>JAUTXW010005140.1:0-600000 GCA_030620095.1 Kuschelorhynchus macadamiae | reverse complement strand
AATTATGTTACTAGAGAGCCCTGAAGAAGAAATGAATTATCTCGAAATTAGAAAAAAAATGTACTATAAACTTTTTGGCGGAATCCCCGTTATTTCTTTATACTATACTTTATACTTTATACTGGTAGTATATACATATATATATATATAAATATATATATATATATATATATATATATATATATATATATATATATATATATATATATATATATATATATATATATATATATATATATATATATAAATATATGTATATATATATATATATATATATATATATATATATATATATATATATATATATATATATATATATATATATATATATATATATATATATATATATATATATATATATATATATATATATATATATATATATATATATATATATATATATATATATATCAGGCGCCATAAGGTCATGACCCATTTAATTTATTTTAAAAAGAGTATTAATCAAGAGAAGAAAGTTCCAATACTCAGAGATTCTAAAAACTTCAAATTCCTGCGATGTAACATTTGTAAGATTATTAGGACCCTGCATAGTTTATTCTTTATTTAAATTTAATTTTAGCAAAGACATTCGAAAAATACAAAATACAGATACAAAATAAAAAACACTTACTTACACTGTCCAAAATATAAGAACGGTATTCTTCTTTAGTAATTGTCCTTCGCCACTTGAATACATATCGTGTTTAGAAAAATGACTCTCACATAAACGTTTATTTATCAAAGAATTTTCGTCCATTAAAAATATTTCAACATTGCCACAGTTTTGTATCCATTAACAAAGAATGTCGGGCCTCGTCACGGGGAATTTAAAAAAGCTCACCAAATTATTTTTCTTTTCTTGTTGCATCCAACATACGCACATCCTATTTTTCTGGCAGACATAATTGCTTTAATTAACAGTTTCACAAGAATGCAACGTACTCGGGTTTCGTAGAGTTAAAAATTCACGAGTTTGACTCGAAAACGAGCAAAAACAATAACCACTATGATATAAACAATACAGGTAAGCGATTCGTACATCTCCGCCGACTATCCGATCTAGCCGCTGTTTCGCTGTAAACGACTGGCAGCGTGCAGCGCCAAGGAAATCTCGGACACCTTTTCTGGCGGCGACGATGTCGCCAGCTACATCTCGGACACCTTTTGTGCCACGAATTCACCCATAAGAATGCGCATCTACCTTTTTCCTTCAATCAACGGTTTTATGCAATATTTAGGTTACAAGCAAAAATAGTCGATGAAACCATGGCAATTGAGTCAACGCAATATTTCAACAATGCACCCCTAGTTAAGAAGAGGTTGGATGAAGAAGCGCTAAGGTACTACCAGAAGAACACCTCTACATCCTACGTCCGACAGCATGGTGCAACAATCTAACAGGAATATAAAAGATTATTTATCCAAATTTATGGCTAGAGATCAGCGCAACTGGGACCAACTCATATCCTTGTTTCTGTTGGTTTATAGGACAGCGATTTATGACTCCACGGGTCAGACTCCACCCTGAATTGTTTTTGGAAGGGAACAACGACGGCCCTGTTAATTAATGTGTGGAATGCCAAATGAAAAATAAAATATAATAGCTCCACCAGAAAAAAAGAATTATCTTGAAAATGGTGTCAATACTGGGAAGGACCATACCTAATAATGAAACGGATTAATGAAAAATCCGAAAAGCAAGATGAAGGTGGTACACCTGGACAGACTGACGAAATATCATGGTCAAGAAGCTGATCGGGACAATCAGAATCAAGAGTGGGGCAGTGTGACGGTGGTGCAAAAACTACCATAAACGTTATCCTACAGGTCAGGTACCTCCGATACGAGCAAAGATTCCCATTGCACATAAAAGGCCGAACAATGACCCTTTAAAATCAGTTTTATATTAGACTAGCTGGCTCGGCTGACCTTGTTCTGCCCTTTCCGTTAGATGGCGCGATGAGTTCCAGTGGAATTATAAGAATATGGTGCGCATTTACCACATCTTACAGAAATAAAAACATATTGGTTTTATAGAAAAAAATATTCAATAAAGTAATTCAAAACATAGCGTTGAATGATCTCGGTAACCAGACGATCATTTAAAAAAAATCACATAAATTAGTGCAGTACAACTCTTTCACGAACTTGCTGAAAAATCTGGCTACATATAGAAAAAGCGTAATTTTTGTTATTTGAGTTATACTAAGTGTCCAAAAAAGTTTGTGTCGTTTGTTATAAAGTGTACCCGTAACAATATTATTTATTTTCTATTTTCCAATGAGCTTAAATATGTATATATTTGTTCGTCACGCTACATAGGATAATATTATAAGATATTTTAAAAGGTGCCTGATCTAGTTAGGGGCTTCATTTGATTTCAGAACATAGGCCGACACCATTATTCCGCTACGGTCTAGAGCCACCAACCTTTTTGTTGATGATGTAGAATAAATCCATTAGAACCAAGTAAAATATTTTATAGGTTATAGCAAAACTTACTAATGATAAAAGGTTAAATTTTTCACGTCAACACATTCTTTTTTTTGTGTTAAACTTAAAAAGTTAACACTTGCCGTTCAGAAAAAAAGGGTTATAGCAACCAGATATTCTATCTATTTTATTAATCGTTCCTCTGTAACGTTTCTAAAGTTTATTCTATTACGCTGTACAAAACATTTTCGGGGATAGGCCCTTATTTGATTCTTGGAGAAAAAATAGAGCATAAAACTTATTCAGATTTTAAACCAATATTTTAAAACCACGTGTAAAAAAATACAACAGCAGCAATTAGTATTTAAACTTGTTTTGAAAGTAATAATCTAGAAATTAAAAACTTGCGTGCTATGCTAAAAATCATTTCCCTAAAAACTAATATTCTATTAACCATCGCATTTGTGGGAGATCGATGTTATTAATTGGGTGCACTGCATTTTTGTTTTTTGTTTTTTATGGGCGAAACCAGATTTTTAAGGTTAATTTAAACATTTTTCTGTTTTGGCCCACATAACAGTCAAACAGAATGAAACAGTATAGCGATAAATTTGAAAACATATCGAAGTATTGAAATTGATGTTTAATTGCTGGTCAGATCGGGGTAAAACCAATATTTTTCACGAACCGAATGCTTCTATGGGTGGTGACTGCTGTGTTTAGATTTTGTCTGGGTTTTGAAACAGTTCCCGTGTAAATTATAATTTTAAATAAAGTGACAATATTGAGACAAATTAATATATGTGTATTTAAAACTACTGTACAACTAAGTAAATATTACCAATAAATTAAAATGGCTGAGGTCAACTAGGAAATGGTAATTTTGTTTTGTTTGAGAAATTGTCAAATTGTAATAAGTAGTAATTAACTAATTAAAACGAGTAAACAAATATATTTTGTTTTTGGGTATGTTTTAGGTTGGATGATGGTCAATAAAGCGCACATAGAAAATCTATTGTTGTAATTAGTCGACGTTTCAACCTCTATGGGGTCATCATCAGGACTCTAAAAGTTGAGACCTGTTGTTAAATATTATTTTTTTTATATTGTAAGGGACAATGTTCTGTAAAAAAATAATGTTAGAAAAGATAAATAACTTTTACAGTTATACGTATATACGATATAAACCTGTAGCGTATCTTACTACATTTAAAATTGACAGTACATATTAAAACACATTAAGTATATAAAACAAAAACACACAATGTACGTGGCATAACACAGTTAATATACAATAAGAATTAAATAAGAACGTAATAAATTTGGATTATAATCAATGTTGACTATCAGGTATTACCATACTTACTTAAAATGTGATTTTTCAAGTTGAACTGAAAAATATATAACTTGTGGAATATTATTTAGATGGTAGGTATTTGGCATGTTGTTGATACTACTTAGTATTGGACAATAAATCTGCTGTTCTTGAAAGAATTTGGTCGATAGGTATAGGCTTTGAATATTATCGGTGTTTGAAATCAATAAACTTTCTTTTTATCAACTGAATTTACTCTACGGGATGTTCTACGAATTTTAAAATAATATAGTAGGTTCCACATAAGCTTGCTATATCTTGTTTTTTGTTAATACTCGTTTTTTTTTTATTTCAATCATTTCTAGTAAAAGACGTTTTTTAAATTTGTCTAGCTAAAATAACGGTTTCACCAAAATTGAAGAGATGTTGTAAATTCTCGAAGTGTTCTGTCAAGGCAGTCCTTTTCCTATCATTTACTAGATTTACAGGTCGCACGCTTCTTTAATGTTTAGTCACTTGAGTCCTTAGGTTGTTTACCTACCTATATACCATTGCATTTCTTCAATAAATAAAAACTGACTGGTAACATAAACCAACTTTCTCTGAAAGATTTCCTTTTTTATAATTCTCAACATATCTTCCAACATAAAATTAATATAATTCAAAATTTAAAACACAGAGCGCTAAAACTTTCACACTCAGATTTCCGTAATAAAAATTTAAACATCATTAAAACATTGCTCTTTAAAAACAACTACCCCAATAAGCTCTTAGATAAAATTATCTATAAAACTTTCACCCAAAAAAATCAGAAAAAGGAAAACAATATCTATTTAAAAATACGGTATATTGAAAATCTCTCAGAGAAACTGTCAAAACAACTAAATAGCGACTCTGTCAAAATCACGTTTAGGAACGAAAATACTGTAGGACAACTATTTTCAAAACTAAAAACTCCTACACCAAACAATATAGGTCAACATCCTAAGGACTCGAGTGGCTGAACATAAAAGAAGCGTGTGACCTGTGAATATAGCAAATGATGAAAAAGAATGCCCTGACAGAACACTTCGAGAATTTACATCCCTTCAATTTTAATAAAACCGTTATTTTAGCTAGACAAATCAACTTTAAAAAACGTCTGTTACAAGAAATGATTGAAATTAAAAAAAAACACATACCTAGTATTACCAAAAACAAAATTTAGAAGGCTTAAATGGAAACTACTAATTTTTGTTTTAAATGTGTAGAACGCCCCGTCTAGTAAATTCAGTTGATATACTCATTTCCATTTTATTTTTATTATTGGCTGCAAATAATCTTATTAAAAAATACAAAAGAAAAAAACAGGTTTATTTATTTCAAACAACTAATATTCAAAGCCTATACCTATCGACCAAACTCTTTCAAGGACAACGGTTTTGTTGTCCTATACTAAATGGTATGAATAACATGCAAAATACCTACCATCTAAATAATGTTCCTCAAATGATATATTTTTAAGTTTAACATGGAAAATCACATTTGTATGTAAGTATTGTAATGTCTGCTTGGCAACACTGATTTTATTCCAAATTTATTATGTCCTTGTTGAATTCTTATTATATATAAACTGTGTTCTGCCATGTACCATGTGTGTTTTTGTTTTGTATACTTAATATGTTTTAATACGTACCATCAAATTTAAATGTAGTAAGATACGTTATAGGCTGGCTTTTAGTATCTATACGTATAATTTTAAAGCAATTTATTTATATTTTCTAACAAAAAATTGTTCAAGAACATTGCCTTTTAACATATGAAAAAATATTATTTAACAACAGTTCCCAATTTTCCCGAAGATGATCTCATAGAGATCGAAATGTCAACTAATTACAACACTAGATTTTCTATGTGCGTTTTATTGATCATCATCCAACCTAAAACATACCCAAAATTACTATTGTGGTCACTAATAATAAATCAGAACATATATTGATTTGTCTAAAACCTAAAAATATTATGTTGACAGTAATAGTAAAATAAACAATGACAATCTGCAGAAGCGAAAGTTACTTAGTTTCATCTGAAAAATAAAAGGAAACTAGGCAGTTGTTAAAACTATATAGAAAATAAGTTATTTCTGTTTTATGAATTTTTTAGACAGAATGTAAAGATTTCAAATTGGCTTCTGTTTCATATGGTCGGTTGGTCGGTACACACAAAAACATAGTAAAACACATTTTTAATAAAAATGACAATTATTATTCAAATGCATATTTGAACACTTATAATGTCCTTGGCGGCATATTTGAGAGAGCAAGGGGCGAAAAAAAAGGCTTCCCAGGGTCAAACTCAACATGGCAGCTTACACCTTATACTATCTAAACCTTCAGGGACGAACCTAAGAGAAATTATTTGTATGTATTGCAACTTTATTTTCGTCAATATTTATTTACTAACAAAACTATAAACTATCTATCATATTAAAACGCACTTAAAAATTTAAGGAAATACTAAATTTACTAAAGAAAGTGTATAAAAACAAGTTCTACATTTTTCTTTTTCTTCTTTTAACATTTTTGGGAATTTTGCAAAACACCGACCAAAACTTAACTTAAATTTCCCTTCTACAACTTTCTAAATGATTATAAAGTTGAAACTCGATTTTGAAAATCCTAAAACTTAATTATCCCATACGTCTTATAGGCAAACCTAACTATTTCACTAATTAAATCTCTCCAAATCCGCATATGACAGCTGGACGCAAGGAGAAATTATAATTTTTATTTACAAAAAGATAAAAATGCATTAACCTATTTTTTTTGCTGAAGTAAATGTTAAGTAAATTAGAGGATTTTTGAACAAAGCAACTGATTTGCGTATTTCTGTTTTTTTTTTCGATATTTTTCACAAACGCTTATTATGTCCCGTTGCACTATGTTGATTGATGTCAATGATAAAGTTGCCCTAAACAAAGTAGAGAATACTGAAGTAGAATATTGCAAAAATACAGAGTTTGGTATTTTTTTGTCGTTACAATTTTTCAAATAAACAATAGCTGACACCACTTTCAATTAAACGTACTCGAATGTATCAGAAACCTAGCTACATTAATTTCATTAATTTTAAAGTAATAAATAAAACTAGCTGGCCCGGCTGACCTTGTTCTGCCTTTTTCGTTAAATGGCCCGATAAGTTTCCAGTGGAATTATAAGAATATATATATCATCGTCCAGACATTGGTTTTGAAGCAAAAATACGCAGTAACACAATACAAAAAACAGTGTTAAAAGGTCTCGGTAACCAGAACATTATTTTAAAAAAAATCATGTAAATTGGTGCAGTACAACTCTCTCACGAACTTGCTGAAAAATCTGGGTGTTTTAAATATATAGATGACTTTATGACAGCTATAATAGTCATTGACCGACGAAGAAAAAAATGCCCCGATTTTTTTTTTAATATAATTTGTTCCTGTTTCAAAAAAGTTTACATTTTTGTTTTTTAAAAGACTTAGCTTTTTTTACAAGCACAATATTTGTATTTGGCTAAACATCTAGTTAAGAGCCAGTGGTCGGCAAACTTGAGATGGGGATTCATTAGTCCCGGCAAGCGGTTCTTATAGATCTTTTAGGTGAGAAAGGTGTAAAATTTACTGCTCGTTAATTATCCTTATTATAATATTGAAAATATTTAACTCAAAGCCAAAATGGCTTTACACAACCATTTTACCAGTATGTATACCGTAACCTAACGGCTATGATTTAAATAAACTTTCATATCATCCTACTTTATATGATTTTTATATTATTGAGAGACATTGCTTTCTGGCTCTCGAAAGGCAAGTAGTCGAGTGTCAGTACTCACCAATATAACGAATACGATATACAAATAAATCCGTCATTAAATATGATAAAGCCTGGGTTATAGATTGAAAAAGTTTGCGTCTTGCGTCGTCCTTTTGAGCTAAGCGTGTACGCTGGTCAAATGGTTATAAAAAGTTACATAGGCTAGATATTTATCATTGACAGCTGCCAAAATATTTTTCTAAAATAATTATTATACTTTTTATTATTAATAACTTATATAAAATTCAGCTTTGTTAAAGTAGCAAAAATTATTTTTTTTTATATTTTCAAAATTGTCTGCCATGACCTTTAAATAATAATAATGGTATATTTTAAAATATCAAAGTGGCTGCCTTGCTAATAATACAATGTTGAACTTGATGAAAATTTTACACCTTTCACACTGGAGTGACTGTATAGAAACCACCGTTGAGACTAATGTGTCCCCATCTCATGTAAGTGTATAAATAAAGACAATAGGCTTTATTACGATACCATAATCTGATATAGATATAAAAATAAATATTAGATAGAGCAATTGTTTCCAACACATGTCTCTCTGCATTATCAGACTGATTCTCTGAATAATGAAACTTTTTGCACTTTTGTTATTTACTTTTGCACACTTTTGTAATTGAGCTTAACATGCAGGCACACCCGCACCCACCCTGACTGATGTCAATGTAAAGTCCAATATAGGAGTCAGCAAGAGCAAGCCTGCAGGTAGCGTCCCAAAGCAAAGTCTTTAGGCAAAGGAATTAAAGACATTCCATCTGCTCGCTTTCCATAACTACTACAAAAAACAGGAGCCTCAAGAACAGCAGGCATTTCAGCTGAAACCAGTGCTAATCTGATAATATCATCAATTAGCATGTGTCTAAACAAACGCCCTGCACTTTTGTTTCAGCTAAAATCATAAAAGCAAGTATTATCAACAATTCTGCTGCAAGTGCAAGCTTATTGTGCACACACGGACTGTCTAACCCTTAGAGCTACGTAAATGTGAAAAGTGGAATCGTCTAAAAAAATGTACAAAATTTGCAGATGCTAATATATAAAGCCAGACATTGCTTTCTGGCTCTTGAAAGGCAAGTAGTCGAGCTCTGCAAACACTGCTTCATCTGCTGCATGTCAACCGTTAGATCTGAGTAGTTATAATAGGGGAGCGCCTCCTCCTCCTCCTCTTCCTCTCTCTCATGTCCCTCATTCTTAACTTCCTCCCCTTTTATTCTCATTCGCATCATATTTTTAATTTTTTCTCTTTGTTCTCCCACATTTGATTTTGCATTCTTAAGTCTTATAAATAGGTGCATCATGATAATTTTAGTATGCCGAGGCACATTTACTAAGCTGTGCTCGAGTTGCGTAAAAAGTTATTTTTGAATTTTTCCACCAATTTTGTATAAAACAAAAAGAAAAAATGTGTCAAGTAATAAGTGAATTATGTGTAATCGCGAAAAATTAACTACAACTATCAGACAGTTAAAAGTTAAATATCTCAATTTCTTTGAAGTGATTTCGAAAGATGAATACACCAAGCTGTTTTATCCACTGAAACGAGATTATTTGGAAGCAATTGACTGTTGTGATGATTATTTAGAAGGAATTATAAGCCTTACTACGTTTTTCAATACATTTGGGAAATCATACTTTGTAGGAGAATTAAGCCACCTAATAGAATTTATAGGAGAAGATTGCCAATTTATACCTTCTATTATTGCAACCCAAAAGAGGTTACAATTATACGAAGATAAAAAACAGGTATTATCAAGGAAAGTTAATCCTATTCGCAAGAGACGTCCCCCTACATATTTAAAATATTATGTTAAATAAATGAAATGGCTGAGTTGCTGATTGCAGTTAAATTATTAGAGGAGAAATTTAGTAATCTTTCAAAAACCTATTTCTCATATTGTATGGCAAGTGGTCCGGAGTGGATAGACTTTTATTGTAATCAATCTGCGGAATTCGTAAAGGCTGCCCTCTGTTACAACAAATACATTGAAACATTAAATTTTTTTCAACTTATTCAAGATCTAAAAGATATTGGCTTTGGTTACTATTTAAAAGACTTGAAGCAATTTATTGACGAGGATACTATTCTTCAAGAAACTGAAAAGGAAGAATAAATTTAATAATATTTACAATGGAGCAAATGGTTACCGAAATGTATGAAGAGTTTATTATATCTGCTGCATACTTCCAATATTTATCAATTATTGTAGGCGAAGAAGACGCAGAAGCACAAGATTTGTCAGCATATGTTAATAATATAGATCGAATGGAACAATGTAAATTAGCCGCTAAATTTTGTAATGATTATTTAAAATATAAAAATGAGTATGAACTTTTAAATGAATTTAGAAAATTAGATTTAAGGTATCATATTAATTGTATTCAATCATGGTTGGTTAATGCAAAATAAAAAGGTAATTAAGTTTTTTTATATTTTTATTCATTTATAAAACAATTGTCATATAAAAATAACACATTTGTCAAAGCACACATACAAGGTGATTTTGAATGATAGAAGCATTTTGGTTCCATTAGCTTTAGCGCTGGTTGTTCATCTATTTCAATCACAGGCTTTTTAGAATATTTCTGTATAAAATCCTTTTTTTCGCTTCCTTTTACAAAAACAAAATCTGCTTTCTTCGTAAGTGTTTCAATTATTTTTGGGAAATGATGTAATGGAGTAAATCCATTATTCCAATGTATACAATGATAATTTTTCGTTAACCATACCGCCTGCTTGTGACAATCAGGTGAAAGAAACTCCACTGGAAAAGGCTTTTTAAAAATGTAATGAGTCATTTCATAACCATCAAAAGCTGCAAGCCCTTTCGGTATAAATTTATTTTTTTCATCCTTGAATCCTTGAATATCTATAACCAATCTCATATTTTCAAAGCAGCAAATTTTTTAATGAGACTTTTTTTACTTGAATAATTTGCAATTTCTTCTTTCAGTTGATTAATTTTAAAAATAAATTTTTCAATTTGTAGTTGTAGTTTTGATGTCATGACTAAAACTAAAAGCTTTTGAAAATTTCTTTAAATTAAATCGAAATATGAAAATAGTGGGGATAAAGTTTATAATTGTTTCACAATTTTAGTAAGAGGGTTGTAGCTAAATAATTTGTCATGTAAAATAAGACAATAAGCAGAAGTATCTTTTTTAATTGCATTGTGTGTCTCAAATTCAATTCTCATTACTACGGATCCCGTTTGAATTGTTTCTTTTTGATGGGAGCAATCAATATGTGTAATAGGACTAATGTTTTTGAATTGTTCAGGATTAAAAATGGGTTCATTTGGAACACCATAGTAAGACTGTCTAAAGTTGGCAAACATTTCGTATACAGCAGAAAATTTGTTTTCTTCGAAATTTAAGTACAAATCGTGATAAGGATATCTTTCAGAATTTAAATATACTCTAATATTTGACAAGGTAATATTGTCAAATTTACTCATATCTTTAACAATTTTCCCTTTTCTGTTTTCTTGAAAGCCAATCACAACATGACGAGGAGCTTCTAGTTTACTAGTTGTTTTTACCGGCCATGTGTGACGGGTTGTTTCGGTTAGAGAAGAATATTCAACAAGTTCCCAACTCCTGAATCCTATCAATATATCTTTATTTGATTCTAATATTTTTGATAGAGCAAGTTGTTGTGGCATATCAACTAGAATGTGAGGAACTTTCCAATAAATTTTATCGAAAGTAACCAATGGAGTGTCAGGAGCAGTAACAAGGTGTGCCGGATCTTCTTTGAAAATAACACCATCTAAATCATCAGTAATTTTTCTGTAATCTTCAAAAAATCCTAAAAGCATTTTTAGTGGTATGGATACGGAGAATTTTCCATCATTATCAACTAAAATTGTATCACCTTCTTTCCGATGTGGAAACCAACCTGCATTTTCCAGTTTTAAACTTTCGTTGGTATTGTGAGAAAGGTAGCTTTTTAAGGTTGATGCTAATCCAACATTTCTTATTGAATCTATAGTAATTCCGTTTAGTTCATAGCGGATTTCTCTGAACAAAAAGGCTATACCATTGTTAATAAATAGCAATTCTTTCTTATATTTACCTTCTGTATTAGTTAATTTTCCTTCGATATAAAGTAAACTATCTGATGGTAGAGTGTAAGCATCGAGTTCTTGAATTGGGATCCTTATTTCATCATTGTAATCGAATTTTGAAGAAATATATGGTTGATATGTGTGAAGCTCAGAACTGACGATGGAATTGTCTACATAAAGCTTTTCGTTTACGTTTAATATGTTCATTATTTTAAAACAGTGAAACCCAAGGATGTGAGAAATTTACGATTATCTCGTCTTAACTTGTTGGTGTTGGATTTGATACTGAACTGTTGTTCAGGCTTTTTCTTTTTACAAGTTTTTACTTTGTTGATAGTGGTAGGGGTAAGTCTCATCCCAAGGGCTCTATTATATCTAACAACCATTTTATATTTCACTTGTTTGTAAATGTAACCTTACTGTTATAGTTTCTCCTCTAAAACTGATAAGTTCTCCGTCTTGATCAACTATTTTAACTGTTATATTGTTAATTGCTTTGACGCTAACTGGAAAATACAAAATGGGCAAAGGAGATTCAACTATTTTATACCCTGGAGCTACAGTTGGATAAAACTGGTGAATAATATGAATAGGTTTACCATTATTGTAAGAACCGACACAAATATTACAGTCAATACAAATAGCATTCACCTTAGTTATTTTTGCAACATTATCTGATTCTTCCTCTTTCATAGCTTCTAGTATCCTGCTATTAAAACCCAACATTTTTCCTATCGAATCTTCCTTGGTAAAATCAATTATTCTACTACACATTAAAAAAGTTTTTAGAGTATTAACATTTGCTTTTAAAAGAAAAAAAAATTTTTCATTCGGAAATAAATCTTCTATACTTTCTCTTATGTATGTTTCTATATCTGTAATGTCATAAGTTCCGTCGGGAATAACAATTACTTTATTATCTATATAAAATTTATTATATCCTTCTTTTATATTGGGGATAGTCATAAACGTTTCAAAATCAGCTTAACCCAGGTAATATTGTTTTTCATCCTCTAAATATATGGGCGGATTAAAATCAGCAGACAAAACAGAACTGTTTCCTGATATGGCAATTGTGGTAGACATTGCAGTTTATTTATGAATGAGATATTACAATAAATAATGAGTTTATATATTTTTTTGCAAAAATTTTAGGGATAGTTGACCACAGTTATATAAATTAAATTTTTGTTTATTTTCATAAGTATAAAATACATCCACTTTGCCATTCGAATTAAAATATTTGAGAAGTTCAAAAGGTGGTTTTAAATTTCCATAACTATCAAAATATATTACATTTTTGTTATTTTTAATATAAGCAGTCCAATGAGATCCTTTATTTTGTTTTCTATCCAAATTTACAATACAACATTCTTTCAGATTAATTTTTTTTGGAAGTTCATCGAGCATAAAAACACCTCTAAAGCCAGTTATTTTTAACAGCTTTACATATTTAATAATATCATTGTGCGTAAGTGCTCTTTTTGGAAAACTTATTTTGAGTTTTTTTTTTGTCTGATTGCTTTCATTTTGACGGATCCTCCTTTATAAGGTCTAATAAATAGTCCCTTTCCTTTATATGGTCTAATATATAATCCTTTGCCTTCTTTAGAAGCATTTTCCATTGCAATATTATGTCTATGTATTTCTTCTAGTTGCTGTTTAGCTGCTTTAGCATCATTTACTGCCTTAGCAATTCCTGCCGCGCCTCAACCTAGTGCACCCAGGGCGCCAAGAATGGGAAACAAAAGAGGTAGAAATCCTCCAATTTTTTTGGGTGTTCGAATGATACGTTTTTTTCTCAATTTAAGTTTACCCCCTTTTGTATTTTTTAATCCCAAACCGAACTTTCTTTTACCCTTCATTATTCCTGCAACACTTAAAGCTGCAATTTTTTCACCAATAGAAGAATCTTTAGCTTTTACCCTATCCCAGGATTTTTTTTCTAATATTTGGTCAGATATGTGTCTTTTTGATAAATCTTCAGTCTGAGAGTAAGATATATCATGTTCTTTGCAAGCAGAATCCAATGGATTTATACCAACGTCACCTCTAGTTAATCTTTTTTCCAAGTTGGTGCCGGGACCACAATAATTATATCCTGGTATATGAACTTCGAAAGGTAGTTTACTAATTAATTTATTTACTAAACCAGAGCCTTTTCTATTACGTGTTTTAATAGTTTTTTTCAACTTATGACGACCCACAGTCATTGAAGTTCTTTTTATACTAAAAGCACAATGACATTTTTCTGGTATAAATACTTTTACAGCTAAAAATATTTACTAGTGTGATTAAGAATGAGGATTGAAAAACAAAAATTCTCATTACCAGTAAATAATCATGATGAAAAAATTTTAAGTAAACAGTTGAGAAAGCATGGTGACTTATTTTGCGGTGGTTCAAAAAGAGGGCTTATAGTTGGTTGCAGTGGTAGCGGTAAAACCAACGTTATGCTTACACTGCTCGAGCATCCTAATGGAATTAGGTTTGAAAATGTCTATGTTTATTCAAAGTCATTAGATCAACCAAAATATGAATATTTAAGAAAGTTGTTAAAGCCTACGAAAGAAATTGGATACTTTGAATATGATAGCGATGAGAACATTATTTCACCTCATGGGATAAAGCCAAATTCCGTTATTTTTACTATTTCACGCATGGAAGGCATAGAAACACCGATTGTTTTTTTATTTTTCAAGGATATTCCTCAATCCTTAAACGTCTAATTCGAGAAAATGCAAACTTATTAATTTTATTTAAACAGGACTGTTTGAGTTTAAAACATATATATAATGACCACTGTATATTGGATATGACATTTGATCAGTTTAAAAATATTTGTGCTAACTGTTGGATGGATCCATATGGCTTTCTTGTAATTGACAAAGATTGTGAAGTAAATCACGGCAGATATAGGAGTAAATTCGATTCCTTTATATATTTATAAAAGTAAAAAATTTGCAGTTTTATTTCATTTAAAACTTGTACAGCATGGATAAACGTTTAGCTCGAGAATTAATAAGATCGAGACAAGCAGTGAAGCAGAAATATCAAAGCTTGAAATTAGCTACTTCTACTGCTCAGTCCGAATTAGAACAAACTTATAGACCAATAACACAACCATTAAACAGCTAATTTCAAGTATTGGTAAATCCGAACCATTCGATTTAAAAGAAGAAAGAGTTTCAAAGTATGAAGATTTCAAAACACCTACAAAGTTTTATAAAACATCAACTCCGACGAAAAATATTCAGAAAACAGGAAAAACTCCGTTACTCCCTACAGAACTACCAACATTTTTAAATGACAGTAGTATCACTTCTTCCTCTTCTGTAGTACAACCATTGTCATCAACTGTTATAGCAGAAACTTCAGATCCTTCTAGTGACACAACAACAAATTTAAACTTGTCAGACATATTGGAACAAACTAGAAAAACAATTCAAACCTATGTTGGTACACCATCATATAAAGATTACTTAGCAGATTTTCATGAATTACCCAGATCATATATTGATGAGGGTGTGAAAGATACACAACATAAATTTGACCATTATTATGGAATAGTTCATGACCTCGAAACGGATAAGTTTTCTTTTGGTTTAACACAGATACCGGTAGAAATTATTGGAAAAGACATTAAAGTGGGAGGAATAACGTACACAGGCACGCCAGGTTTATACGAATCGCTTTTCAAAAAAGAACCGAAAGGTTATAAGAAGGAAGATTTAGATAATTACATGAACATTCTAGCTAAAACAAATGTATATCGTAGGAATTTTGATTGAAATGAACAAGTTCAAGGAAATACATCACACAAATATGTTACAATAATAGGACCATATTTACAAAGAAAGGGGATTACAAAGACAAAAACCTTGCCAAGATTAGTTACAGCATTTAACAAACCAAAACCTCCGTTTAGAACAACTAGAGCCAAATCTACAGGAAAGGGATTAATTTTGAAAACAAACAGATCAAATACAGACTATGTATACTGGAATAAACGAAATTGTTAATAGGCTACGTTTATTAATTTCATCAAGTGATGCGGGAAATAATGCTCATAGTAACGAGATTATCTCTATTATTGAAAAATTAAGAGAAGATAAAGTAATACTATAAATAACAGCTATCAAATATAATCATATTTATTGTTTAATGAAAGCTCAACATGACAGTTGATTAATTTGGACGCCATATTTCAAAACAAAATCAAGAGAGAATAAGTGACATTAATAATTTAAAAAGGAGATTAGGTGAAAATGAAACAAATAATGAAATCTTTGCTAAAAAGCTTAAATGAAAATTTTTTAAAGTATGAAACCAGATTAAAGGATGTTATACCTCAATTGAAAACGTTAATAAACAGTTGCTAACGCTAAATCAAATAAGTAAAGATTTGCAATTTTTAAATGAACATGTTAAAAAGGAAGACAAAAAATTAAGTGATGATATCAACAAAATTAATAAAATAATGGAAACAAATATAAGAGAAGTAATAATTGAAAAACACAAGGAAAAAATTAAACAATTAAGAACTTTTATAAAAAGAATATATATGAAAAAAAAAAGAAATCAAAATAGCATTCTTAACAGTAGAACAATTGACCAACTCACTTTGGAAGAAAATCAACAATATATTTCCTTGGAAAATATAATGTCCAGTGTAATTAAGAAATTAGAACAAGAATTAAATAAAACAGAGGAGGAATTCAAAAATAGTGATAGCAGATCAACTACTTTCTTAACTGGAGAGATAAAAAAATCCTTTAATGCGTTAGAAAAGGAGATTACTAAAATTAGTAAAGTTTTAAATGAAAAAAGTTATACAATACAAATTGATAAATTGAATGAATGGGAAAAAACATATAAAAGTTATATTTCGAATTATTACAAAACATAGAGAGTGAACTTCCTTAAAATTGAATAAACAAGTTTGTTGTCATGACAACCGTTAAACAACAAGTCGTTAATGAATTACATAAACCTGCTAGAAAAAACTACAAACGCAGAAGGGTGGTAGTGAAAGGGTTAAATGATCTTTTTCAAGCTGATTTGGTTGAAATGTTACCCTATGCCAAATTTAATAAGGGATTTAAATATATCTTGATTACCATAAATGTATTTTCTAAGTATGTTTGGGCCGAACCGGTAAAATCTAAATCTGGAAAAGACGTAACAGCGGCCATGAAAAAAATATTAATCAGTGCAAAAACTCCACCAAAAAACTTGCAAACGGACAGAGGGAGAGAGTTTTTCAATGTAAATTTTCAAAATTTGATGCAACAATTTCGAATTAACCATTATAGCACGTTTTCCAATTTGAAAGCGAGTATATTAGAAAGAGTGAACAGGACTTTAAAGAATAATATGTGGAAAATATTTAGCATTCAAGGAAATTACAAATGGTTTAATATATTAGCGGATATTGTAAAAGATTATAACAATACAAAACATTCTTCAATAGGAATGAAGCCAAAACAAGTAAATAAAACAAATGAAAATAGAATCTTGAAATCTGCATTTACTCATGCTAAAACGTTAGATATAAAATTTCCAAAGTTTAAAGTGGGTGATCACGTACGAATAAGCAAGCATCGAGAGGCATTTTCAAAAGGTTACACACCAAATTGGTCAAATGAGATATTCCACATTAAAGAAGTTAAGATGACAAACCCTTGGACATATTTAATTCAAGACGAAGATAATCAGGACATTCTGGGTGGTTTTTATGAGCAAGAATTACTAAAAGTAAAGCATACCGATGTGTATCTTATTGAGAAGATTTTGAGAAGGAAAGGAAACAAAGTTTATGTGAAATGGTTAGGACTTGATAAAAAATATAATACATGGATTGATAAAAAAAATATTGTTTAATTAAATTGAAATTAAATTTTAGTTAAATTTGTTTTATTTCTGTTCCTCATTTTATGCTTTAGCTGATACAAATTACAAAGTCTTAATGTGCTAATTAATTTCAAATAAAATTCACATTTAGGAAACTAAAATTTTATTAAGTAAAACATCAAATACAATTTTTATTAAAACGTGTCAAATATATTTTATTTCTATGTTCCTCAGATAATATCGAATCTAGAATAAGTTTACAATCATTTATTCTTTTTTCAAAACGGAGTCTATCTAAGTACCACATCTGAAAGTTACTCCTACGGACTTGTCTGTAAGCAAAGCTCCACTTCACTAACACATGCACCTTATTGTTCTCTTCCAGAAAAGATATTGTTTTCTTCGTAATATTTTCTTTTTGATCCATTTTCATTGTTTTCTTCGTAATATTTTCGTTTTGTTCCATTTTGCTTCAATTTGTTTTCTATTTGTTCAGGATATAAAGCAAGTAATTCCATTATAGTTGAAACATTTTCACTGTTAGGATTTTCTGTTGGACTTATTATATTATAAACATGCGTACACAATCAGCTGAAATATTATTTTGAAATATTTTGAAATATGTATTGAATTCTTGCCTTTTAAGTATAGATAATCTATAATCAATAATTTCCTTTAATCGCCACAAATTGTCCAAAGACTCTTGTCCTAAGTATATGAAGTGTGGGCCTTTTGTAATTTGTATTTTTATGTAATTTATTTTCTGAACCTGCAGATGAATGTTGTTTATATTCACACTGGTTTGATCAACTTGAGGAAAGTAGAAATTGTTTACAATAATTCCTTGATGAACACAAATGTCTTTCCAATTTTCTTCGGTTAGTGCGATTGAAAATCCAGTTTTTCCACCAATTACAATTTTTGGAGAAAAATCATT
The DNA here is from genome assembly GCA_030620095.1 of Kuschelorhynchus macadamiae. Taxonomy (NCBI): domain Eukaryota; kingdom Metazoa; phylum Arthropoda; class Insecta; order Coleoptera; family Curculionidae; genus Kuschelorhynchus; species Kuschelorhynchus macadamiae. The sequence goes on along the minus strand of JAUTXW010005140.1, from coordinate 581,547 downwards.
TAAACTAATGCCAACAAGAACAAATTTTGACAAAGAATTATTTAAAAAATAAAATTTTGAATTAAGAAGCGTTTCCAAAGGTTTATGAACCACGGCGTTGTTCATAATGACTAAACGAGACTGAAACATATTGTGTTATTCTTGTACTTAAATATTCTCATCCCCACTTTCTTTAAAGTTTCGATTAAAATGGATTAATGAAAAAATAGATTTCCAGTTTGAAATTTGTAATAAAAATAAATAATTAAAATGGTAATGTATAAAAATAATGCAAAGTTTAATGTAACACTAATGATGGAAAAGTAATAATTTTTGAATCCGTCATAATAATTGGTACAGTTGGGGGTTAAAATTTGTAACTGATTATTTTTAAACTCTAATCTTTCTATCCAATTTGTATCAAAAATAGATCGATTTGGATAATGATACAAAATTTTAAAAAATTTACTTGCATTTTCATTTCCATTTATTCGTTCCATCCAACTAATTGTACTATTGTTAATTAATCCAATTTTCATAAATTTACAATATTTACTTAGAGTGACGTCTGTTTTATTAGAAAAACATATTTCACACTGTGTTACGCCAGGGGGATGATGAACATAAAAAACATTTTGGAAAATAAAATAAAGAAGAATAAATTGAGATCTACTGATAGTCATTAAAACAAATTAATAATTATATATCAAATTTATTAACATTAAGCAGATACTTTCACCACGAAAGCAAAAGCAGTTGTAAAAAAATAACAATAAAATACTTAATTTAAATATATGTAAAAGTTCATAAATAAGGATATTAATAATACTATATAAAATGTGTAGCTTGAAGACTTATTTTGAATGGTTACAATTATTCGATTCCTATTTTTCCATAAACAGTTATTTAAATCACAATTCCTAGCAAATTTCTTATGCTCCACAATAGGATCATCATAACTTAACCAATCAAAAATTTCAATACCACAATAAAAACATTTACAAATATCATTGATTGAAGTATAGTAAAAGCCAGCTCCAGCTAACACTTCTGGTCTCAATTTTCCTTTCCATTTTTTAAAAGTGGAAAGTCGTTTTTCATATGTTTTAAAATAACTGTTATCAGTTTCTTTGTCAAAAGTTTCTAAGCACATTTTGTGAAAGACTTATGAAGACTAACTTTGGTTTCAAAAACAACAAATTTAAATACCTTATAATATCTACATAAATATATCTAAATCTTCATGTTCTGCATTCCATTGATACAAAGCAATATCTTGGTGTCCCCAAGCTAATGTATTAAAACTATAGGGAATTTTATACCGCTTATCATCTTCGGAACTCAAAGCCAATTTATTAATTAACTCTGTAAAAATTGTATGTTGTCTAGATCGAAAAAGGTTTTAGAATGATTTTCAACAACATCTTTATAATGAATAAAATCCAACTGCTTTTTAATTGCACTTTTTTTAACACCTTTTGCTTTTTTTGTTAAACGGTTTTCCGTTTTAATACAATATGCTTTTGCTCCAGTACCAAAGAAAGCAGTAATGGGTTCACCAGCATATTCATCTTTGAATTTTCCTATAACTGACTTTGTAATAGGCATTTCATGAATATTATTAAATTCATAATTAGATGTGTCAAATTTGTGAATATTTTTTATCATGTCAGAATAAATATTTGGAGTTGTGACTTCTAAAATGAACGAATCGGTATCGGTGTATAAAAGTGAAATATTTTCCTGATAAAGAGGTTTTAAAAAATTATAAAAGAAATCATACATGACAGTTTTAGATATATCTAATATTGAAAAGCCTACATATATTGGTTTATTGTAAGTAACTTGAATCTTTTGCATTTGAATAGCTACCAAGTTTTCAGAAAATATTGTTAAGTCCTTGAAATATGGTTTTGCAATTAAATTCTCAGCACCATCTTTTCTTCGATTTTTTTCCCACTCTCTAACAAGTCTTACGTCAATTCTCCTATCAACATTTTCCATAGTCTTGCCATAAATACTATTATTTGCCAACTTTTAAGTATTACGATCAAATTCATTCTTTGAATCATTTCTTAATCTTGAATTCAAGTCTATATATTTTTTCAACCAATCAGATTGAGAAAACTGTAAAACTCTATGAACTTTAGTTAACTTGAGTCCATGTTCCCAACATTGTTTTAATAATTGATAGTGAATAACATATTTTGATTTATCATTTAAATTGGGTATTAATTTTATGCATTTAGAATTTGGCGGTTTAAGGTTTTCTGGACAAAACGGAAAATCGTTATGATAGGAATGTAGACTTGTAGGATATTCTAAATCAACTTCTAAAACATATCCCTTATTAGATTTTTTAGAAATATTCATAATATTTAAATCATTGATTTCTTTATCTGTTAACCAAACAAAATCTCCCGTTGGAATGTGCTGTGACATTGCATAACCATACAAATTTGTTGCATCATAATAAATTATATATTTAGTTGGCTTTAAAGGATCAAAATTTAAAAGAAATGGGTTATTAGCTTCAGATTTTCTACAAATGCAAGAGCTCACACCACCGCGAACGCTTTTTTTGAAAAAGTGTATCATATCTGGATCAGTTAACAATTCTAACTCTATTCCAGTATAACGCAAACACGCCTCCCAGTATAAACCTGGAAAAGTGTAAAAATGAGCTGGATCGAGCTTATATGTGGATAAACAAGTGCTTCTAAAATTTTCAAAAATATCTGCCAAAAGTAAAGTATCAGAGAGTAAGTAAACGTCGGAGTATTGACCAAGAGATTCACATTTAAACAATTGCCAAACCTTTACAGCCCTTTGGTATTCTGCATCACTGATGTGCTCATCCGTTAAAGTATTATAAAATTGGTCTTTCTGAGGTAAAGTTGTTTCTTCTAATTTTAAATAATCATCAATATAACTGTAAGGAAATACACCTTTTTGCCGAATAAGTTTAAATCTTTCTTCATCATTGAAAATTTTTTTTTATTTCCTTACATTGTTCATCTTTTAAGCTTTCAGAGAGTTTGGATAAAGAATGGGATAGAAATTGAAAAGAATCAATAAACCTTAATGATATATTTTTTTTCTTAGCCTGTTGTGTCTTTTTATCAAAATAGTTATCCACATGAATAAGCTTTTCAAATGAAATATATTTTTCCTTGTTTTGTGCGATAACTGTTAGTTGTTCTTTGTTTAAGCATAATTTTTTAAGAAATAGATGAGAATCATAATTACGCAAATTATGCAATATAACTGGAATAAAGTTAGGTATTCTGTAATTTATGTTGCAGAGTGAATGAGCTGGACCTCTATAAAAACCGGTTATATGACAATGATCTGCAACCCTGTCATTTAAAAGAGGTTTATTACAAATATGACAAACTTTTTCATAGTTATGATAAATTTTGTCCAGTTCGTTCAAAGGGATCATTTTTTTAGGAGCCTTTAAATATTTATTGTATATGTTATACACATCTAGTTTCCAAACTTATCTTTTATTAATCCTTTAGAAGGTAGGTTAATTCGTAAATGATCACAATCATAGCTATTGTGTTGTATTAAATTTTCTTCTGTAGGGAAATATTGTAAACAACCATCGCAAATATATTTTTTTCCGTGATGTTTAGAAATTTGTGCAGAAACTAGTTTTGATAAATCTTTAATATAGCAATAATGAAAAGTTTTTTCATCATCATCACTTATTAACAATAATGTTGATTTTTTTTATTCGATGAATAATAAAGTGGACCAATTACTTCATACCCCTTTTTAGGATTTATAATTTCTAATCCATATACATTAATAGAAATGTTATTTTTTTCTTCAAAAATCTTAATGTTCTTTAGCAACATTGGAAATTCTATACCTGACATATCCAAAACACAAGAGTAGTGTGGGTAGGATGAAGTTTCAAAATCTAATCCGCTTGGTTGGTGAAGAGCAGACACAACTGCCCAGGCGAAGCAAAAGTTGTCATCATTCCTAATGTTGATCACAGCTTGACGTCTCTTGATCTCTTGAGGAAGTTCGATAAAAGATGAGGCTCTCAGCGGATTGTGCTTGTTAACATTAATTTCCAAATGAAGTAAATTCATCAAAGACCATCCTGCAACGTAAAAATTAAAAAAATTACTTTTTTTGTTGCTGTTGTAAAATCGAAAATAAATTCTTTACCTGAATCTCTTTCTGCAAATTCGTCAGCTTTCTGGTCAATAATGGTGCAGATTTGCTCTAACAGTTCTTTTTTCTGATATCCCTGGCAAATGACTTGGAACGGCGCATTAAAAGATTTGACATCATAGCTATCGCTGCTGGGGTTAAAATAGAAACCGAACAGTTCCATATTTAGCTTGATACATTTATGTTTCTGCAGTTCTTGATCTATTAGATGTGCAATTTTGTATTCCAAATGTTGAAAATATTCTTTCACATTTATGAAGTTTTGGTGTGAGGAAATCCTATAAGATATTATTCGTTCCCTGAATGCTGACTTGATAATTTCAACACCTTCCTCCAAGCCTATTTTGGAATTGTTCTTGTGCACACTAGATCGAAGATGTCCACCCCATAGACTTTGGTTTATATTTTTCTTGCATTCTTTACAATATTTTACAATATTTGTAGAATCTATAAATTAAGAAAAAAATATTTTACAAAATATAACATGAAAAATAAAATGTTCTTACCTTTAACAAGCTTTGGTTTTTTCAACCAACTGTTGAGTTTTGTGGAATTTCCGTTAACATGTTTTTTAATATGTCGCAATAAATTATCCTTTCTAGTGAAGACTTTATTACATGTTACACACTTATGCATTTCTGAAGTTTTCTGGATAATAATAATAATAAAATTAATATTGTGCAATTCTATTTAGTTATAGTCAAATTTTGAAAAAAGCAATTGCATTTTTGAAGTTCTTTGTATAATAATAAAATTAATATTGTGCATTTTTATTTAGTTATAGTCAAATTTTGAAAAAAACAATAAAAATTAATTGACTTTATGAATCAATTTCTTCAAATGAGTCAACTAATTTGTCAAAGGCCTGTTTAACATAATTCACCGTACTTTCGTCTCCCTTTTTAATTGTGATCAAATTAGTTAAATTTTGAATAGCGAAACCCAGACACTTAAGGTTTGCTATTTGTTTTTTATTTTTTTTATTAATTTTAAATTTTTTTTTAATGATAAATGATGGTTTCGAAATTGAATTTTGTTCAACTGGTGAATTATTAGGAGAAATATCCGAAGTTAAATTTGCTTCAATTTGTTTTTCTTGCGAATCAAAATTTACAATAGCATATGGTGAATTAATAGAAGATATAGCCGAACTTAAATTTTGATCAATTTGTTTTTCTTGCGAATCAGAATTTACAATATCATATAGTGAATTAATAGGACAAATAGCCAAACTTAAATTTTGATCAATTTGTTCTTCTTCCGAATCAGAATTTTCACTAAACAAAAAGGGAGAGCAAATTGGTCTCGGAGAATTAATTGGCGATTTTAATGTTAAATAATTTGGATTAGATTTTTGAAAACAAACAATATCCTCATAGCTAGAATTTTGAGTTTCGTCAATGTCAATCAGTTCTTCAAGAGTTTGTTTAGTTTTTGTTGTAATTAAGTCCGTTTTGTTGTCAATAATGTCATTAAGATCGCCAAGAGTTTGTTGTTGAGTAGCTGTAAATAAATATTTTTCGTTGTTGTGTTTGTTGACATTATTCTGAACTTGGCTATTGTAAATAATTTCATTCAAGTCCTGAATAGTTTGTTGTTGACTAGTTGTAAATACGTCTGTTTCATTGTTTTGTTGGTTTGCAAAATTTTGCATTTGAGTACATGTGTATAAGTCAAAGTCATTGTCAATTATTTTGCTACTCGATGCCAAAAAATTGTCCATTATGAAAAAAATCGTAATAACAAATAAAAATGCCACAAATGTACATAAAAATGTCACCAATATATATAAGAATTAAATCTTGCCAAATAAAAATATTAGAAATAAAAATAAAAATTAAAAAATTACCAAATAGACACAATGTAAACACCAGAAAACTCGCGAGCTCTGCACAGTGTGAATGCAGAAATCAATTGCATTCGTCTCTTCGCTGAGGCGATTTTATATGCAAAAGTTAATCACATGTGTCCTACTGAAAGTTGAACGACAATCTCTAAAAACCACTTTCCCAAGCAGATCAACAACCTTACCCCCCTCCCCCCCTTCCCCCTTCCCCCCTTCCCCCTCCCCCGTCCCCCTCCCCCGGACCCTTGAATTTCCGAGACTCAAATCCCGGCTCCCCAATTTCGGGCTACCCTCTTCAGGTTAAGTTAAGTTAGGTTATGTTAGGTTAGGTTAGGTTAGGTTAGGTTAGGTTAGGTTAGGTTAGGTTAGGTTTTCGGGCTACCCTCTTCAGGTTAAGTTAAGTTAGGTTATGTTAGGTTAGGTTAGGTTAGGTTAGGTTAGGTTAGGTTAAAAAAAAAGAAGAAAAGAAAAAAGGAGAAGGAAAGAAAAAGAAGAAGGAAGGAAAAAGGAGAAGGAAGGAAAAAGGAGAAGGAAGGAAAAAGGAGAAACATATAAAAAAGAGAAAGAAGGAAGGGAGAGAAAGAAGATAAGGTGAGGGTGAGGGGGGGGGTTAACGGGGGAAAACTGACAGGGAAAGGGACAGCGAAAAAAAAAAACTTAAGTATTGCAGGTAGTAAAAGTGGTGGTCGATGGGATATATACTTAAGAACATCCACTCGACGATCATACAGTATCATTCGCTGTAATATCAGTTGTCGATATTATTTATAACCTATAACCAAAATTGTTTTTTATCAAATATATCTATCTAAATCTAAAGCTCTTAACGATGGCAGAAAATATGATTGGAAACGCTGACCAAATTGAAGAAAATAATGTGGAGAACGCCGCTCAAATTGAAGAAAGAGAAGAAATTTTTATTAACTTGGAAGGCGATTCCATCACTTATAAACATTCATTTTTGGACAAATCATCTAGGCTTGTTAGAAGATCATTCTTGTTTAACATCGACATTAATTATGTTGAGGAGGAAGAAGAAGAGATGGAGGAAGATGATCAGGAAATTGACGAAGGAGTGGACATGGATGGACAACTGCTAAATTTAGGAACCGAGGCTGACGTAAAAGTAAGCAAGTTTAGGGCTAGTGAATTATTTAATAATTTTGAAGGAAAAGATGTATGTGTTATACAAAGCTACTCTAAAATTGAAAGTCGAAGACTAGGAACATTTGCTATTTGCCTTCCTTGTAGTGCAATTCACATGAGATATTTACAGAGAGGGGAGTCCGATCATGTGAGCTGCCACTACAAAAGAGCTTATGTTGTTAGTGCTTCTGATTTACATTGTGCTATTTGTAGGATACATCTTTTTCTACTAATTCCTGAACATGCTTGCTTTTACTGCAATAAAAATGAAAAAAAAGAGATAGAAGATTATGTTGTTAAATATTAATAATAAACATAGTTTGTAAAGGTGATGTGTAGATTATTTCAACAATATTAATTTTAAATATAGGTTATAAACGTAATGGGTAGATAATGTCAAAAATATTAATTTTAAACATAAATTGTAAAGATAATAAGTAGAATACGTCAACAATATTAATTTTAAAAAATGTCAACTGTTACTATAAGCGGTTATATATTTTCAGTGCTATATGCAAAATACTTCTTTTTATTCTAACATCTGACACTGTATTTGTAAATGAAATAGCTAATCATATGTAAAAAAAAAAAAAGTGTCGATTATGTCAACTGCCACTAGAAGCACTCATATATTAGCATAACATTTTGTTAACGTTTGTTTCTGTATTCAATTGAGTTTTCTCTTACTTGATGCAAATTATATTAATATTATTAGTATAATTAAAAAGTAGTAGATTAGGCTATGCCGGTTCGACATTCAAAACCGTCATTTTTACATGTAAATTCCCATAAGAAAATTTAAGCTTCGATTTGCAAAAGTGGTGCCATTTTAGGGCGTGGCACTTTTTGTGTAAACCCATAACAATTGTTTTGTTATGTAATGTGAAAATTAGTATGTATTAAAAAACTTGTTAGATCATTGTTGTCGTTTCAATATAGGAAAAGGAAAAAATGTGTGTCAATTATTATATATATATATATTACATTTACTTTTTTTTACAAAATTATTTGTTACCAGAGTTTTCACAAACACAAATTATAAAAAAAATATTATCCTCTTTTTAAAATTACAACAAAATGATGTCTAATTACATCTTTGAAGATTTGTACCAAATAGTAATATCTAGTGCGACATACAGGACAATTGTTTACCATTATAGAACAACAATTTTCATCATTCCATCTTAAAATACATTTTAAACAAAAAATGTGGGAACATGTATTTGGTCTACATGAATCATAATATTCGATTATTTCAAAACAAATAGCACAAAACACTTTTTTCTCTTCACTCTCAGTTTTGTTCAAATTTTTTAAAACAATCCCATTATTTTCTTCTCGAACTAATGGTATATTTTCTTCTTGAACTCCTGGTATAATTTCTTCGAGGCTAATTGTCTGAAGCGGAATGGATCGATTTCTTTCTCCAGCTGATTCACTCATTTTATTTTAGTATTATTATTAATAGATTTATTCAACAGATTTTTTTCTTTTAACAGTCACTCGTACCTTAACATACTAAAATGATCTTGATGCACCTATTTATAAGACTTAAGAATGCAAAATCAAATGTGGGAGAACAAAGAGAAAAAATTAAAAATATGATGCGAATGAGAATAAAAGGAGAGGAAGTTAAGAATGAGGGACATGAGAGAGAGGAAGAGGAGGAGGAGGAGGCGCTCCCCTATTATAACTACTGATCTGACCAAGATAGACAAGAAAAAAGAAACTTGTTCCTGCTGGCGGAAAAGGCAGCATCGAAATTTATTGATTGGTATGCACAAAATCGCATTTATAAACGTTACAACGTAAAACTATTTTGTTGAAAGATAAAGAACATTTAGGCAAGACTCTATCGCAGTTGATATGAACACTGGTTATTGAGAACACAAATTAATATGAATAGTTTTTTATCTGTCTTTTAATGACGAGAGGCAAGTGGTAATTATGATTAAATGTTTCTCAAATCCTAAGCAAAACAAATACATAGATGCCTGTAAGAAAAGACCGAGGAAAATACGTAGTTGTACCTGTAATTCTGTTTGGGAAGGCAGCAAATACTGAAAGTTGTGGGTAATTTTTATGAACTCTCTTGTGTAAACTATAGAGTTTCTCTGGACCCTGTTCTCGATCCTTTGTTGTCCGTTTAATATCTGCATGACACTGTCACTTTTGTCGCGGATACACATCACCTTGTTTTGGCATATAGAAAATTACGTAGATCTCAAAGCTACTTTTGATAAAAATTAAAAAGTGGGTGTAATTCCCATTCTCTTTACTTTATCACAAACAAGATCAATATATTAATATTTGGTTTTAACTTTGATAACCTTATTTGGAACATAGGTATATTAAAAATAAAAGTTTTTGAGACCAGTAATAGAGAAAAAATGAGATTTGAAGAACATATAATAAATTTAAATTGGCTGGCTTCAAATGGTTTTGCAGTTCGAGTGAAGTCAACTCAGCTTGAAATGTGCACTTATCAAAAGTGGAATTCTTCTCGTTGTTTGAATCCTGCCTTGGGTATGTATAACATAGCATTTTGGGATTTTTGTAACCAAAATCTGTTTAATAGTTTTGGGTTACAAAAATAATAATAATACATGACAAATGGCATGACGTCTTGTTTGTTTCAGGGTTTGGGTATTTCGGTTTTAATACCGATACCCCCCAAGGACACTGCCTGATGAGTCTTGCCGGGGCAGATACCACTGTAGCAGATGGCCCTTGGCCCTGGAAACAAACATAGCGACATGTTTTGGTCAATTCTCGACAAAATGGTGAAGGAGAAATCCTTATCGTGAGTTATTTCGTTTGTATAAATTTTTACGACCAAGAACAGCACAGAAATTGCAATTTCTGTTTCTCTTATATATATATATATATATATATATATATATATATATATATATATATATATATATATATATATATATATATATATATATATATATATATATATATATATATATATATATATATATATATATATATATATATATATATATATATATATATATATATATATATATATATATATATATATATATATATATATATATATATATATATATATATATATATATATATATATATATATATATATATATATATATATATATATATATATATATATATATATATATATATATATATATATATATATATATATATATATATATGCAAGGCCGGTTTTAGAGAACGTTGTGAAATACTCTTTATTAAGAATAGTATATCAACCGCTGTATCATTATTTATTTTAGATATACTGTGCTTATCTCACAAAAAGTAGTTTGGTACTATGCCAGAATATATAATTTAAAAAATAATAACTAAACCAACACATTTTATGCCTTCCTGTACCTGGACCGGTGTTGATTGGGGCAATGTTATGATGACACTTTTTAATGTTTTCACGTCTAAACGTGTTAAATATTAAGCTACAATTTATTTTATGATTTATTTTATTTATTTTTATAATTATTTTCATTTGCCATGTTTTGTTATCATATCATCGAGTTAAAAATTTACAATGTAAACAAAAAAAAAGAGAGGGTAATGTTGTTAAAATAATAGTAGTTACTATGTGATTATTAGTAAAGATAATAAAATAAAAGATAATAAGTTGTTTTAATGTATTTCATTTTATTAGACTCTGCAAGTAATAGCAAATTAGAAAAAAAAACTATAAGACCCGTTCGTTAGAGTGCTGGAAATATCGCTGATCTTGTGACTGGACCGAATGACATTAGAATAATGCCGACAAAAAGAGGTTTAATGATGGAAATAATAAAAAATATGCTGAAAAGCAGAACGTAGTTTTATGAATACGTGTGGTGCAATCTTCTAGCGTACATTTGCGGATTCAGCAAAATGCGCACAATACATGAAAAAAGCTACGCTTAATTCCCGAGCGAAATACTTTACAAATGCACGTTCGACACCATCATCGTCAGACCCATCAGCTAAAACGTATCATCCATCACTACTTTTGAGTAATTAAACATTCATAGGACGAAATGCAATTTTCCCATATACTAGAAAATTTATGGGCAGGATGTTTTGAATAATTTCGCCGTTATTCGTAACTATCGGGCAGGGAAAACAATTCGAATGGACCATGTAATTTGTTCCGTATCATAAAAACAATCTAATAAAAGTTCAATACGGACACCGGACAAACACCCGAACGATTTTGAATAAATACCACAGCTCTTATGTTAATATGTACATACATTTTTTTCCAAAATTGGTTTTTGTTGTCGTATATCTGAAAACTGGAAATTATTTCAATTACATCGCAGTTGTTTATTATCGCTTTTAGCTCTATATATATGTTTGTTTGGTTTGCTCGTCCCAATCAAAACATTTGCATTGAGTTTTATATGCTATCGATTTCTATGCAGAAAGCTGAATTTTGGGTTGAATTTACTGATGTAGTCAAAGTGACACTGTTCATATAAAGAATCAAATAATAACAAATATGGCGGACTACAGTTCAGCAGTGTGAATATTTCAGTAATAGTTTGGCTTTCGCTTCAGTGTGCTTAATAATATCACCAAAGTGTATGCTACCAAACCCTAGTCGATAATTTGCTTAAAATATGTTTTTTGACGTAAAGGTTTGTTTAATATCATATTTTTTTCAATACAAGTTGCAAAAGTCTTATTTAAAAATTAGTAATACGTTTCAAAAATAAATCTCCTTTGAATGACGTGCTTTTTACGCAGCGCGAAATGCCTTAAAGTATTTCTAACAAATTAAATTTAATTTAATTCTACTATATTATTATAATGTTGAAAAACTTTTTACGCAGCGCGAAATGCCCAATTTTTTTTTTGACAATGATTAATCGTTTGACAAGTACACATAAAAACATTTAAATTATGCACAACTAGATTTGTTTTTTTGATAACACTGATACACACTCAACGGACACCTCACTAATATTTATAAATATATCTTTATACTTATATCTGACAAATCAGTAATATATCAGTAAAATATGTTTATGAAGCATGAAGGAAGGTTACTGTGCCGGCCATTGTAAACGTATTTATTTAAGTAATTGGTATCGATATCTTTATTCACGGACACTGACATTCGTTACGAAATCGAACGAGTCACTTATATGCATGAATAGACCTTAGTAAAGGCTTAATTTTGTACTTTTACGGGCACACGTTCCCAAGCTTGTGAAAAAGGATGCTTTTATGTAATAAAATACTAGCATACTCCGTCTCGGCTTCACCTGATTTTTCCATATAAAACAAACTTTCATCTCCATTTTTTATAGTTATAAGGGATGAATTTTGGATGGATGCTGAAACAAGTGTTTGATTATTTTTAATCAAGAGTATTTTTGTTAAACTTTAAGTTAATAAACACCCTAGCGGTTAATTTCCTAAAATATTTTTTTGTTGCTTTCTTAGGTCACAAAAAGAATATACTGTGAAAATTTCGTCCTTCTGACGTCAGTAGTTTCAGCTCTGCGTCGATGAGTTAGCCAATCAACCAGGATTTTCCTCTTTATAATACTTGTATAGATTATTTTAGGCAAATGTAAAACATAAACTGATGGTATGTAATAAGCAAGGTATTCCTATAAAACTTTTTTTTTGTTTGGTATACCAATACATTTCTTAGTAAAATTGCGAAAAATCAATTGACAGATGTTTCGAAATTTTGAAAAATTTTAGAAATATCACATTTTGTTAAAAATTTTAGTTTTTTACATTTCATCCTCTAGCTTCCTATAAGTCTACTTAACACACATATCTTGTTAGGGTTGCTTAATTTTTCTATAGTTTTAATAGCCTGGCAAATGCATGATTTGACAGGGTGTCCAGCAAATAGCAACTAATTCAATTTTTTTTTGCTTCATATTTCAGTAATATAAAACACTTCTTCCACAGTTTTTTATTTTGCTCTGCTGTAAATTAAAAAAAAAATAGGTATTTGTATTGAAGACAAAAGTGTCATTACATAAGTAAAGTAGGCTATGTTTTAAAATATGCAAAATTAATTGTTAATGATTTTCATGATATAAATTTTCTTCTAAAAGTAGTTTTTAATGTAAAGATTGTCCCAAAAACCAACACCACTCCCTGCCAACAATATTTTTAAATGTGTGTATCCTTTAAACTTAGTTATACATATCGTGGTGTGCAGATAAAAATTTTATTTCAACATATCACATGATCTTGCCTGTCAAAAAGCGTTATTAATTTATTACTATAAAAAGGTGTAAATTAATTCATGTCCGAAACTCTGAAAGGTGTAAAAATCAAAAAGGTATATCTGAAAAGTTACTGAACAGAATAAGGATTTTGACTTTGTTGTAGAAATGGCCAGTGACGTAGTAAAAAGTTCGAAAAGGTTAAATCAGTCGCAACCTAGAAAAAATTTACACACACTGTAGATTTTCCTAAAATGTATTTTAACAAATGACGAACACTTATCTCTTAAATAAAATAGTTGAGGAGCCCTTTTTAAATGACTTTTTAACCTCTTTTTTGAGCTATATCGTCCTTCAGAGTTTTCAACACAAATTAGTTTACAAACCGTACAAAAAATCTTTAGAGATTTTCGGGAAATTTACAGGATGTACTTTTTCTTTCTAGGTTGTAACCTATTTCATTTTAATAACTACTCACTACGTCATCACTGGCCATTTCTACAACAAAGATACTTATTTTGTTCTGGAACTCTCTATTATCAATTATTTTATCGATATTTTTGCTCCTAAAGTTTTGAACATGAATTAATTTACACCCTGTATAGTAATAAAACAAAACCTAATACATTTTGACCAACGAGATCATATCTTACCAAACACTCTGTATGCTCAAACAATATTTTTATTTTGTGTACATCTCCATGTATATATCTAAATTTAAAATATATGTGTACAACTATTAAAGAATGGTGGTATTAATTTGTGGGACAATCTATACATTAAAACCATTTTGAAAGAATAATTTTAAAAAAGTTTCTATAACTAAAATCATTAAAATCGAATTTTACGAACTTTAGAAAAATGAAGCATCAATCAGACTTTTTAGAGAAGAATGTTTGTTAGGTAAAACGTTAAAAAGCTATAAGTTGATATGTAAAAAAAATTAAATTATCAAAAATTGCATAGTCTTAATGTACACCCGTATAATAATTTTTTTTCTTTAAGTTGGTTTTACGGTTAAATTAGTTAATTGCCGTAATAAACCGCAACTTAATATATTTTCTCATTACAAAAATATACCACTCTAGATCGCCCTTCAGAGTTTTTAACGTGAGTTAATTTACACACTGTATAAAAAATCTTTAGATATTTTCGGAAAATGTACAGGGAGCATTTTTTTCTAGGTTGCGACCCATTTAATTGGTTTGAACTAGTTACTACGATATCACTGTTCTGGAACTCTCTATTATCAATTATTTTATCGATATTTTTGCTCCTTCTAAAGTTTTGAACGTGAATTAATTTATACCCTGTATAGTAATAAAACAATACCTAACACATTTTGACCAACGAGGTCATATCTTACCAAACACTCTGTATGCTCAAACAACATTTTTATTTTCTTAATGCGTACATCTCCATGTATATAATATCTAAATTTTAAATATATGTGTACAGCTATTAAAGAATGGTTTTTATAACAATTTCTATAACAAAAATCATTAAAATCGAATTTTACGAACTTTAGAAAAATGAAGCATCAATCAGACTTTTTAGAGAAGAAAGCGTGTTAGGTAAAATGTTAAAAAACTATAAGTTGATATGTAAAAAAAATTAAATTATCAAAAATTGCATAGTCTTAATGTACATCCGTATAATAAAATTTTTTTCTTTAAGTTAAAAATCTTTAGATATTTTCGGAAAATTTACAGGGAGCATTTTTTTCTAGGTTGCGACACATTTAATTGTTTTGAACTACTTACTACGACTTCACTGATCATTTCTACAACAACGATACTCATTTTGTTTCATAATTCTTTAGTACCAAATATGTTTTCGATATTTTTGCACCTCCTAGACTTCTGAACGTGAATTAATTTACATCTTATTAGTAAGACAATAATAACGCTTTTTGACAAACGAATATCTTTCCAAACACCCTGTATGTGTACACCTTTTAAGAAATGGTTTTGATTAGTGTTAACTTTTGGGACAATCTGTACATTAAGAACTCATTTTGCGAACTTTAGAAGAATGAAGCGTCAATCAAACTTTTTAAAGTAAAATGAGTTTTAGGTAAAGTATTAAAAAGTTATACTTATTTTGTTTCATAATTCTTTAGTACCAAATATGTTCTCGATATTTTTGCACCTCCTAGACTTCTGAACGTGAATTAATTTACATCTTATTAGTAAGACAATAATAACGCTTTTTGACAAACGAATATCTTTCCAAACACCCTGTATGTGTACACCTTTTAAGAAATGGTTTGGATTAGTGTTAACTTTTGGGACAATCTGTACATTAAGAACTCATTTTGCGAACTTTAGAAGAATGAAGCGTCAATCAAACTTTTTAAAGTAAAATGAGTTTTAGGTAAAGTATTAAAAAGTTATAAGATATGCAAAGAACATGAAATTTTAAAAGTGCAAAATTTCCAATAAATTTAAAAGTGTCGGAAAATCTGTCTAATTGTTTGTTTGCGGTTTTACTAAGTATTGTATTATTGTATTAATAAAGCAATCAAAAAATAAAAATTGGGAAATTTTAGAACAGCTGAAATTTTTAAGAATTCGCATAGTCTTATTGTATTACACCCGGATAAAAAAAAGTTCTTTCTTTGAGTAGATTTAGAGGTTAAATTATTTAATTAATAATAAAAATTACAATACATTTTTAAAAACCACAACTTAATATCTTTTCTTATCACGAAAATATACCACTTCAAATTTCCATTAAAAAGTCGCTTCTCCCACTTATTATGTCATGCAGTTTAGTTGTGAGCGTGCCAAAAGTATCACAATACTGTTTGCCATACTTAGTTTTAAATAGTAAAATTTCATATATGTTCTCCATAAGTACTTTCCACATTGATATCTCTCTCAAACAAATGCAATATAAACTTGAATGCGATCCATGTTTTGTCAGAATACAAAATAAAAACCTACGTGTAACAAAATAACTGTTTTAGTTTTTGATATAAGTTTTTTCTTTTTATTAAATTATTAAACAACCTCCTACGATTAAAAATATATTTATATGTTTAAAAGTTGTATATATAATTATTCTGTAAATCCAATGTTATTAGTTGTTCACCATTCAATTGCAAAAAAAATCTAATAAATGTCTCAGCGGTTTTAACAAGAAAAGCATTACACTAATCAATTTAATTCCAACGGGATTTTAGATTTAATATTATAATAAATATATTTGAATTCCAATGCCTAATTTAAAATATCAGCAACTTCCAAAGCTGCATGTTAATTTTAAATTAAAAATTAACTCTAGTTTATCGACATGTTTATTAAAATATCAATAAGATTCAGCTGTTCTTGTTTAAGTATTAAAGCTATTGCTCTGTAGAATTGCCTGAATTTTAGTCTCGTGTTTTTTTTTTTTAAATTCGGAAACCTTATATACGGGATTTCTGTTTATATTTTAAACGAGATCTACAACCTTTATTTTGAAATATAAAAAAAAACGTTAAATAGAAAAGTTTTAGGGTTTTATCTCAACTGCTAGGATTTGTCAAAACATAAACAGATGATAATTGGAAGGAAAAATAATTGCACAATTTTAGGTTATTTTATTGATGTGGTATGCGAAACGAGCATTTTGGAAGCCTATGTACGGTTTTAAACCTTTTCTGTACATCTTTTTAAATTTTTGGGTGACCCCAATCTCTGAAAATAGTGGAATATGAATATTTTAGGATTAATAATAAGGAGTACTACAGTACTACAGAAATATCGGAGTATATTCTAGGTTTTTTTAAACAATTTAATGGAATGTGTCAAAAATGATTACACCCGATCCTTAAAACCTTGTTCCAATAATCAAGGAAAATATATATATTTTTTTAACTAAAACGAATTATCAATAAATGTTTTATTGACCTTCTAAAATAAAAAAAAAGGTAAAACATTAATCTTTTTTTAACTAATCATTGACAGCGTTAGATTCTACTAAGTATAAAAATTATACTTTTTTAATTAAACAGATACGAAAAATCGATTGCACGAAAAAAGGATTTCTCATCCAAAATAATAAAGTTTCCACGGCTACAGAAAAATCTAAAAATTAGTGCCTGTACTTTCTGCTAATATACTTTAATGACATAATTTTCTTTAGCTTGCATTTTCTACGCAATCCACTTAAACACTATGAAATTTACATGCCCCCAATTTTATGTTTTACTCTGTAAAAAAAGCATATTAACATATTAGTTACCATGCTCGGAACTCTAGAGTTAATTGCCCACTCAGCAAAAAATGTGAGTGTCTAAAATTGAACTCCATTATTTATGGACGTACAAAAATGGACAGTACACTTTCTTTCTTTAAAAATGCCGGTTTTTTATATAACATGAGAAATATTCTGGTATGTTTAAGTACCTACGCCAATAATTACTATAGGTAAGTTCCTAATTTAGGCAGTATAAAGTTAAAGTTTTTTTTAGATGGATTTTGCAAGCGACTGAAACTTTACGACATAGTACGTGTACTTGCACTTTTATAACACACTGAAAAAAACAAATCTTTTGATTTAAACAAAAATGAAATTTACTGGAACAAATATTTGTTTCCTACAAGCGAAACAAATATTTATTTAAAAAATGACAAAAATTAGTTTGAACTTATTACGTTTATTTAAATTATTGTATGTTAATTAAATGGATATGTTATTTAATCAAATTAAAGTTTTGTTTTGTAAAAATAGTAGCCTATACACAATTGTTTGCTTCAAATATATATTTTTGTAAATCAAATATATTTTTACTTAACTCAAAAACGCAAAAGCGTGCTGTCTAATAATCTTTATTAAATGTAAATATATTATTTGTTTTTGTAAGAAATAAAAATGCTATATATTTTTATCATTTAGAATGTGATTCTTCTACTTTTCAGGAGTACCGAGTGAAAAGTAGGTAAAAATATAATAACCTCGGTCAATTATAGCATTTATTTGAAGGTAAAAACAATTTGTACGACATTAATATTTAAAAAATTGCAGTAAATATTTGTTAGATAAACTAATACAGAGGCTCATTCATAGCAAGCCAAGCCATCATCACAAGAGATAAATAATTTTACAAAAATGAAAATTAATAAGCTATATATAACGCTAATAACTTTAGAGCCTGGACAATTTTATTTTAATTTAGTGGAGCGTATATTTAACTATATATTAAAGGTTTTTCTCTTTTGTTCTAGGTCAGTGTACGCCATTGCACAAAAAACATCATGGAACAAAAAATAACTTTGAATTTGACAATAAGAGGTATAAAAAATATGAAATATATATAGGCAGCATAGCATATATTTTATTTCCGCAAAGCAGCTAGGGAATTAAACTAAACAATCTAGCCAATCCCAATTTTCTCCTATTGACAGTGTTATTTTTAACAAATCTACAATATTACTTTGTTAAATAATGAAACCTTTAGCCGTAACTTTTTGTTTTTATACTTTATAAGTTTGATGTTAAGTGACAGAGATAATTTTAATTTAAGAAATTTTAGACACTTAGAAAAGCCCTTTTATATAATACGGCTTCTTAGTATAAGCAAGCTACATCGTTTTCACTTATTGTTATATATTTTGTATGTATGTAGTTAACAATACGTTATAATAGCAATGAATGTAAAAAAAACTATAATTACTTTTTTAAATGTGTTCAGATTGTTTGTTGCGCGTAGATTGCCAAAAAAAAATCCTTTTTGGCTGAATACAAATATTTAACTTTTGCTTCAATTAATTTAAAGTTAAATATTTTTATTCAGTGGCGAAAAAGCCAAAAAAGATTTTTTTTGTCAATTACTATTTGGCTAATCATATTGTTTAAAAATTAATCGAACCAAATATGTATTTATTAAATGTTTTTAAATCGACATTCTTTATTGCATTGTTTTTGATCACTCTATTTATATGTTAACGATTCAGGAAACAACTAAAAAAATATATTTCGGCAAACATAGTGCTTCTTTATATATAAATGTTGAAGTTTATATGCAAAAAAAGCATTTTCAGCTTTAAATCAGTTCGAAGTTTTTTTATATAAAGATATGGTAATTATTTGCTTTTTTATGCCATCGTCTTTTTTGATGACTCTTTGTATATAGTTGGATTTTGGGGTCCTGATTACGAATCTGAAGTCAATTTTTTTTCGGACAAGTTTCATTTTTGAGTTATTTTTCTTCAAAATTCATAGACATTCTAACCCTAATTTCTCTTTTTTTTTTTTCTTCTTTTCCATAAAAATTGGCAAGTTCTGTATGAAACTATTTCAAACAATTATAAAAACGTTCCAAAACCTTCTTACCTTGATTTCCATGCCGTATTTTATCTAAAAAATAGGACATTGGGAACAGTCAAAAACAACCATACTTTTTGGACAAGTAAGTTTTTCTTCATGTTGGCATTTGACATCATGAAAGACCATCTAGTTACAACTTTAAAGAAAAAAACATATTGATACAAATTACAGTAATTGATAGGCACTGTAACACAAATTAATTATGGATATTTTGTTACATACCTAACGTGGATCGGTACCAACAGGAGCGCGAAGGCATTAAGTGAATTGGTGCCGGGTTAACACCAGGTTAGGCGCCGTAGGCATCATCATAAGAGCCTTAAGACAAAAGGCGATCAACACTAATCAAGAGCGAAATGCATCACTGGCGGAAGTCTAATATTCGGCATCGACCCCCTGGGCCAGTGATGATCTTGGCTGTTGTTCGCCTATTCGGTTAGGGCTTTAACGACGATGTCCATATCTGTTCTGTGTGCGTTTAATTACATATATTAATCTTTTTTGTTCAAAATTGAAACTTTTTTGTTACAATAAAATGTAGCCTTCAAGATATAAGTTATTATAATTTTAAACTTATGTTTAGGGATATTGGTTTAAATTTCACCCACGTTTTTTTGCTGAGTGTATTTCGAAAAGTTCGCATACTTAGTATTTGAAAAAATATGATGTATTTTTTAAGTTTCAAAATAATATTCTTGTAAAAAGTTTTAGCATGACAAATAGTTGTATAACTTTAGAAAATGCACATTTTTTTATACAAGGTGTCTCAGTAGTATATTCTCGGTTTTGGTGATAGTGGTTAGAAATAGAGAAAAGTTTAAATATAAGTATTAGTATATAGGATGACTAATATACCTACTTAAATAGTTTTTCATATGTGAAACACCCTATATTTTATTACATTTTTGAATTTTATCTAAAATTCTACGTCTACTTCATATATAGACTTAAGTTTAATTGTTTTCGAGATATTGACATTTAAGAACTGGAATTTTCAATTTTGAACAGCTATAGAGCCTAAACGGTTCAAATTAAAACAAAACGGTTTCCACTTTCCTGATTTAGTTTTTAATAGTCATAAATTTCTTCTCTATTTCTAAGCAGTACCAAGATATCAACCGAGAACACACTATGGGGATACCTTATGTATATTATATGTATTTTTCATATTTTATTAACTATAGGTAAACTATTTACAGTAAACGTAATTATTTAACTGTTCAAACATCATTTTTAATAATAAGAGATCAGCACACAATTTATCGTTAAACGGTAACAAATTAAAAATTCAGTTAATAATTTTTTCGTTTTTGTATGCAGCTTTTCGTGGGGGTTCACTTCAGAATGGCTTCTTTTTTTACCTTTTTTTCCTTCTCCAGTTTATTTAAATATTTCATTCTCATAAATAATTTTTGTCTTAAGATTGCTCTTTCGGCAGGTTTATTTTGTTTTGTATATTTGTAATTATTTTCATATCATAATATACGTAAAAAGTCTTGTAAAATATTCTCATATGTAGGTACACAGAAATATCAAAACGTCATAAAACCTTCATTTGAGGAAGTAAAAAAATACTCTGAAAACACAAACAATCACAACGAAAACGTCAAGCTGAATAAGCAATAAACTGGCCGGCTTGTCAGATCGGGTCGCCAGTCGACGTCATGCCTCCGCCTTCCCCGCGCGTCTCCTTCGCCTGATAACTGCTCATCGAGGTAACCTAATAGAGTTAAAAAGCCTTGGTACCGATCCACCTATGTATGTAACAAAAGTGGCCGTAATTAATTTGTATCAATTAATGTTTTTCTTTAAAGTTGTATCTCGATCGTTTTTCATGATGTCAAGATGCCAACTTGAACGAGAAGTTGCTTTTTTTAGTGTTCTCCAATTTTAAGATGAAAAAGGAAAGAAAAGGAAACAGAGAGTTTATTTTACATATTTTTATAATTATTTGTACTATTTTCATGTAGGAGCAGCGAATTTTCATAAAAAAATTAAGAAAAAAAATGTAAATTGGGTTAAATTTGAGGATGAATAACTCAAAAACGTGACAGAAAAAATATGACTTCGGATTCATAATCAGGACCCCAAAATCTACCTGTGTACAAAAAGTCATCAAAATCGACGATGGTGTAAAAAAAAGTAAATCATTCCAATCAGTTGGAAGCAGCATAAAACTACAGCTTTTTAACTTACTGGATGAGAATCAGCATCTGCAGTCTAAACTCCATCTCCAAGAGCAGTATTCTTGAAGCCAAAATGTACGTATATTTGAACACGAAACCGGCAAGGATACGCTTGATAAGGATTTGAATGCATTTTAGTCTAACTTAAAATCAGATCGTGACATCGTGTCGAAGCCAAATTTCCTCTGGTTGTTTCCTTTTGTTTTACAAATATTGATATTCGATAACAAATAAAAGCTGTAACTAGCAGCATAGTAGAAATAAACCTAGCAGGTCATAATAACTACCATAAACAATATTCTTTTATTTTAAAGTTCTTGCTTTGGCTTGATTAGTTCAGGGGCTTTTGGACTGTTGAAATTGTATTCTTCAAACCTCTGATTATCTCCACTAAAGCCTCGTAGTTATTTAAATATCTATTGATATTCGCTTACTAAGCTTAAAAACTAATAATGAATATAAATCATTAGTCAAAAAAAATATAGATATCCACGTTGTAAATATTACTGATTTCATAGAATTATGTTATCTCTGCCAAAGCCATGCATTTTTCTCTTTTCTTGGCTCTATATTAGTTTCATTTTATTCTTATCCCTATCTCTCTTTTCTTGTTATTTTCTTTCTCAAAATGCTTTCGTTAGTACATTTAAACCTAGAATCACTTTTAAGTAATATTGGGGGACCACTTGGAGAATGCAAAATATGTCGTGTTTGATAATTTAGAGATTTGGCTGGGTCAGGGCATTAACACTCAGGAAGTAGAAATTGCCAACTATAATTTTGTAAGACAGGACACATAAATAAGCAACTATCATTTTCAGTTTTACTTCAAGATACTACAAACATTTTGGAACGCATACGGATAAAAATAAACAACTTGAATTATTCCTAATTCAGACTTCAATCAGTATTTTAATCACTTTGAAGATACTTTAACTCATTTTTTTACTGGTAATGCAATCATTTTCCGTATGGAGGATTTTAACGTCAATATGTATGACCTAAACTCAAACAACACAAATTCACTTTCTCATTTAATAGAAACATTTGAATACAAATAACTGACTATAAATAAAACACCCAACACGAATATCCTATACTGGACACTCTTTTAAAGACCTAATTTTTACAAGTATAGAGGTGATCGTTTATGCTCATATTTTAGATGTACAGGTCACTGAACACATGCTGGTCAGTTGTAAATTTAAATGTTGATCCTCCTGTCAGGATAAGAAAATGAAAAAGTACACTGTGTACTAGACCGTGTACCCCATGGAATATTATTCTTATGCAGAAATTGCATAATAAGGCACTAAATAAATTCCGTACGACAAAAAGAAAGAAAATAGGAGTGTTATCAAGAACTAATAATTATCAATAACTCTAAGAGCAAAAAATAACCTATTTAAAATTAAAGTTTCATAAGCCAATCTGGAAAAAAGGTGAAAGAACTAAAAAATCTAATCTAAGAAATAATAACTTTAATCACCTACCACATGCACTAAGCGACCCGCAAAACATACATAAATATTTTTTAGAATTAGATCAACACGATTCACCTAGTTCTCGATTAGTTCCTTAATATACTTCAAATAAAATTACTAATAATGCTGGGTTTAACTGTAATCCTGTTGATAACAATTTTATTATATTATGGAGATTAATTAAAAATATCAAATCAAAACCTATTGGTAATGATAAACTGAATATAACTTTAAAGTTATTCCATTAGTTAGACATATAATTAATTCATGTATATCAAAATCATATTTTCCTAGAGAATGGAAAATGGCCAAGGTCAACCTTATTCCAAAGATAAAAACCCAACAGACTTTGGACACTTAAGATCAATTTCAATTTTACCTGTTTTATCTAAGATCCTGGAAAAAGTCCTCGATATTCAAATACAAAGTTTCTCACATACCTCCAAACTATTACCTGAAAGACAGTCTCGATTTCGAGGCAGTCACAGTTGCTCAACCATACTTACTAATGTAACTGACCATATTTTCAAAGCTCTTGACGGTGGCAAGGCTACCGTTTTCGTAATGCTGGACTGTTCAAGGGCATTTAATATGTTGCATCACCAAACATGTTTAGCTATTTTTCGCTAAATTAGCTTCTCCGTACCCGGTAGCGCTATTATTAAATAATTTCTTACGGATAGTGGGCAGAATGCAGAAATTAGAGAAAAACAATCCAATTCAATTCAGATAACTCGAGATATCCCACAAGGTAGCATCTTGGACCCGCTACTATATTGAAAATGTACACATCAATATTTGTAAAGTAGCAAATAAATTGCGACTACCATTTATACGCTGATGACACTTAGATATATTTGTCATTTTACCCGCATGATGTAGCAGAGAGCAATCTAAAAATTAACCATGCTTTGGCAGCGATTAATCATATTTCAAAGGAACATCCCTTGATAGTTATTCCTACTAAAACTGTAGCTATGTTGTTGTGCAGTGATTCAGTAAGAAATTATATCTTGAGCAAGTCAACTTGCTGATAATAGTATTTTGTTTAAAGATGAGGCTCGTAACTTGGGTCTTATTTTCGATAGTAAGCTTAATAATCTCACTTAACTGCAAAATTAAAAATCGCTTATGCAACGCTTAAGCGGATTTTCACTTTACGGCATGTCTTGAATAGAGGAATTGCGCTTATGTAGTGTGATTCCCATATACTATTTCTATTTATTTTTTTTAATAATGTTTTTGGACTATGTTTGCATTAGATGTCAGCAAAGAATTACCTATAAACTAAAAGGATTGGGTTGGCAAAACATGCGTAATCGTCGTCTACTACTTAACTAATTAACTATGAATTTCCACCATACCTTTTAAGAAAACTAAGATTTCAAATACACGTTCATAATTTAAACATTCGATGTAAAATAATTCTTAACATTCCCTAACATAGAAAAGAACTTTATAAAAGATAATTTTCATACGTTGCTGTCTCTCGTCGTTAAGTAACATTTAGGAAAAGATAAAAAACCTTTGTTGTCCACTAAAAAGAAGATGGAAAAAACGCTAAATCCATAAATTTCATGTTCTAAATTAGCTATAGAAAAATCAACGTGCAGCCTCTAAGTGTACAGCAGTAAAGGAGATTCTTTCTTCGTCTCCCTATTCTTTCTCTCTTACTGTTTCATCTTGTCACTATTTTTTTTCTCTATCTCTCTTTCTTCTCCTTTACCTAATTTTATTTAAGCTCTAGTTTTAGATTAAAAATTGATTCAATATTCCTTTCTCAACCACATTACTATATTTAAGGCAGTACTTTATACTTTAAAGTACTAATAAACATATTATTATTATTTTTCTCCAATTTCCCGCCTCGTATGCGGGTTTCAAGAGTCATCAGCGCGTCGCAAGATGGCTCTCACTATTGTAGATTTAGGACTTTCCTGAATATATTGCAGGTAGCTAGGATGACATATTTCTGTAGTGTAGCTATAATGTGTGGATGAAGCCCAAGTAACTTGGTGTAGTTAGATAACAATCCCCTTGGATGAAATTACAAGTGGTACAACGCACGGTTGTTGTTTAATCTCGTGAGTAAGATTTACGTATTTAGTAAGCTTAATCCTGATTGTGCTTTGTAAGTTGTCATTCTTTGGAACGGCAATATCAATTAACCAGGTCTTCTTCCTTTGTTATAATAGTTCTGTCCCAGTAGATGCGGTTGTTTTCATTTCCCAGAATAATTTTGGGGATGTACTTATACGCTGTTGATTAGTTTAAGCCTATGGGCCAACCCCTGATGGATGATCTTAATCACATAGTTATGACGGTGAAGGTATTTAGTATTTATAATTCCAAATGTTTAGGAGAGAGCTGGCATGACATATTTGTTAAGTAAGTTAATTATAATTTTTACAGCATACTTGACTTCTAAGAATGGTTGTTAGTCGGTTTATGTACTTGTTGATGAACTGTTCTTTATTCTTGCTATGCTCTATACGGATGTATTACTGTAGGCCTAGGTACTCGTATGCTTCATCAACTTCTATAGGGTCAATCAGTTTACCGCTCTCCGGTTCAAAAAGTCCAGTTATCGCAGGTATTCCACGTATTACGGTATGCGTTTTACATTTGTCGAACCCAAAATCTCTATTGTCTTTAGCAATTTTATAACGAAAATATCTATCGGTTTTTAAGAGATAACCATGTTGACTACTATTTACCATATTAAAGAGCGGGTTAAAAGCTAAACAGAACCATAGGGTTCTTACAGAATACCCATGGAAAATGCCTCTTTTAATTTGGAAGATCGATATTATCGCTTTCCCTTGATATAGTGTGAGGCGCAGCTGGGTGTCCCATAGGTTCAATAAGGTTTATAATTGATGGGTCTATCTTATATAATTAAAGGCCTGAGTGAGGGTGAGAAATCGTGGTACATTCGTTGGGTCGAGACAAAAGCTATTAAAGTAGTAGGTTATGGTTAGGTGTGTACTTTTCAGTCTTTTGTACCAGAAATTTTGAATACGGTCGATGCCTGCAGACCTCCAATTATGAGTAATATAGCTGTCAGCCATAGGGGAAGTTCTTCCATGTTTTCTTCTGACGGGATTGACCAAAAGTTTTGTATCTGTTCATTTCTGAGAGGCTATTGGCTATACACTATTCTCTACTTTTTTTTGGGACAGATTGCGATGAAATTGTTGGATTCGGTATTGCAGCCAGTCGTTGCTTTAGTGTATCCAAGATATACTCACTGGTTTCATTTAGACGATTGTGGTTAACATGACATTTATTATTTTCTATAATGGTTTATTGGCCGATTTTCTATAATTTTATGTTTTCGCTTTAGATTTGTCAAAATTGGGTCTTACATCGCGGCCATTGTATCTAGCAGTAGCGACAGCTCAGCGTCCATAAAAGACTGATGAGGGCGCAAGGCACCCAGTCAATATCTTTGTATCAAGGAGTTCAGTAAAACAGCAAGCTTTTTGGAACAGTTCGGTTTGAGAATATACGGTCGTATATTATTATAAATATATATATATATATATATATATATATATATATATATATATATATATATATATATATATATATATATATATATATATATATATATATATATTTATATATACATATATATATATTATATATATGTATATATATATATATATATATATATATATATATATTTATATATATATGCTTTAGATTTGTCAAAATTGGGTCTTACATCGCGGCCATTGTATCTAGCAGTAGCGACAGCTGCTGCATAAATGGCGATATGTTTGGCATTTTCGTCCATAAAAGACTGATGTTGGTGACGCAAGGCACCCAGTCAATATCTTTCTATCAAGGAGTTCGTTAAACAGCAAGCTTTGTTGTGGCTAACAGTTTTTGCGATTTTAGATTTGTCGATTATTGTCTTCCATACTGTTGGTAGTTTTAATGATTCGTCCCTTTTATTCAAATCACCTTGTTTTTCAATTTCTATGGCTTCTCGGATTATTCTATTATAATGTATATATATATATAATATATAGTGGCTGGTTTCCTGATGATGTAGGAATAAAGCTGAGGTATATATATATATATATATATATACGTTGTTCGGGAAACCATTTTTAGATGTTATATATATATATATATATATATATATATATATATATATATATATATATATATATATATATGTATATATATATATATATCACACAAAGAAAATATATATATATATATATATATATATATATATATAGGAAACACAACATACAAACAATACACAAGCCACAAACAACTATATATATATTTATATGTATATATATATATATATATATATATATATATATATATATATATATATATATATATATATATATATATATATATATATATATATATATAGATATAACCTTCGGCCCCGAGTGGGGGTATAAAAGGAAGCATATATATATATTTATATGTATATATATATATATATATATATATATATATATATAAAAAATATATATACAAGAAGAGTTTTTATATAAGCTAAATGCTTTTGAAATGATTTATTTTAATTTTCAAGGGGTTGTTTTATCGTCCTAGGTCTAACTTGTAAAGTAGAAAAAAAAAGGTTCTTATATACAGAATGATAGGAAAAATTTAATGTGTGTTCACCGTTTTCTAAGGAACCTAAATAATAATAATAATATTACAAATAAAAGTCTTATATTACAAAAAAAATGTCTAAAATTACTTATACTCATATCTATAGTATTATCTATACTGCCTCGTCATAATTAAATAATAATAGTATTTGACCTTTGTAAATTAAACAAGCATTTTTTAGGTTTAGTTTTATATTTATTAATGTTTATGTGAAGAAATTCAGCTGGTACAGAATTGTACTATCGAACTGCATTATAAGAAAAACTTTGCCGAACCTGTTTCTGAAACATATTTTTTTTAGTTTTCAGGGCGGTTCAATCCCCCTAAAGATAAAATCTTTGACAGTATTAGAAACAATATATTTATATTAAGTTAGATAAAATGAATTTAACGTATTTTGTCGTTTTACAATTTTTTTTCCGTTCTTAGGGCTCTCTTTAGGACTAACCTGTATAGTGAAAAAAAGTTGATTTATATACAAAAAAAAAGTAACAAATTTGGCGTGTTTCGCTGTTTTTCGAAATATTGTGTAAATTTTTTCTATATATAATCGAAAAATAAAGGTCAGATATCTACACCAATGTCTTACAGCATTTTTTGATATCAAAACATTTACTTCAACTATTTTTGTTTTTAATTTTCCTGTTATCGATTTATGAGTTCTCAAAATATGATTTATTTTTTTATGTTGTTATCCTCCTTCTATTTTTCAATTTTTTTTGCGATTACAAAACTTAACCTACGTATCCCATATACTAAATTAATAATGGGCTGTTAAAATGGGAAGTAAAAATAAATAAATTTTAATAAGTTTAGCAGCTAAGCAGATTCTTTGTTTTGCAAACTAATTCCTTAATTACATTGTCATTGTAGTTTGATACACTTTTGTATGTTTTATTGCTATAGATATGTGTATTGTTAATTGTTATTTTTACTACGAATATTTATAATAATAAGCAAATAATATAATAAACACAACCCATACTTTTAGTTTAGTTCAACTAGAAAAATATGTTAAAATATAACGATGACGCTGAGCTATTTTTCATGTGTTTTTTTTAGTTTTATTTTAATCCTAATACGTATTTATATTTCAACTTATTTAAAAATAGTGATTATAAAATAGCAGCCCGTGAACTGAATTGTTAATATTGTATTCTACAATGCATCTGGCATTCCAAATTAAAAACATCTGCACTGTAGTAAAGAAAAAAAAAATGAAATATGAATATCCCATTTTAAAATATTAACTTATCTACTTACTTAGCAACATTATCGTCCTTAAATCCAAATGATGGTAGTTATAAAATAGGCGTTTTTACCGTATCCAAAATTTAGGAAAACATCGCCGTTTGGGTTGTAATCAGGTATGCGGAATATAATACACTGTACCATAAACATAAGTTATGTAAAACTATTTCTAAGTAAGTCTAAAAAAACTAGAATTTAATATAAAACCAATAACTGTAGTTCATATTGGCTATTATTTGACACATTTTCAATGAGCTGCTTGCATAAAAAACCACTTTGAATCTTAAAATCTTACCAAAGGATCAAGTCGAACCCAGAGGATATTTTAAACCAGAATATCGATAACTAAATACAAAATATCAAAAGAATCTAAAAAACTACCAAAATATTCCACAAAAGTGGGAGGTCTTTTTAACGATTCTAGATAATCTATTGCATCATTATGTACAAATAATATCGTACATATCTGGTGAAAGATGTAAATTATTTCTGTAATTTCCGTAATAATAAATCCGAGCGTTAAGCCCTTCACCTCTAAAACGGATTAAATAAATTGTTCAAAGAAAGCAGTTAAAACATTAATTTTATGATATTCGTCAATTTTCTTTATAATAATCCTTAGCCGTAACCATTTTATTCTCATGAATTAATTTCTACTAACGTATATTTTACGCCGGTTTTATTAGATTATTCCCAGAGATTACGCAGAGAAATCCTTGTTTATTGCTTTATCTGTCTAAGATTTTATTTCTGAAAGATCTAAATTAGGATATCCATAATTTTCGCTACGACTTAATTGTTAAATTTACGACTACAACGTGGGACGAAATCGTGGAGATAACCCGACAACTTACTCTGAGCTAAAATAAAACACATTCTATCTAGAAAAACAAAAATTAATTTCTGGTTGTAACGTACAACGAAAATAAAATATCTAAGCGATCTTTTTTTGTTTTGACTTTTATATAGGTTTTAAAATGAAGGTTTATTTCAAATATATTGTGTGTAAGTT
Source organism: Kuschelorhynchus macadamiae (assembly GCA_030620095.1). NCBI lineage: Eukaryota > Metazoa > Arthropoda > Insecta > Coleoptera > Curculionidae > Kuschelorhynchus > Kuschelorhynchus macadamiae. The sequence goes on along the minus strand of JAUTXW010005140.1, from coordinate 551,302 downwards.
ACCAGTTTATATTATATATATGCCAAAATTAAATTATTTTTATCCATTTTTCGATTGTATATTTTTCTTGTTACGAAAAGATTTATTACAAAAATGTTATGGGTAAAATAATGCTTAGCATGCTCGAAAACTATCGCATTCTACAACATTCCACCTGCCTTAACAGCGCTTCGGAAGTTGCTGTAAAAAAATCGAAGGTGATTTTTTTTCGAATACAATATTTTTTCTACCAGTGTGTCTAAATATGTATGAATAACATTGGTTGCTGGAAAGACTAGGTGCAAATTCAGTTGACACCGCGGTGTATATTGTAGATACAGTGTGTCCGAAATTGGAGGAGAATGTATTGGAATTCGAAAACTATAAGGGATAGAAAGATGGTCAAATGGGGAAGTAGGCCATTCAATTGTAAACTTAATGCCTGTTTGATGACGGCTTTATCTTTTTTCTTTTTTGAGATATTTTGAAAAAACTAAGTTTGCATTTTCGAAGGATTCCTGTATTTTTTTATTTCGTAATATTATAAAACTCTGTAAAAACATTGTTAAGGCTACTTTCTAAGGGCAATACATCCCAACATTTATATTTTGATTTAGACGTTTCGTTTTTGAGATAACCATCATCAACTTTTTTCTTATGGCGGCCATTTTGTTTTTTAATAAATTCAAAAAGAAGAAGAATTTTTTTCCCTTTAAAATGAAGATTACACCTATTAAAAAAAAAATGTTCTTATTGCAAAAAACGACAATATTCGTTTTTTGTTCGAGTTGACCATGACTACTGAAGCGATTTGCTTTAAAAAAACAATTGCCATTCATGTAGTTATAGGGAATTATCAGAAGAAAAATTCGCATTAAGTGTATTTCTCTTTTATTAACCTATGCCCCCAAACAGTTTCCAGGAAATTCACTCGGTTTGCACTGTTTGAAGTGCCTTGCATTGGTATTTTAGTTAATGACGACGGCGAAGTCAGATTAGACAAAAATTTAATGATATCATCAAGCCGTAAACGTTCTACGAGAAATAAATATATGTACTCAAAAACGATTTTTTATTTAGTTTCTAGACTAAACCTGATAACAATGAATACAATAAGAAAACTAAATTAAACCAAATAATCTCCAAACAAACTAATCTAGTTGCCTATGGAATTTTTGAAGAAGTCGACCAAAAAGTATCAAAATAATTATGAAATTCTACACGAGTTCCAAGAAAAGAGCTGAAGATGTTTTTTTTAAACAAAACAATAATAATTAAAAAGTAGGTAACAAAATAAATTTAACAATAAAAAACAATAAAATAATGCTAAAATTCAAAAATGTCGGCCGTTGTTCTCAATTCACTTTTGACACTTTTTTAATACCAGGCTGATAACGGGTGAAGAGTGTTCCTATACTAATATTTGATAGTACATCCCGCACACGTTGTTCAAGTATTTGTCCGGAACTCATATGTTTCATTTTTAACATATCCCCATAAATAAAAGTCTTGGGGAGTAAAGTAATGAGACCTAGCAGACCACCGCACAGGGCCGGTATGCGTATATAAATTTCTCACCAAAAGTTCTTGATAGAAATGTTTGCATCTTCCTAGAATCGTGAGCGGGACATGCATCTTGTTCATACCATAAATGGTTGAATTCAAGTGGTTGAACAACTTCTCTAGCCGGAACTATTTCTGTTTGCAATATTGCAAGATATCTTTGTCCATTTAGAGTCTGCTCGTAAATGAAAGGGCCACTTAATCGATTTGCTAGAAAATTAACACAAGATTGGTTTGATAAAAAAATCAGGTTAAAATAAGTAGGTATTGATATTTTACCATAAATTCTACATCATACCTTAAACCCAAATCGCATTTGCAGCCTTCGCTGTTCGCGTAGTTGAGGATTTTCTACAGCTCAGTGATGGTGGTTGCTTTTATTAAACACGCTGCAATTGGTAAAATGCGATTTGTCTGACGATAAAACATTTCTTTAAAAAATGGGCTTTTCTTGGTTTTTGTTTCGATAACAATGACAAAATCACAATCTTTTCTCAAAATCACCTTCATTTAGCTCTTGTACAAGGGTGGAGTGCTGCTTTCAAAACGTAAGAAATATATGGTTGACCTCGGAATGTTAATTTCTCTGCTTGCAACTCGTGCAGCAGGATTTTCAACAAAATATTCTTGTATGTTTCTATTTCGATTTTCATTCTTTTTTTGATACTATTTTGGTCGAGATTTTTTCAAATCTTCCATATGCAAGTAGGATGGAAATAAGCGTGGAAAACATTTTTCTTTCAGCTTTCCGAAAAATTTTCAAAATAATCGTTGGGGCTACTCACCGCAGCTATTTGATTTTTTTTATAAGTTACTATCATGTCCAACTTTTTTCTACGTTTGAAAAAATTTAAGGCATTTCGCTGAATACCTTAAAATGTTTAACATTCAATTCAATAAAATATGCAGTTAAATGAAAATATCTGACCACTTTTGTACTGCTATGAGCTCGGATTTTTTTTTTTTGGAGATGAGAAATGCTTTTGCGCACGAATTCCCTTCTGGTAGAAGGGAAGACAGTGTGGGACTCGTTGCTCTGTCAGGTTTTCACCTGTCGGAGTCAACAATACCCACTAAACCGCAACGGGCCCCCATCAGATGGACCATCATTGGGTTAGCCAAGGATTCTTCGATGGGGTTGATGCCGTCCTTTGGGGAGAAACTCCTATAAAGGACATGGTCCTCACTGTCGTAGGGAGGGAGGTCCTCGCTTGGCAGGATGTTTTTGCCACCTCTCGATACTTGTAGTCATCTGAAATAAAAAATATTATTAATAGGGAAAGTGTCGTCTTACCAGGTGGGATATTTCTCTGCTGCCCTCCTTTCATCTATCCGGTTTGCCGCTGCCTACGTCCTACTGTCCCGTGGTCCAGTCTGCCGTTGCCAGTGTCCCTCCGTCAGTACGCCTGGTAATCTTCGAATTATGGGTCCTCTTCTGTGCCCTCAGCAACACTGCTGTTCCGTGATCCGGCAGTGTTGAGGCTGAGGTGGGGTATTCTTTTACCTCAGGTTCAACTGCAGCTCACGCCGGAGCCAGTTAAGGTACCTGGGATCCTCTTCTTTTACCTCAGGTTCAGCTGCAACTCACGCCGGAGCCAGCTGAGGTACCTGGGAATCCTCTTCTTGGAGTTTGATGGCCACTTGTTAATACTTTTAGGGTTTCAGTGGGCAAGATCTAGTTCCTGAGGAGCACGGAGAATTTTCTATTTGCCCACTTTCATCCTAGAGTATGTTAGTGCAGGAGCACTAATATACTGTACTTTGTCCAGTTGTTGCGTCTCGGAGCTAGCGCATCATAGTCTACCAGGTCTCGTAGGTTTTCGTTGGGGTGATGTTCTGCGGTAGCCTTTTGCCGCATGAAGTCTTCAATAGGTGTCCATTGAAGATCACGCTGCAGGTCCTCATTCCTGATAAACCATGGGGCGTCAGCTGCCATCCTAATGAGTTTGTTTTCTGTCCTCTTTAGCTTCATAAGGTGGGATTTAGAAGCATATCAGAAGGATGTGGAGCCATAGGTGAGTTGGCTCCTAGCTACTGTTTGGATCAGTAGCAGCTTGTTAGACCAAGGGATCTCGACATTTCCAACTTGGATTCTAGCTCTTGGAGCCAGTCTCCTACGTTAAAATAGGATTGCTTAGGACTTCTGGGGGTTGATCTTAACCTTCTATTTGACACACCAGTCATGAAGGTTATCAATGTCCTCTTGCAGTCATCTACCCATTATCCGGGTGCTTCTGCTTTGGTGTAGGATGGCTGTGTCATCAGCGTAAAGTGCCATTAAGCCCTCTTTTCCGTTCTCGTGAGAGAAGATGGAGTATAGAATGGGTCCCAGCACAGAACCTTGTGGTACTCCAGCTACTAGTCCTCTTGGAGCTGAATGAGAGTCATTCACCTTGACTGTAAATGATCTGTCATTTAGGTAGCTCCTGATAAGCTTTCTATTTCTTCTCTCGTATCCAGCCACCGACATTTTGTGGATCAGGCCTTGGTGCCACGTTCTGTCGAAAGCTCTTTCGATGCTCCTGTGGCCTGTCTATTTTTGAATCCTTTGGTGATATATTCTGTGGTTCTGAGTACCTGCTGCTCGGATGAGTGCCCTGCCCTGAAGCCGAATTGCTTATCTGGGATGGCATCAAGCTCTTGTGACTCATCTTTCAGTCTTCTGGCTATAGCTCTTTAAGCTACTTTCCTTAAAGCAGGGAGTAGATTGATGGGCCTGTAGTTTTGTGGTAATGTCCTGTCTTTTCCTGGTTTTTCAATGACGATGACCTCTGCCTTTTTCCATGTGCTGGGGAAATGGCATGTTCTTATGATGGAGCTTATAATGTTGGCCATCGCACTGTATCCTTTTTTGGGGAAGTATCTCAGCATCTTGTTGGTAATGCCGTCGACTCCAGGAGCTTTCTTGACCTTCAGTTTCCTGATAATGTCTCGAACTTCCCCGGGTGAGACAGGATGTGGATTTTGTTGAGGTAAAATCCAAGCATCCAGGTCTCTAACTGAGTCGTGGATCTCTTCGGTGAGCTTTTTGTCCTTCTCTGGATGTTGATTTAGCTGACCTTGTTGGACTATGGCATCCACCAAGACTTCAGCTTTGTCCTCGTCGGTGTAGATTGGGCCATTTACACCTTGGAGAGGAAGGTTAGGACGTTTGTCCATTCGAAGAGCACGTTGCATCTGCTAGGCTGTTTAATGATGCTAGGAATCTCAGCTTTTCCTGCCACTTATTGTTTCGGTGCTCTTGTAACCGGTTTCTCAAAATTTGAGAGTGTCGGTTTAGAGCAGTCCTGTCCTCTTCCTTGTGGGATCTGGCGTAGATCCTGATCTCATCTCTGAGATTTTCAGGAAGCTCCTCGGTTTGTCGATGCCTGCTTATGTCTTCCACTACTGTGTTTTCATGGAAGGCGTTCAGGATGGCTGTCTCTAGACGTCTTACGGCCTCATCTAGTCCCTGATGAGCGCGGATCTTAGAAATTTCGATTGCAGCTTTCAGATGTCTTTGATAGGCCGTCTTCTTGGTGTTGTGATTTACTCTGTTGAGGTTTACTCTTAATTGCAGGAGCACCGGGTTGTGGTCGGATGTACCCTCATTTAGAGTGTTTATATCCAGCTCTTCCCTGATGTTTTTCAGGAGTGCAATGTCCAACACGGTTGGTCTCCCGTTTCCACGGGGGAGGTGTGTTGGTTATTCTGGTCCTATTATGGCGAGTCTATGGTCCTCGCATAGTCTAGATAATTTGCGATCATTTGAGTTGGTATGGGGGCAATGCCATTCTTCGGATTTGCAATTGAAGTCATCAATGATGATTTTGGCTCTTCGTCCTCTTGCCAAATGCTCGATGTCCTTATTCAACAGCTCCTGTGTTGGGGCGCGATACGCAGAGGTGATTTTGTTCGGTCCTCTATGCGTGTTGACCTCTATGGAGATGGCGTCTAATTCCACATCCTCAACCCCCAGGAGGGGAGGAATGTGGGACGCCTTTTCTGACCAGGATAGTGACTCCTCTCGTGGCTCGGTGACCAAGAGGGTATCTGTAGATGTGATATACTGGGAAGGTCATTCTTATTTCGGCTGTTAGTTTAGTCTCCTGTATTGCTAGAACATCGAGGCGATGTTCTTTTAGGAGTTCTAGGACGTCTGTTTTCCTGACCCTTAGATCGCAGGTGTTCCAGGAAATAAGTTTTAAGGTTTCATTTTGGTGTTCTGGCATTGCTTATTTTAGTCTACGTAGCTGTTCCTCCACAGCTTTTGTTATTGTGTGAATTATGGTTTCCACAATAGAGGGCATCATTCCGGTGACAGCTTGCAGGATTGCAGCCTGGAGATCAAGAGGAGGGGAGCTCTCCTTCTTTTCATTTTGGGGAGTAGGGACAGTTTTGGTCACTTCCGTGTGGGTGGTTTTAGCTGCAGGTGGCTGCAGGCTTAACGGAGTTTTTGAAGTTGGCCCATGGGGCTACAGGTGCCTTTTTAGGGGCAGAATATTTCGGGCAGCCCTTGTAACTCGCCGGGTGTTCTTTTTGGTTGCAGTTAGCAGTCCTACACATTTTACGCACTTATCTGGGTAGCTGCATAGCGATTGTGTGTGCCCGAATCGCTGGCACTTGAAACACTGTTTTACAGTGCTGTCCTTTTTCTTATTTTCCACTTTGACCACACGGTCACATTTTTCCTCTTGGATTTGGTTTCGGCGGCTGTTGTTGGTAGTTCGCTTCGCGAGGGTTGCCTAGTCGTCTTACCTTCTCATTGTGTGACAAGAAGATTTTTTAGTCTGTCGAGCCTGTCTGTAAGGCTTCGATTTTCCTCACGTGGGGTTTTCAGGTTTTCGCTTAGGCGAATATTCTCCTCCTTGAGTCGGAGGATCTTTTCGGATTTCATTTCCGAAGAAACTTTACTAACTTTGGACGATTTGCTGGGCTTCATCGTGTTTAGCACTTTCACTGCACTAAAAACCTCACTGGTAATATTTCCAATAAAGGAAAAATATCTACTTTCACACTTCACTGTACGGAGCCGGGTGAACCGAATCAATCCGTACTGTATCTATGCAAAAAGCGAACTGCCTTATGTGCTCGGAGAGATTCAGGCGGGCTTTTATACCCGACTTGTGCTCGCCGAACCATGACCCTATGTTAAGATCGGTTTCCACGTGTGATGTAGACCGTAATCCGTATCTCTATTGAAATTTTTTGTATGTTTAAAAATTTTAATAGATTCCCTAATTTTTCGTTTATAAAATCCTGGAACAGATGCTAGAACCTTGGTTTCCTTACATTTATAATACGTCCAGTGGTATGCTGGTGTTCAGCTACAACAGATTGAACAATTTGTTTCTTTGTAATACATAGTTCGTGTTCCTTAAGTCTAGTTGATATTGAGCATCTTGTTTCTCCCACATACACTTGACCACAGGAGCAAGGAATTTTATATACTCCTTCTGTTTGAAAAGGTACAATATCTTTCGGGGATCAAAAGCATTGTCCAATCTTCTTATGTGTATTGAAGATTGTACGTATGTTGGACCGCCGAAGTAGTCGTCCTATTTTGTCTGTAGTGCCATGTATGTAAGGAAGAACAACACTACCTAACGGTGGCTCCTTATCATCCTCCTTTCGCGAAGTTGGATTACTATATTTTTTAATTGAACGCGTAATATCTTCAGTGTAATAGCCATTCTCTCTCAGAGCTTCGGCCAATTTCGATATTTCCGATGTTAGAGGATCTTGATTAGAAATCGAAACGGCTCTAAATACTAGTAAGTTAATAACTGATTTCTTTTGTGCTGGATCTATTCGTATGCGTCGGTTTTCTGTACACAGAATGTCCTAATGTACCATTTTCCTTTCTTTGAACATATACATCTAAAAAGGGAATTGTCCTATTAGATTCAATTTCCATTGTGAACTTGATATTATGATGTTGTTGATTGAGGTGATCCGGAAATATGAAAAGATTATCCTCTCCATGAGGCAATACTACAAAAGTATCATCTCCATATCTAAACCAGTGTTTTGGTTTTTGTAGAGCGGATGTTAGAACAATATCTTCAAAGGCTTCCATAAAGATATTCGCTACCACAGGTAATAGAGGAGATCCCATAGCTGCCCTTGAAGTTTGTTCATAAAAAGTTCCTTGAAAAATGAAATAAGTAAATGTAAGACAAGCTTCCACTAGGTCTATTAGGTTCTTAGCAAGATTATTATGATGTCTGATATAATGGAAATTGAGTCGTTGGCAGGAACATGTGTGTATAGTGATTCTACATCGAAACTGACCAAAATATCTTCGGGAGTTTTTTATAAAAGAATCTGTTTTTCCAGTAAATAAATTAGGAAAGTTTGAAAGATATTTACCTAGTTTGTATGGGCGCGAGTCTATTGCACTGACGATCGATCGAAGTGGTACATTGTTCTTGTGTATCTTGAAAAGACCGTAGAACCTTTCGAACCGAAAGATTCCAATACATTTCCTACCAATATATACTGTACACGGTGGGTATAAAAAGTAGTGAGTATAAACTGCCACCTTAGTTACAAAAATGGAAAAAAATAATTAATTTTTTATTTCGTTTTATGGGACTGTTTAAAAGACCAAATAAAAGAAAGAATTTGGTGGATTTTTCAATATCTCCCTAAATTGTAAGATGAGATTTTAAAAAAAATGTTGATTTATTTTATGTTTTACCCTGTAATTTTAAGTAGATATGTTACAACATGCATCTATTTAAAGTTAAAAAAAATAGGGGAAACTCCAAGTCATAATTATCGATTTTGAGGTAAATATCAAACCAAAGCGACATTTAAAAATATTTATTATCTTTGAGTCCTTATATCATATATATCAATATAATGAAATTTGTAAGTATTTAAAATATCAACCGAAATGGCAAAATTTAAATTTCAAAAGCTTTGACAGTTTTAATAAGATATTTTTAATTTGGACCTAAAGAAGGCCATTTTAATTGCACCAAGATTTTGCTGTAGGCTCTCGAGCCGGCCAGCAGTTTAGGTACTTCTATAGGTACTCCAGTTAGTAATTGATAATTTAAACTTGTAACTGGTGGTCAACCAAATATAACTTATTTTAAAAACTAGAACATTATAATAATAAAGTGATTCTCTATTTTTTGATTTGGTAAAACATTTTTAACGGATTAGGTTAGGCATGATTTTATTCGCAGCAACTGAAGACTCCTAACCAGAAGAAAAAAATAGTTGGGCCAGTTAATAGCAGTTTTTAGTATAAATTCAGTAAAAATTTCATTTATTTAGTCAAACTGGATTTTTATGAAGTAACGGCTAACTTCTTGCAAATTCAAAGAAATCGTCCATATTTCTCTAAGAGACCCGATTATGAAAATTCAAAGAAAAGAATAAACTAGTCTCGGTCTCAGTCAGATATATAAAATTTTTTACTTTTATCAATTTTTAATTCCAATAATACTACAAAATCTCTTGCACGATTTACCTATGTAGGTTACACTCCCTGCAAGAGTTAAAGCTTGCGTCAGTCGTACAAAAAAAAACCAAGTGCAAACCTAGTCTTAATATTTTTTTTAAGCTTAAACGTAACATAAATAAAATACTTCTGTAAGAACTATAGGCGACATCTGCCAAGTCTAATGCACTCTAAAGTGATTGTCAATAGTTATGCGTGGCTACGTATAAATATGTAAGATTTTTATTGAAATGAATGCACAAGTTCATTGGTTGGACGAAAATCGAATGACTACCATAGAAATATTCTGGTTTAAAGTGCACAATGGAAATTCTGTGCGTTAAAAACATTATTGGCAATAAAATATTAACTTTCATGGATGAATAAAATTCTTGGGAAAATTAAAATTCAAGATTAGAAGTTTTATAGTGTAATAAAACTTTACTCGTGTAATAACTATCATACTAATATAATTCATATTCTTTCACCATCCCCGAAAAGATACCTAAGAGCGGCTAAATTTAGAATATTGATTCGAAAGCAATACCTTCCCTTTCGAAATAACAGGGTATATCTGAAAAATCATAAAGACTAATGCCATTAAAATAAGACACAGGTAAAGGTGATGTATTAGATTACACTACATGTATATGTTCTCAAAAGAAACGGGGAAAGGCGTATACCAAACATCACTATAAATTCATATATTTACCACAGGGGTGAGTTTGAACTGAGGTTTTTATTCGGCGATATTCCATCCTATTTACATATCTCATAAAACGACGCGCTGAAGATATATGTTGAAAAAAACTGATATTTTTAAAATATCTGCACCAGATACGACGGTTTAGATCCACGTGTTGGGATAAAATGCGACAAAATTCTTATCTAAAATTATTCCCAATTTTATATTCTCCCAGCTTACGCTAGCGTGTCGAAATATTACCCCTGATATGTGGAAAGATGGTAGTAAAACAGAGAGATAGAGAGATGATAACATTTTAGATAAACTTATTTTATTTAAAAATAATCTCTTCGTATTTATACTTACGGATGTTATCTACATATCAAAAATAGGTCTGATGTATTTTTTCATGTCGAAATAGCAGCTTAAAAATCCGGTCTATTTTCTATTATGCATTATTATGGATTCATATCCAGGTTCAAATTGCTTTAGAGTACGAAGGTATTAAGATTTTTAGGGGAAATGTTCTTGTCAAAAAAAATCATAATCTCTAAAAAACGGCTTCCAATAAGTAAAAAATAAAGCAGATCCTAAGAACTGAGAAATCTACAGGATGTTCAATTTAAAATAACTATGTTGTTATTAATTTTGCATAGCATGTTGTTATCAATTTTGCATAACTATGTTGTTATCAATTTTGTTGTATGCACTGCATAAAACAAAAGAGCATACCACGGGAAACGTTCAGATATCTAAAACTGTACTGTTTACCAAAAAAACCCAAACAGGGGGGCGCCCATCAGAACTTCTGTTACTGCTGTTGATTTGCCGTTACAAAAACTGGGAAAAATATCTTGCCGAGATTACGCAACCGACAGTCTTATCAAATATAACAGGCACAATAGACAGAATTGAAAGAACTCTTAGAAAAAAGAACATACAAACAATGTATAAGCCACAAATAACCATCGGTAAACTACAGGACTGTGAAAAGTTGAACTTTGGGCAAACTAAGAGGCGAATATCAGCAAGAATAGAAGAGCACAAATGCAGTATCAGAAACAAACAAACTACCTCGCCACTATTCCTATATCATCACGAAACGGATTAAAAACTAAATTTCGGAGGATGTAGGAAGATTGCTAGTATATTCTATGATTATTATAAAACCAGAACAGTTGGAGAAGCCAAGGAAGAGGATTTAACTAAAAGGTCGAAACATTAAAATTACTAACTGCATGAAAGGCAATATTCGACAAACCTAAAACCACAAAAAATCAAGCGCAATTAATCCATTAACAACAACATCCGGAAAATACAAATAAACAAAACTGTCCTTTTCAGAACGCGAAGGGTTTAATAGGTCAGAAAACCAATTGAAGATTTAGGTTTTTTTAACAGGGGAAAACACCAAATGTGATTTATTCATGTATTTAATACAAATAAATACAAAAAACGACAAAACGTCAAATGTATTATATTTTTTAAATTTAGTTAAGAAATGTCTTCTTTCAGTTTAATAAAAAAAAATCAAAAATCTAGGCTGGATAACTACAATCTTCATTCAAAAATAACAGAGCGCTCTGAACGACAATTCTCCTCTCCTCGTATCACTTTGATAGAGAATTAGGTTTAGAACATAGTGCTTCTAACTTCTGATTGTAATTACCAGTCTAAACTGCCGAAACCAAATTAAAGCTGCTGCGAGTTTCCTTAATATACTTTAAACTTTGGATTAATATACTTAGAAATTGATGAACCATAACTAATATATTTAACTGATAAAAAAATAAATAAAAAGACTGGCTTCATAATTTTGTACTTAATGGCACAATTGACAATTTCCGGAATATCTGCTAAACGGTTACCTCTAATGGATGCAACCTTTTTTTTCTGAATATAAACATTTTGCTACCTACTAAGTTCATGTTCATATATACTTGTGTGAAGCTGATAACCAGCAATCTATTTGACTTGATTAAGTCATTATGCACCATTTTATTCTTCGTGAAGTTATTTAACAAACTATTACAAACTATCTATTATCCTCTAATTTGGCAATGATGTCATTTATTTATTAGCTCAAAATTCGAACTGGCTGTTCTCAGCCTTTGGATATAAATAACAATTTAAAGAAAATCGGTAGATTACCTTTACCGGGAACTTCCCTCGTTATGAACTTTTCCTTTTATTAAGAATATTAAAGTGTGCCCCAATAAATAGATATTTAGTAACACATATATACTGTCTTTTTAAACATTTTTATTGGGCGAGTGTTTTTACATTGACACCGCCATTTTGTTACGTCATGTTTAATTTGTACCAGTTTATCCCTTATCACGTTATTATGAGGAAAATTCGGTTAAAAGGGCTTTATTTTTCATTTTTTTATATCAGTATACACAATCTATTAAAAAAATTAAATATGATATTTATTATTTTCTTCCATAAAAAAGAAATCTATTCTAAGAAATGAAATTTTACCGGCTTTTTATGCATATAATTTGGCAGGTATTTTGTTTTTCCATATATATTGACAACATTTTATAGGTTTCGGGATAAACACGATTAATTTTTTTGCAAATTTTCATCTTAATAGGTTAATTGGTTCTTTGATTCTAATATTTTAAATATTTAATCAGGCATTTTCTTTCAGCATAATAGCTCGTCACCAAAATTTTAACAGGTTATCCCTATTCCAAACATAATTTTTGTGAAAAATTTGAGGTATAAACATTTAACAAGGCTGCCATTTTGTTTTGCTTTATATGATTGACAAAATTTAATTAGTTCATCATATTTCACACTTGATTGTTGTGTAAAATTTCAACTTAACTGGGTAAGTAGTTTTTAATTCTGATATTTTAAGCATTTCATTAAACTGCCATTTTGTTCTACCATAATGACATATCACCAAAATGTTTACCTTTACACTTCATTTCTGTGTAAAACTTAAAAAAACATATTTTATAAACATTTAGTAACTTCTAGCAGTTTATGATAATTTGACAATTAATGAAGCAGTTTTTACCCCGATTTTTTAACATTTTATTAGGCCGCCATTTAGTTCGATAATCTTCGATTTGTACCAAGTTTTTACCTGTTCATCGCCATATCACAACTACTTTTTCTGCAAAATTTTGGTAATTGGGTAAGTAATTTAATAAAGTAGTAATACTATTCTAACATTTTGATAGGTAGCCATTTAGTTACGCCATACTGGATTTTTTCCAAAATGTTACCATGTCATCTCCATTTGAGCCTTCGTTTTTGACCAAAATTTGAAGTGGATTGGATAAGTATCTTTTTTTCTTAACAAAGTTGGGAATTAAGTCATTGGCAAAAATAGTATAAAATACTGGTTTCATAAAACATTCATTCTCACTAGCCTTTTTTTAACCTAGGGCTCGTGTTAGAAAATAGTGTTAATATATTATTTTTATGGATATGCTTTGATAAAAGCAGCTAATTAACGAAGGCTAAACAAACATCACGTACATAAGTCAAGATAACACTGATCAGATACGGACATGTTCAAAAACATGCGACATAATTACTTTTAATCACCCACAATATCAGTTTGTACGGATAAGTTTGTGCGGATATAGGATAATAACCACAACAGTTGGCACGTCCCTGTTCTGCTCCAGTTAGCTAAAGTTTTATACCTTAATGTTCTCTGTTTTCCGAGGGTTATTTTGTTGATCATGCGGTAAAGCTATCGATTCTTTTCTAAACACGACTACAGAGTTTAATTAAAAGAAGTTTTATTACACTTTTCACGTCGCTTGAGACTGCGAGAAGATTACTTGACCATCCTAACAACACTTAAGCTCATTACCTTGGGGAAAACTTCTGAGATTTAGCAGTTTTTTCTTAGTTTTAATTTAGAAGGCCTTATTTGGCCTCTTGATTAGTCTTTGTTTATCAACTTAATTAAAAAACCTCTTGCATCTAATTAAACTTTGCTGCAAAATTAAAAATCGTTTACTTTTCCGCTCAGTTGAAAAGATAGTTCCTGATTATATGTTTTATGTTTTTATTTTGTACTGCTTTAAGAATATAACGAGCACATAGTTTTAATAATATTCTTTACCATTTTTCCTTTTTAGTTTCCCAGAAAAATCATCATTAAAATAAATCTACAGCAATTTATATTCGAAATTACTTTTTTTACGTTTTTAGTTATTAGTATGCCCTCACTGGTATTTCCTCGGATAGTAGTTATCTAACGGCATCCATGATTGGGTAGTATATAGGATTTCCAAGTCTCATATTTTCATAAGAAATTCACCAAGTGCAAAAAATATTTCTTGAAAAAATTCTTGAGTAAATTTTTTTTTTGGTCTTCAACTCACAGTTTTTTTCCTGCTTTTGAATTCCACTTAGTTATTTCTATAAATCGATTAAATACACGATTAAAACAAAGAAATATCACATATTTTTCAATTTATAAGTTATTTTATTTACAAATCACATCAATAAAACGTATCTGTCAATTGTTAAAATCATTTTTAGTAGGGATTTTTTCTTGTCTTCTATTTGTGTTTTGTAGCAATTACCATTTTAAAAAAGAGTAGGATGTAATTATGTAAATTTAACCATGAATCATTTTATAAAAATATCAGTTTTTAATACAGTTTACTATGGATATTTTGTTACATAGGTGGGGGTTAGAGAAAGGGCAGTGGGTAGGCACTAGATGGGTTAGCACCACGTTATACGTCTGAGCGCGAATACGCAGAGGCATCATGGTTAAATGGATGATACAAGAGTTTACGCGTTATAGCTTAAACGGGAATGCCTTCACGCTATCGAGCTCCGGTGCTTAACCTGGTGCTAATCCGGTACCGCTCATGTCACGCTTCAGCGCCCAACCTCGTGTGAACCCGGTACTGATCCACTTTTATATCCTTAATGAACTGCACTAAAAGCAGTAGCGGTGATAAAATTTGCCAAATTTTAATTTTGATGTTTTGCCTTCTTTTGAATGACAAGGGCTGCCAACATCAAGCACAAAAAATACTTCACTAGACGTTATAAATTGAATAATGACAATTATTCCGATATTTTAGTTGTATATTTGGTAGATTTATTATAAAAATTGCTAAATCGGTAATTTTCCTTTGTCCAGAACTTCTCTACGACATGAATATTCACTTTTATTTAGAACAATTAAGTGTGACCCAATTTAGTTCAGTGCACAGTCATTTAGTAACACGTATATATATACTGTCTTTTCAAACATTTATATTGGGCACCGTTTTGTTCCACCATACTAGATTCCTACCAATATTTTACCAACTTCTACCTATGCCAGACTTGATTTTCGCATATAATTTTAAATAAATTAAACAAGTAATTTTTAAATTGACACACACCGCCATTTTGTTTCGTCATGTTGAATTCATACCAGTTTATTCCTATATCACATTGCAATTTTCTGCAAAATTTAAAGTCAGTTGAATAAGATCGTTTACGTTATCTAATAAATAAGTTTTTCGGGCTGATTTTTTAAATAATTTATTAGACCGCCAGTTCCTTTTGCTATCTTGAATACATACCAAAATGTTACCAGTTTATTCTTATATAACACTTAATTTTTTGCAAAATTTGAGGTAAATAGGATCATCAGTTTTTTAGTAATATTTTTTTAACAATTCACTAGACCGCCATCTTGTTCCGCCATCCTAGATTTTTACCAAAATATAATATCTGACATAAATTTGAAGTCTATCGGGTAAGTAGTTTTTAAGCTATGCTGTGAACTGACAGGCCGACAAACAGACAGGCAGACTAACATGCAGATTTGTGTAAAACCTGGTGATTTTTCCACGATCAAAAACATTTTATTTGGCCGCCATTTTATTCCGCCATCTTAAATTCATACCACAATTTTGCTTGTTCATCTCTATACCATAATTAATTAGTACGCAAAATTTGAAATCAATCCATTAAGTAGTTTTTCAGGCTGAATTTTTAAATATTTTATTAACCTCCATTTTGTTTCGCCATCTTGGGTTGAAACCAGTTGATTTTCCTATTTTTTGTGCAAATATTGAAGTTAATTGGATAAATAGTTTTTCAGTAATAATGTATTTAACATTTCACTAGGCCGCCATGTTTCTAGGTCATTCCCATATGACTCGTAATTTTTGATCAAAATTCAAAGTCAATCGGATTAGTAGTTTTCTAGCTATGCTGCAAACAAACATACCGACACACAGACAAACAAATAGACGGACGGAATTGAGAAAACTTATTTTTCAATTTTAGCAAAAACATTACTAACTATTCAATTTCTGAGAGCATACTTAAATGGACCTCCAAGCCCCTTTGCCCCTCGCTCTCATAAAACACTCTCAAATAAGAATACAAGTGCAAATTGTAACGTCCACATTGCAAATAACCAATTTTCGCACTTTGCAAAAAGTAATGTCAAATTTGACATTTTTTTGCTTTAATTTTTAGTCTGCCTAAAGACCATCTAAAGCAAAGACGATCGCCATAGTTTGAGTTGATACAAATCATCAAATTAAAAAAGATCCCATATGGTGCGGATATTTTGGTAAGCATTATACAGAGTGTCCACGAACAACCCCTACAAACTAAAAGGGGCGATTCTCATAAAAAAAAAACATGAAAACATTTTTATATTAACCTAGGTTCGGAAATGTTTTGTTACGGAGGTACAGGGTGTTGAAATATAAATTTTATTTTATTTTTTTATTAGAAATCTGTTGCAAATAATAAAATTTTGAAATTGGGCATTCGGGGGTATTTTTTGGGTAAGGAATCATAATTTGGTATTAGATTTCATGTGACACTGGCGCTACGTACGTTACTATTATTTATGTAAATTTGCCCTAGCTTTTTTGGCGATGCACTTCTGGGTTTTTTTTACGAATAAATATTATTCTTGTACCTTTTCTAAGCAAAAAAAACTATATTTACTCAACAACGCTAGAGGTAACCTTTCTCTAACAAGTTTTTGCGTCGATGCAAAGAAAACAAATTTTTTAATAATAATAAACTAAGGTGTATTTATGTCAAGATAATACAAAATTAAAGGTAAGTATGTATTATTCTAAACTAAATGCACCTCGTGATGACCATTAGTTTGAAAGCATAATGTAATTCTTTTTTTAAAAACGTAATATATTTTTTTGCTTAGGAAAGTGTAAGTATTTATTCATGAAAAAAGGTATACTTACTCAACAATGCTAGGTAACCGTTCTTAACAATAATAAACGCTAATGTCATTTTTGACAAAACTGATATTGTCATATTAATAATAATTTGATTTAATTGAAAGTAAGTTGTAGTTGCGGAATTCGAAGAAGTTATTTTGATGGATCTAGTAAGCCATGTGGTTTATGCACGATGGGTGTCCGGTTCATTTTAGTCGAAATATGCATCAATATCTGGATCAGACTTACGAAAATCAGTGGATTGGTAGAGGCGGACCAGTTCAATAGACAGCTAGGTCACCAGACTTAAATCCTTGGAATTTTTGTATATGGGGTTCTCTCAAATGCCATGGGTACTCCGTTCCGATACAAACGCTTGAGGAGCTCTGGTTGCGAATTCAAAATGCCTGCAATTAGTTCAGACGTTCTCTAAAAATAAGAATTACGTTAGAAGTTATCTAGTATGTAGCTTGTGTGTTGTATCTTTATTTTATCTTTTAATATGGATTTGGAAATTTCACTTTAATAATTTTAAGGTAACTATAGCGAGAGTTAATTGTATGAACATCGATATATTAGGTTTTTCATTTATTGTAGATCCGATGATGCTCGCAGGGGCGAAACGAGCGTGTTATTTCTTTAAGTTTTTACTGATACTTAGACTTATGATGTGATTTTATTTTTATATTAACAATTTAAACCAACCCAAACCAAAAAAACAAGCTCTAACCGTCTTTATTGACAGATCTATACTTAAAACAGCTTTTTATAAATTAAAAAAAAACTCGTCTAAAGAAAAAAAATTAATGACAACAAAAAGAATAAGATATTTAGTACACTAAGGTTTGAAAGAAACTGCCGCATTAGTCTAATACGTCGGTAATTTACGAACCTACTAATCGCAGTATCCGAACTGTTCCGAGCCGAATTATGAATATGCAGTCGGAACAAAGAACGGTGCAACCAACGTCGCGTCGTCGGTCTTTGAGGTAATAAAATGTGGCCTTATTTTTAAAGATGATAGTCGTAACTTATTGCCATGAATATTAAAAAGAGCACGTGATCACCAAATTTCTTTCGTTTGTCCGCGGCAATGTTACTGTAAATACATACTGTTCGCTATTATGCGGATTTAAAAAACATGTATCAATAACATTCGCGATAATTAGAATAATTAATTAATATTTGGCATTTCAATCTGCGATACTTCAGAAACTTTTGCGAGACTCTCGTGCGAGATTTGAGACGACACTTTTTGAAAATCTCGTCTTGTCTGGCAAGGAAAATTTAAAGTATCGTCTCGAGTCTCGTCTCGAAAGCGAGACGAGACGAGACTCTCGCAAACGAGAATATTCTGGGCATCACTAGTTGTCAGAAAATTTTCAGAATTAAATCATTAGATTCTTACCTACTTTTTGGTAATTTATTACAATCATTACACTACTTCTAGAAAATTAACTGAACATTATGTATTGTTAAATATAAATATGTTAATTTTAATAATATTTAAGTGTACCAGTGACCTTACCAAACTACATGTATCTTAATTGAAGAAAAGATTTATAAAAAAGTTTAGGATTCCTTTTTTCCGTATTTGGCGGTAATGAGCGATGGCCAATACACCTTGAGATAAGGTTGAACTTACAACTAATCTCTTTTAATTGAAACTTGATTAAGACAAGCAGCCGCAAATTACAAAGTTAGTGTATACCTCGTTAACTGTCTGAACATTCCTTCCTTTTCCTACTTGTTGATTTAGGAATGTTTTCTAATGCCGATCACTGAACAGTAACAAAATGAGATTTTTGGTGTTTTATGTCGAAAACAGATTAAACTAGATAATTATGTATACTACGATAAAAGATGATATAACCAACAAGAGGCAGTAAATAGGACTGATATATAGAAATCTAATATTGAACTTAAAAAACTAAAAATAGGGTAGCTTACTTAGTATTCTTCATATTTTGTATCCGTTTTGCGCATCATTTATTTTCCGTTAAGAAAGCTGAAAAGGATATCTATATCTGCAAAAGTTAAGTTGCAAAATATCTAATAGTGAAAAAAATAAAAGTTAAACATATATTAGTTGGATGTGATAAATCTAAAAATATATATATTTTTTAATTTCTCTATTTAAAAAACGAAGCCTTTTGAGGCTTATGTTTGTATAAACTTTTATCAAGTAATTTTTACAAAAAAAAGTTTTGTGTATCTCGAAAACGTATGTCTTTTGGGACTTATGCGTCTATGAACTTTTTACAGTAAACCTAAAAATAAATTTGTATCCTTTTTTAATTTATTTCTTGAGGCAAAAACATGATCGACGAAAATTAAAACATGGTGGTTTTTTGTAAAAAAAAATATATTTGTTCATAACAATTGCCCACTTTTTTCAAAGAAATATGGTTCTCCTATTCTGATTGTGCCCCTCGTACAATTGGCCTAGTGGATTGAAGTTTTTTAGGCATGAGGAAATCTAAAAACCTACTAAAATAATCCAGTTATCTCTGACGACCTTGACCAACCAAATAAAGAAATTGTTACTTTTATAACTTTAACGTAAGCTCTCCGGCTTAATTATGCCGGTAGAGATAATGGAAAGCGCTTAAAGACTTGTCAGTATAATGGTCTATGATTTTTCGACCCTATACTTAAAGAAGCTTATCATAGGCAGAATATATTTGTCCGATTGGTCGTTAATATTTTTTCTCATTTATGTATCTAGGGCCATTATAGTTTTGTTTCTTATTAACACTTTGGCCTAAAAAGCTATATAATGGATTTCATATCTTTCGGGCCGTCGTTTTGCGAATAAAATAATTCGAATCGCGCGGTTTACACAAAATCAATGAAAGCCTAAGTATGCCTCGCTTAGTTTTTCAATGTATCTATATATTGTTTTTAAACATTACTAATCGGGTATAAACAAGCCTCGCATTTCCCGGTCGCGGCGGTTCTAGCAAGACCTTACAACCATAAAAATTATAGGGCAGGGGCCGCAAAATATAAACAACTGGAACAAAAAAAAAACAAAATATGATCGGAAAGTTAACCGATAAACATGACCTTCGTTACTTTAAATGAATGTGCATACAGTTCTGGGACTCATTATAATTAATGGTGATTTGAACAGCCAGAAATATGTAGATTTGTTGAAGAATTAACCAGAGGATTACTTACAAAGCCTTGTTTTGAGCACATATAATCAGTTAATTTGGCAGCAAGAAGGAGCGCCAGCCTACAACACTGTCCCAATAGCAGATTATCTAAATACCAAAGAAAATTTGTCGATAGACCTGCAAATACCATGATATTTGACCCCCAAATTTATTTTGATAGGATTTTAGAAAAACCGCAAAATATAACGAATTGCATCACAAAATAATAGCAGAAGCCTCAAGCTGAATTATATCTTGATTATATCAACTCCGTTACTAGCACACAACAAAAAAATCTGCAAAGGTTTATATTTTTATAAAATAATTCTTAAGTCCTTATTTCAGGTTCATTATTAAAACATTATTATTATTTGTAAATAAATTGTTTAAATTTTAATTTAAAAGCTATTTCTATTTTTTAACTCCATTGAACGACATATGAGATAATTAGAAAAAGCGAATTGAAATCAAAACCCACTATTTTGCGAGTTGCATGAATAAACGCAAGAGGTTGGCGCATTTATGAATTTACAATTAAATATTTCGAAAACTACCCATCAAAATATGGGCACATTTCTTAGAAAGAGAAGAAATGAACTGTAAATGTCACACACACTCTACACCGTATGCCCCATTAAAATAACTTAATGGTTAACTTTCCCATCGTCTTTTGTTTATTTTTTTTTGTATATTCTTTCAAGTCCGATAAAACCCAAAAAATTTTGTAATTACTATTCCATCACTCATATAACTCTCTAGATCCAGAGCTGTCAGTACCACAAATAAAATACTTGGAAAAAATAATTTAAATATTTTTTTGTGTTTGAAATACTCATAATTCAAATACATTTTAACCACCTAAGAAATATTTGGAATTTGGTACTTATTTCTCAAAAAAGTATATAAAGTATATATGAATTTGACTTGAAAAATTGAAATACTATCAAAAGTACTTCAAGTAACAAGAGAGTATTTCAAATCCTCTAAAAGTATTTTAAATATTCTGATTTTCTTAGATCAAGTAATTTTTGTCTGGCATTTAAATATGAATTCGCGAAATAGAGGCCAACCGTATGCATTTGTTACTGATGCTCGTTTATTAGCGGAAAGCTATGACCCCTCCTTACCTCTTAAAGTGCGGGACACGAAAGAAAACCGGGCGGTCCTTAAAATAAAGGTTCATAGTCTTAAGTAAGCGAAAAAGTAAAGTTAAATATAATTAAAAATAAATTTTATATTATTTTACTTGTTGTAATAGTTTGGCGCTTCACCTATAAAGTGCGCCAGCTAGGTACGGAAAATTAATCAAGGATTTAGTAAATTTCGCACTGGTCCACTTGTAATTGGGATGTGCCTAGAGTCTCCATGCACTTGCCGCTAGAAGGTTGTGGCTATTTCCAGTGGCGTCTATACATTTCGAGCATTTGTTTTCATTTCTATTTAAATGCGTTGCGTTGAATTTAAATTATTATTTCGAAGTAACGATGGCCAGTAAAAGAGGAAAAACAATTCGAAGCGGTGCAGGTGAAGTTATTGCGAGCATTATAGAGGCCTGTACTAGAGAAGCTGAAAATAATAGTTTGACTATTCCAATTCAAAATCGAACAGAACGCGCTGCATTTTACACTGGTGTTTCAGAAAGTAATGTAAGAAAAATTCAAAGAGAACGTAATGATCGCTCATGTTCTACTTCACCTTTAAATTCTTCTGGTAAAAAAAGACCCGTATTATCATACAAAGATAAAATTGACGATGGTGATTTTCAAGTAATTCGACGAACAATAGAGGATTTTTATATAAACTTGAAGAAGGTTCCGACCTGCAAATCCCTACTTCGTGCTGTAAAGAACAAAATAGATTTTTCGTACGGGTATAAAATCTTAAATGGGCTTTTACGATTAAATGGCTATGTTTGGCGCAAGTGCTAAAATAAACAAAAATTGCTCATTGAGAGACCAAATATTTTTCACTGGCGGGTGAAATATCTATCAACTGTAAGGCAATATAGGCAAGAAGGACGCAATATTGTATATCTAGACGAAACCTGTGTAGATAATGATATAACAGTAAACAAATGCTGGCAAAGTGAAAGTGTTACAGCTGTTGTTCAGGGAATCCGCTCTAGTAGTCGCTTTATTATAGTTCATGCTGGTTCAGAAGCCGAATTTGTTCCAGGTGCTGCTTTAGTTTTTCGCTCGGGACTAACAACTGGAGACAGATGAATAGAGATAATTTTGAAAAGTGGTTGATCGAGAAGCTTTTACCTAACATTCCTCCCAAATCAGTCGTAGTAATGGATAATCATTCTCACGTAGAAGATAATGTGCCAACTAAATACTCTACAAAAGCGCATATGATATCGTGGCTTAAATCGAACAATCTTGTATGTGATCCAACATGGAGAAAATATGAATTATTTGAAGTAATATCAGCCAACAAACCTAGAGAAAAAAAGTTTAAAATTTACGTAATCTAGGTCATACACCTTTAAGGCTGCCTTCATACATGTGCGACCTCAACCCTATTGAATTTGCATGGGCAGGAGTAAAAAAATATATTCGAGAGCGCAACACCCTTGAACTTTCAATTAAAGATTTAAATAAAATAACATTAGAAGCGATTGACTCAATATCGGCTGGAAATCGTATGTTAAACATGTTCGTTCTATTGAAGATAAATACTGGGAAGTAGATGGCAAAATTGAAACGGTTATTGATGATTTAGTTATCACACCGGGATCATCAAGTAGTGACGACAAAACCTCATCATTTTCAGAGGAAGACAAGGATTTAGAAGGAATCGAACTATTAGAATCACAGCCGTCAACCTCAAAAATGGCTAGTTTTTTTCATATATTTTGTAAAATTGTTCATAAAGTATCTGTCAATAAACTGCTTCAAAATAATTAATTTTCTGTTCAATACCGGGTGTCAAAAAATATCTAATATTGCAATTAATATTTGAAAAACTACAGAACTCATATTTTTCAAAAATTAACACAATAATGTAGTTATAGCCAGCACTGATTCCAGTGAACAAGATTTATCAGAATTTTAACTTACACAGTTCGACTTTGGGCTATTCGGGTATGCCAAATGTGACTGTTTGTCTCCGTCTTTGTACAGGGGCGTCATTGTGAAGTACTATACAGGGCGGTTCCTAATTGCGTGCTAATGTTAAAGAGGAGTGATTCTTGTACCTTTTTAAGAAAAAAGTTTAATGTGAACCTAAAAGTCTTAACTTTGGAGACACAGGATTTTAAAAAAACATTTTTTTTAAATCCTAATTCTGATGCTATTATGGATAAATAACTGTGTGAAATTTAATACACGTCTTTTATGCATAAAAGGGCATTTTTTTATTAACAATCAATTTTTAAAATTTCTACTCAGTGGCGTGCATATGTAATTAACCTGGGTAAATCCGTATGCTCCTTAACGCATAAAAGACGTGTATCATATTTCATGCAGTTATCTACAATAGCATCAGAATTGGGATGAAAAAAAATGTTTTTTTTTTAAACTTTACCATCCTGAATCTCAAAAGTTGACTTTTAGGACATAAAAACCCCCCCTTTAACATCAGCACGCAATTAGGAAACGCCCTGTATAGTACTTCACAATGACGGCCCCTGTATAAAGTAATATGACAAACTGAGACAGACGGCCACTTTTGGCATACCCGAGTAGCCCAAAGTCGAACTGCATAAATTAAAATTTTGATAAATCTCGTTCACTGAATTTGATGCTGGCTGCCTTTGTAAAATCTGGACTTATAAATCGTGTATCACTATACTGGGTGGTCCAATAATAGTAGACGTAGGCAGTAGCTCGGGAACCGTTAATGACAGAACTTAAGAAAAAATATATTTATAGGTAAATCGATCAAAAAAAATCAAAATTAAATCATTTTAAAATTCGAAATTTCGCAGAAATATAGAAGTGCGGTACACGAAACAAAACAGACAAATATAGATAAAGGTTCATTAAGCATTGTTACATTTTTTAATTATCTGAAGTGCGTATAGTCAAAAAGGAGTGCCATATTATTTAAAGAACGACGGGACACCACTGGTTTAAAGAGATTTCTTGGCCGACTTTCCTAAACCGATTGACTCCGCCCAGTTTTCTTTCGTGTCCCGCACTTTAGGAATACAGTTGTTCCGCCCTGAATCGACATGTTTCGTTTCGTTTTGGCCAAAATCGAAAAGAGACATTGGGTCATATAATGTAACTAGTGGTTTGTAGTTGGAGAACGGAACAAATTAGATGCGTATAGTATACACCGTGTTTAGTTTTTCTGAAATTAACATCAACTTTAGCTTTTTAAATATAAAACCGTGTATAATATGTCAGTCAACTGGGTCCCTTTCTGGTGATTATAAAAATATACCAGGTTGGGTAGCTTTTTTTTAGACACCCGAGAAAAGACCCCACACAGTCCTTATGGAAACTGGCTTTCAGCCTGTACTGACGCTAGTTTTTGACATACAGGGTTTTAAACTTTGACCAAAACCCATATAAAATACCTAGGGAAAACTTAGTACAAAATAACCTTTTTTTAACATATTCAGTACTATCCAAAATTCGAAAACAGTTTTATATTTTATTGTTTCCGAGATACAGAGTGTTATATTGTAAACATTATTCCCCAGAAATTTTGCGGACCTATGTATATATATTTTTTTCTTATTTTGGGGAGTACTATAGGCTAAACATCTTATAAAGGCTTATTTTAAATTATCCTGTTTTCCCTGTTTTATTTTATGAGGCTCAAAGTTTAACACCTTGTATATCAAAAACAGTCGCAGGGTCGAGCTATGCCTATGAAAGCTAAGGGTGGGGGTTGCCCCACCTTGTATTTTGGTACACCACGCACGGAACTAAACATTGGAAATGGCTCTGCGGAAGCCCATGGTGGAGTAAATGGGAACACATTGCTTCTTATAGCAGGGTTTTTTCAAATTTCTCGGATGTCTTTAAACATAAAGTTATTAAACCTATTATATTTATAATTAGCAAGAAAGGACTGAATATGGTAAGATCAAAAACGAAAAAGTTATTTCCGAAGTAAAAGCTAATTACACGAATAGTAGCAACAAAATAGGTACCTATTTTTTGACTGACTGACGTAAGTGGATAAAATATCCAACAAGATTTTGCGAGAAAGAAATATTAAGATGCGTCGCTAAACGTACGTTATTTTTATAAATAGGTGTTTTTCAGGTATTATTAGTAAAAATATTATAATTATTTACATAATTATATTATTTTTACAATTTGTTTAGTTGTGTTTACTCGGTTGTATGCCAATGTTCCTGTCAAGACTATTAAACATGTTTTTAACTATTTACTTGGTTTCAAGTTACAAAAGTGTTTTTTCAATAACAGTTTTAAAATATTTATGTTGTTTTTATATATACTCTTTTTCCCCCTTCATTATTTGTTTCTACTTGTATTCTAACCAACTTGATTTGGTGATTTTAATATTTCAGCAATAAAAATGTTTGTGTGCAAATGTCAAAATTTGTATATTTTACGTTACCTCTATATGCAATTATGCAGTCTAAAACATGGCAACCCAATATTAATATTTGTTTTATTTTACTCTACACAACTTCTAATTCTGTCGAAAAACAAAATGAAGATTGATTATTGGTTATAATGCCATTATGCTTTGGTAGTGGCAAAGGCCGAATAATCACATTCCGAATAGACTGTTCAACAAATGGCAAATAAATACCCCTTAAATGGGTCCCAGCATTGCCGTATTTCAGTAGAGTTGGAATCCATCCTAAAATAGGCACAACTTTTTGTCAAAACCAAAAATAAATTGTAGAAGAACTTCATTTAACTAAAAAAGTCCCATGTGGAAAAAAACAGTTCATATACGTATAACAAAAAATATTTAAGTAAATATAATTAGTTATTACCCGGTACCAAAATAGGCCTATAAATAAGAATCGCAAACGATCTGGAACCAATTTAGACAGCCACCTGACAGTTTTCTGGTTATTTCTGATTAGTTTAAAACATTAATTAAAATGTATTTGTTATATTTTCATAAATATGTTAATTCTTGAAATACCTACCTTTATTACTTCAGCTACAATTTTTACTTCAAATAAATCATATATCTTCAAAAATAGTATTTGCAATACTATACAAAGTACTTGAATTACTTTACTTGACAAAAATTTAGAACAATTACCAGTCTCGGGATAATTCAAATACTTTTTGTCAGTACTTGTGACAGCTCTGCTAGATATTATTTAAAATATAATCAGACACCCCTGTACAATTCAATACAATGCTTATAAAGTTGACCCTAACTTTTAAACAAAAAGATGTGTCAAAGGTTTTTTACGTTTTAGAAGCGTATATTTTGTTAAAATTTGTGTAGTGTATAATTTTTACAAAATGCTTTGATCCGGTGTATACGAGGGGTAGAAAAAAAACATATTTTTTAAAAAGCGAGAACTTCCAAATTAAAAATTATTTGGTCTAATAAATCTCATTTTTCATTTTTTTAATAGGTATCTGAATTGTTGAAAGTTAATTTTTTTCTGAAAATATTACCCTTTACATAAAACACCCCTTTTGAAAGTACTACCTTTCTAATTGTTTTGGCTTCCGTAAGAGCAACTTAAAAAACTATTTATGACGATTTTGGTTTTCTGATTGTCAGTTATACTTCAAAGGCGTACCAATTAGCTTTGTCAGATTCCATCATATCTTTTTTATTTGCCTAAATTTGGGTTAATTTCATAGACATTTTTAGTTTTCTTTATTATTTTTGAAAAGAATGTCATGTTTGAAAAACAAGTACTTTTCCTTACCCATTTGTTGAGCAAGTACATTACGATCAGAAATATTTTACATTTACAAATTCTCGCTCTTGGTAAAGTTCCAAAACAGAAATCAAATTTTGTTCTACTCCTGGAATATACCAGATCAAAGCAACTCCTAAAACTATAAAATGTAAAATCCGTTTGAAAATACACAATTTTTTGTTTACAAGGTAGGGTCATTTAAATTAAACTTACATTTATAGAAATTATTGCACTTCATTAGCACAGTAACATAAACGTCAAACTAAGACATCGACAAATCTTATTTCTCACATATTTAAATGTGGTTCACAGAATTTCTGAATTTCTTTTAAAATGTGCTTTGTTTTATATAATAGATTATCAAAATCTATAACATAAAACGGACACATTATAAAATTCTCGTGATCACGACTTTTTTTTAAATACATACATAAGTCTAGCTTTTTGGTATGTTGGAGCCCCGCAAAATATATGTAGAAAGAAAATCGATATAAATCAACTTTTTAAATATGGACTCATAAGGAGGGAATACTATAGTTTCTTAGGTGCTAAAACGTATACCAACTGTTATAAATTATGATTTAATAGATTACAAATTTAAGGACGATAGTATTTTCTCTAAATTTATATTTACTTTAATGTGCATTTTGACTTAGATAAAAGTTGTATTCTGTAAATAACTATAACATAATAATCTTATTACTATTTAAACTATAGCCGCACTGTCAAACTTTTAACAACTTTATACAAAAATACGGAACGACAATAATGCATAAATATCAAAACCCTCGACAGTTAAATATCATAGGACTCCTGTAAAGACATGACATATTTAGTAACTATGAATAACATAATTAAAATGCAAGAACTAAATAATTTTGTTAGAGACGGGCGATATAAATAAAAATGTTTAATTTAATTCTATAGACGGGGGATGGACGATTGCGGAATAATAACGAAAACGAAGGCATGATTGCGGATGGAGGCAAAATAATCGATGGCATTATTGCGGAATGGGAGAGCATATCAAGAGATCACACGACGAATGCCTGTGAGAGCTTTCATTCTAGATTTAACAAGTGCTTTTATTCAGATCATCCTTCTTTGTTTATATTCCTTGAAGTTCTCAAAGATATGCAGACAGATACTTATATGAAACTTCGTGACTCAGACAAATTATTGAGATTATCTAAAAAAAATTTAAGTTGTCAGCGTTTATTGGAATCTAAAATGTATGATTATATGTCTGGTGGAATATCAAGATTTCAGTTTGTGAAATTCATGTCAAGTATAAAAAGAGTATTTCATAATAATTGAAGTACGGTTTTCCGTAGTTATATCGAATATTGTTTGTTTTCTTTATATTATATATATATGGATATAGATGTATTTATGTAAGAAATAACAACTGTTAGGTTTGCTATGGTTTTTTTTATTTTTGAACTGTTTCTTACAAGTCTTTATATATGTTGTTGTTCCGCAATCGGGCTGTCACGTATACGGGTATAAAATGTCGCTGACAATACGATGCGTTCAGCCGTTATTTTTACATTCCGCAATCGTGCCCTCACTTCATTTTGTGAAAAACTGAATACTAATGTTTCGTCCGCAATCGTGCCGCGCCCCTATAGACTCCTCTAGCATAATGCTGGTTTAGCTCCGGTTACAGTCGACACAAACCTTTTGTCGGAAAATTTGTCAAGTTGAAAAAATTTAGGGGTGATTTCCGGAAGGGCAATGATAAGTAAAAAAAGTGATCGTAATCAATCCCAAATATCTGCTAAATGTGAGTCTCATTCAAATGTCGACGGCAATAGATTCTCGTATCTACGTACGTTACCATATTTAGTTTTTATATTTGATTCTCTGGATTGATGCTAGATAGCTTCGCTCGGTTTTTTATAGATGTCATTTTAACTAATATATGTCACGTTAGCACCGTGAAACAAAAAAGTTTATTGATAATGGAGAAAATTGGCCTCATATTTTGCCCCTAATATTCTACTGGCTAATAAAGAAATGACAAACAATAAATAAAGTGGTATAGTTCACTAATCAAGTTGTCTTAAATTTGATTGTTTAGTAATATTGTGATCAGTTATGTTATTTCATTTTATTTAAAGAAAGTTTTGCCTGGGTTCAAAGAACTTCTAACGGTTTAGATTGTCTTGGTGACCTTTTTGCCACTACTATATTCAATGTTTTTTAAAATTAAGCCAAATCTCGGTTTTAGCATTTGCATTTGTACTGATATTTATACTTATTTCAATTTTTGGCATGAAATATTCATGCACTATTTTTTTCTGCGAAAATTGTAATCTGAAACTAGAAAAAGTTGTAAATAGATCCATAAGGACTTATAAGGGTAGTTGTAAATAGGTCCATAAGTACTGAATAACTCTTATAACTATAGCTCGGAATATCGAAACCAATTGTATTGTAATCCTGTTTAAACAAATTTCATTTTTGTATGTGCGCACATTCACGTATTTCTCGGCATATAATTTTTTGGAACATTTTCAGCTATATTCAATAGTGTTCGGTATTTCATAAGACAAGGTTTTAGCGCAAGTGACTATTTAAAAAGAAATACCCACGTGGAACTATTTTTATAATAAGTTTTCTAAAACATTTTCTTTCTATAAGGGTCCGAGTTCTTTGATAAATTTAGGTGAAAAAGATATTGCAAATAAAAAATGTTAAATTTTATATAAGAAAAAACAATTTACACAAAATACTACAAAAAAGAAAACTATGATCTTAAATAGAGTAACAACAATTTCAAAAAATCCTTCATTTTATATTGAAAAAAAAAATTAAGAGAAAGTAAAATAAGATCATAGTATTTATGAATATCAATAACACTTATTGAAAGGACGTGGCAAAAGTTATGCATTACTCTGACAGTTGCAAAATATCTCTTCCTATTGGTACCTTAAAACAAAAACTTTAAGTAAGCCTTTTGAAAACGTTAAGTCTAGACATAGGTGCTATTTTACGACCAAATCTGTCGTCTTTGACATTTAAATGGGAAACTCAGTTTGGAAACTATTCTGAGTATATTGGAATCACTTTTTTACTTATTCCGAAAGTTGACGACAAATATCCCGATAAAAGGTTTATGTCAAGCGTAACGGAAGTTAAGTTAGCGATATGTGACGGAAGAAAACGGAATTGAAATAAGTTTTCGAGTGGGATAATTTTTTATTCGATTGTAAAAGAACGATATTTTAGACAGTAAAATGTTTTGCTCGTCTACTTAGAGTTTTGCCCTGCAAAAGCATGTGTAAAATGTTTAGCGGGTACAAAGTGGTTGACCGTTCAATATGTTCCCCTTGCAATGGCACGACGGTTAATATTTTTAAAATTAATTTATTTAATTTATAGTCTACTTCTATATTTATTATAAAAACCATAGACCCTAGGAGAAAATCGTGAACATTTTGAATAATTATTGCTGTTTTTTCAAAGGCCGCACCTTTGTCCAACAAAATAAAAATGGGTTGGAGTGCCGTTCTAACGTTAGGTAACGAGGTTGCTTTAATTTAAGATGGGAAAGTTTATTGATGCGGAATTTGAAGATTTGCAAATTAGAAGTGTGAAAGGCATTTTCGAAACACATTCCATAATCGGGACACTTGGTCTGTGCTATTGGACGTTGAAAGAATGTACGTGGATCGATGCTGGTATCTCCCTGGCAGGAATGACTAAGGAGAGCATAATTCCTTGTGACGTTTGGATCATCAAGCAGGCGAATAGCTCTTTTTTGGACAGAGTCAAGGATATTAAGGATTGAACGAAAGGCTGCTCCCCATATGTGTGAGCAATACTCAAGGCTGTGTCTGATTTGCGAAGTGTAAAGGGTATACAAGCCAGCAGAAAGAAAGTATTTCGAGTTCGGAAAAGGAAACCCATATTCTTCGCGGCTGCAAGAGCAATAGAGGTGATGTGTTTCTAAAAAGTTATACTAACATTGACTTTAAGCCTTTGATTATTCAGTTGAATTGTATTGGGAGATAGTAAATATGATTGTGTTTTAGTGACGTTAAACTTGAATAAGGGTATCTATTTCATCATCAAATTTAGGCCTATGTTATTTCAATACCTTCATTAGAAGGTACGGGTTAATTACAGGGACATATTTAAATGAGCATTTTTCTTTAATTTCAATAAACATCATTTTATGAGTTTTTGAAAATGTCAAATTTATTCGATTTCGCTATAGAATTAAAATGCCAACGGCGACTCTCAAGCGATTACCCTTTTTTTTTTTGTTGTTACACGACGAGGAATGCATTTACGCACGAACTATTATGCACAAGGCACTCCAGAACAGTGTGGGACTCGGTAAAGCCCCCACCCACTAAACCCGTCTGTGTTCTTACCCGAGAACGTTTGCCCGGATCTACCGCAAAATTTCAAACAGATGTCGGTATGATTTTTTGCTTACTAATTGTCCTATTTTAGCCAATTATTAAATTGTCAAAGCCGAGTTATTTGTCAAAATCGGGTAAGGTTTCAAATCCAGGTAAGTAGTATAGGCCTGTGGTGATTCAATATGATCAAGAATATAATAGGTTATTATTTTATATTGTCAAAATCGGGTAGGGTTTCAAGTTTGGGTAAGTAATATATGCCTGTGGCGAGTCTTTATGATCAAAAATACAATAGCTTATTATTTTAACATGTCAAAATCTGGTATGGTTTCAAGCTTGGGTAAGTGGGCAAGTGGGTAAGTATAAGTAAGTATATGCCTGTGCCGTGGTAAGTCTATATGATCAAGAATATAATAGGTTGTTATTTGCTAAATTCTGAAAAATATTGTATTGTTGATACTTCCTAGCATACAAAAATGCGAAACTTGTGCTAGGTTTTAATTTCATAACTGCCTATTTATTAAAAGTCTGTAGTTTTGTTTTTTGTTTTTATTTAATAAATTATGATTATGTTTAGAGCAATAATTATTAAAAAATGTATTTGAAATGCTACTAAAAAATATTTTTGAAACATTAAATTTTAGGTTGCTTTTACAACTTTCAAAAGGAGTTAAAAGTGTATTTTTATTAAAATAACTTAAAAACAACTCACAAAGAAAAGATTTTTTGTTGTAAATATCCAAAAATGTATCTTCAAATTCAATTGCTTTTAAATATAATATATGCGGTTGAAACTACATCTATTACCTGTTCTCGAGGATATAAAACATCACCTTTACTTAAGGAATTAATTAAATTATAAGAATCCTCTATAACACAAGGTTCATTGAGAGTTAAGTTTTCTTTGCAAAAAGTACAACTATTTTTTTTAAAATAATATAGCAGCAATATCCGCTTAAATAGGTTATTACTGGGAGTTCTGATTGTATAGCTTCGGTATCAGACTGTGTAACTATGATTTTAGATAATAAATTATTAACATATTCAGAACTAATTTATATTAATGTCCCCATAATGTCTAGATTTTAGAGATAACATGTGGATATGATTGTTGAAAGTTTTATGAATGACCGTCAACCACTAAAACAATAGGTACTACTGTTGGAAAGGAAACTGGCAATCCAAATACAAAGTTTTCGAGGAAGACCCTAAGCGAGAAGTTTGTTAAGAAGTGTGTCAAGTCAAACGTGATCAAATACTTTGGATATGTCGAGGGCACTAATTTAGGTTTGTCCATGGAATTCGATGGACTTATTCCAGTTGTGGGTTACGAATGTAAGATCCGCTGTAGATGTTTGATGGCGGAAGCCGTATTACCTATTGTTGATAATCTATACCGTAAGGTTATTTAAAATATCTATATTATTCTACTCCACCATTGCCTTACTCTTACTTATATATTGATTTGTAGTAAAAGGTAAGAGGTTTAAATCCCTTTTTGGGAACAGCTGTATACGAACAAGTTTCCAGCTTTTAGGAAAACACACTTGACATAGGACAATTGGAATAACCTGGAAATGATGAGGCAAATTCAGAAGCGCACTTTTGAGGTTTTTGCAGAAGTTTTGATTGACATTTTTGCAAATGACCAAAAGCATTGGCACTTATTTTTGACAGAAAAGAACTTTAACTTTCGTATCATATGACTGTAATGATTTCGTGTCTCGTTTTTAGCCAGTAGATTTTCTGAGCTAGGTTTCTTAAGGAAAATGTTATAAGTACGGATTTTTTCTAGTCTGGTATTATCGCAGGATTTTGAAAACCAAGGTCGAAGTTTTGAAGTCCTAATAGAATGTAGTATAAAGATTTCTATAAACAATTGAAATACATCGCAGATTTGTGAAACATATATTATTCCATGGAAAGGAAGGGTAGACCACAGATGTTTCCTCTCAGTATGTGAAATGGCACAGGCAAGTTTTTATTAGCCTTAACGCTTTCATGAATGCATTTTTTCATTTCGACATGCGGTGAAGACGTTGAATGTGTGATACAACGCGTTTTATAACTTTAGATAACCAAAAAAAGGGACCTGTGTTTTCTTGCTATTGAAGTATTTTACATTTTAGCATACTTAGTATTGTTACATTTTTACTACTTTTATTTTAATGTGTGGGTTTATTTTCGAATTAATAAATGTTTAATTTAACCAATTTAAAAAAATCTATTTAAAATTAAAACGATTTTTGGGTTATTTCTACTTCCTTCTTGGTTTACCATATTTAGCGGGCATGTTATAGACTACAAAGCTGCCTTACTTCAGAAATATTTTTCCCATCCTAGGACTTTTGGTTACGGCCCTGATCTTACCGCGTAGCACAGTTATGTATGTGTGTAACTCTGAAATAAACGTATTCAAAAGCCTAATAAAAACCCTTGAGATATCGTGATTATGGCATTGTGGATTTGTAACCCCATGTTCGTATATTGTTAACACGCTATTGCGCACGTGACCCAATCCATTTTTTCCGGAAAACGGAATGCCATAAAAACTCCACAAAAACGACGCTTTATCGTTTCCTAGCATCCGGCAGTTTTCCACGGCCGTAAAATCTTCTCGATTTAGGAGTTCCGAGTTGTCTGGGGAATTCGAATCTGATCGTCTATAGACTCGAAACTAAGATACATCAGATATCCAATACATGTCGTTTTGAAGCTATTTCCTTTTTCCCCAAATACTCTTTCGATATGAAGTATGGAAGTGGAAGCCAACATTACATAATTTTGTTAACCTCTGGGGTGCCAGGCATGTATTGTATGAATTTCTATTCTATTTTATAAGCAACAAACGCTGTAACTTTTACATAAATTATAAACATAAACGTTACAGGCATAGTAATATTAAGTGTGTATTAAGTTATTTAGGTAAAGTTTAACTGTGAAAAATATTAAAGACGTCAGTCTATTTGCAATGCGTTTTGATAAGTCCTTTAAAATATTGTAATCTAAATATATTTGTTACTCTCTTGTAATTTTAAAATAATTCTTACAAAAAGTAAAATAATGTTATATTTTATCATATTGATTAAACATTACCAGCCGTTTTCAGTTAAAAGGTTTAAATTTGCTTTAAGTCTAACTTGATAATTAAAAGTTTTACGTGACATATGCAGGAATGTCCTAATTACAAAATTTTACAGTGACACAAGCGTTTTAATTTAAAAAACAACTAGATCTGCTACAACTTTTTAATGAATCAGAGAGCAAATAATTCCTGTGCCATTGAGTGTCTGTCTATATTCGAAGACAAATTGGACTGAAAATCTTTTTTCAGCGACGAATCTTAAAACATAAATTTGATAGTTAGTATTGCTAAATAATGGCGGTAACCAGGAATACGTACTTAATTTTTAGGCTCAGCAGGTATTACCTATATAGCATAATTTTGGAATCGACTAGTAATAACGTTTTTGAGAAATAACAAAATCTTCAAATGCTGCTAGCAGCCACAATATTGTAATATCTAGTCGAATACTTTTTTAAAATTTCTTAAAATTGTGCGCGTAAAAAATAAGTTTTAAAACCAGTTTAAGATAATATTTCTTAAAATGGTTGGTTCAATTTTTCAGAAGTTTAGCAAATTCCTTCATCTATCACAAGCAGATAAAGTGCTTTGCGGTTGTGCTTTGTTTTGCGTTCCTCGCGGTCGAGCTGCTTCGCAGTTCGTATATTTGTTCTGTTTTGTTTTTGCTGTGTATTTTTGTTTCGAATTTTTCATTTTCTAAATATGGCTGAATACAAGTGTGACAATTGCCGTAAAGAGTTTTCTGAGAAAGACAAATACAATAAACTTCGTTGTAGTGGCGAGTGTAAAAGATCTTTTTGCATGAATTGCACGGGCCTTGATACGGCTACCACAAAAATCTTGATATTACAAAAATTAACCAACCTCCGATTTTTCTGCGCCCTGTGCGACTCCCCTAGTTTGAAATATCTCAACGATAAAATCACAAAGGTATCTCAAAATTTGATTTCACATGAACTTTTTGATTCAGTCGCAAACCGTGTATCCCAATTGTCAAGTAGTGTACCGACAATTTCTGAAATGTATGACATTTTAGTGAAGAGTGAATCCAGGTGGGATCTCATGGAGAAAAAGATTGACGATATCCACAATCTCTCGAGGGAGTTTTCCGCTTACAAGCCAAATATGTTATTAAAGTCTCTAAGGGATATGGAACAGAATATTTTGAATATTTCCCAAATCCTCTTCAACAATGCCGAAGAAGCGATAAAAATCCAAGTACAGGACTCCTATTCAATTGAATTAAAAGCAGGTATTGCTAACATTAAGAGCAACCTAACTTGTGTAACTGACTTGGTAAAGGAGTTATACTCCAAATAGGAAAACCAACATAAGTGTAAGCATATCAAAAATACATACCCTACCACCATATCCTTGCCTACACCAACTATGGAAACTACCTGCTCCACCGCCTCTACACAAACTGAGGTAACACCTACGGATATTCCCAGTACTACTGAAGGCTCCAGCAAGCTGGCTTATAATAATACACAACGGTGGCACTATGTAGTCGTAAGAAATCTTCCTGCAGGGTTTACGCCTAACAACATAGTTCACTACGTTAAGGAGAAGCTTGGAATTACAGAGTTTATTCGCTGCTACCACCTAATCAATCATATCTCAAATATTGATTTTAAAATTGGAACTCAGTCAAAAAAGTCAGCTAAAAGCTTTTAGACCGCAATCTATGGCCCCATGGCGTAGTAATAAGACGGTCAGCTGTATCCGAACTTTCAGAAAAATCTACACCGAACCTCCCACCTCCCTCCACACCGAAAAAACTGCCCACCAACTCGAGCTCCGTCAGTTCACTGGTTGTCTCCTCTCCAATTTCTCAAAAGGGCACTATAATATCTTCTGACAAAGAGGCCATTGCTGCCTGCAAAGCAAATGTCTTGTTGAGCGACAACTGCTACAGTCTTTCCAAGAAAGCTCCTATTGACCAAGAACCTATTTTTGATCCAATGTCTCCCCCAACGGTGAAGCTTACGCGAACCGAAAAAAGTTCTGATAACCGTTTCCTCATGTCTACACTAAGAGAACCAGCCATTTTAAAGGCCTTCAAGTTATATCTCGCCTTCCTGCACGACCAACCTGCGCCAATTCAATTTGAAGGGTTTACAAATACAAGCACCAGGCTGTTTTTGGCTTCTGAAAGCGTTCCTATAGATTATAGAACCCTACATAAGGTATATTTCGATTTTCATGCTGCTTACGGATTTAACGCAGCAAAAGTGGAAGCGGATCTTGCAGCCTATGGAACCTATGTATCTTCGGAGAGAACGATCCATCTTCAGAGGACCAGAGAATGCCATAAAAATTATTTTACCAGCAATTCTCCCAAAAAAAAATTTTAGAAAACACGACGTGTCCTGAGGAACTAGATTCCTCAAAACTTCCTGTTGTTACTAGTCTTAATATGGTTCTAATTAATATTGCTTCTCTAAGAAATAAAACTGACGAGTTGTACCTATTTCTAGAAGAATTGGAGTTCCCCCAACTTGTTGCAATTACTGAGCACTGGCTGAATCTAAACGAACCCTTTTATATTGAGGTATACCACAATAGCTAGATATGACAGAAAAAACTCAGCTCATGGGGGAACACTGATTCTATTCCTAAATGGAGATTTCATGTCGGTATCTAAATATGATCATTTGTTAACGGATAGCTCTTTTGAATTCTCTATGGTATATAATCAAAACCTTGATCTTTATGTAATTTGTATTTATAGATCACCAAACTCTGATGTACAATCATTTTTAAATAGCCTGGTAAGTTTTCTAGACCGTCTACCGATTAAAGGTAAAAAAATGCTATGCGGGGACTTTAATATTGACTAAGCTACTATTTGTGCCATCCAAAAATATCTAATTTCTATATTCGACTCTTTCGGTCTTTCAATGCATGTATCCTCGCCAACTAGAATTTCAAAAAACTCTTCTTCTATCATCGATTACATGGCGTCTGATTTTGCTCCATCAGAGGTGCATTCACAGGTCTATAACTAAGGTCTTTCCGATCACGAGGCGGTAATTTTTAGGTTAGTTTACCTATTAGGCCCTTACCAAGATCTCGCCATCGGGGCAGAATTTTCTCGGCCGCAAATTTCTCAGTATTTCATAATATTTGCTTTAACACCGATTGGACTTTTGAATCTGATAATGTCAACACAAACTTTAGAACTTTTTTAAATAAAACTTTAAGTGCTTTTAACAAGGCCTTCCTGCTTAAGAATATCAAACCTAAGCGGCATAAACCGTGGACCACGAAAGGAATACGAATTTCTGCTAAAAATATGCGCTCGCTTTCATACATAAAAAAATTCACCGACTCCTTTCTTATTCTCGACTATATCTCTAACTATAGGAGGATCTACACTACTCTTATTAAGTCAGCAAAAAAATTACACTACCGAAAACGTCTAAGAAACTCAAATAACGTTTCAAAAGAAACCTGGTCCACCATCAATAACCTCAGAAACAAATCAAACCCTGTGATTCAGATCTTGCCAGGGGCTAATGATCTAAATGATTATTTTATTAATGCAAACAAAAATGTTACCTCTAGTATCTCGCCAAGTTTGGACCCTCTTTCGTTTCTCCCTCCTTCAAAAAATTTAGCTGATTTTTCTTAAGTCCCGTTAGCAACACTGAACTATTGAAGGTAATAAATAATATCAAAAGTTAATCTTCGTGTAGCACTGATGGCCTATCAATTAGAATATTCCTGAACTTGCCACTCCCAGTCATAGAGGCCCTTACAACATTAATAAATGAGTCCTTTATAAAAGGTGTATTCCCTGATTGCCTTAAAACAGCTATAATTATTCCACTTCATAAAGGCGGCGAAAAAACTAACTCTTGCAA
Source organism: Kuschelorhynchus macadamiae (assembly GCA_030620095.1). Taxonomy (NCBI): domain Eukaryota; kingdom Metazoa; phylum Arthropoda; class Insecta; order Coleoptera; family Curculionidae; genus Kuschelorhynchus; species Kuschelorhynchus macadamiae. The sequence continues at coordinate 513,127 of JAUTXW010005140.1, read as the reverse complement.
TTATCGCCCAATTGCACTACTACCAGTGCTTTCAAAAATCATCGAAAGGCTACTGAAGAATCGTCTTATGCCATTTCTCCTGAAACATCAGATAATATCCCCGGAGCAGTTCGGATTTCTACTTAACAAGTGCACCAGCGACGCCATGTTCACGTTGCTTAGAGGCGTCTACTTATCTCTCAATAACAACCACCCAACTGCCTCAGTTTTTTGTGACTATGCGAAAGCCTTAGATTGTGTTAGTCATGAAATTCTGATAAACAAACTAAATTTTTATGGAATTCGTGGTACTTCTTTAAATTGGTTCAAATCTTATCTTGGGAAAAGGCAACAACTTGTAAGGGCTACTGATTCCGATTCTGATTCTAAGTTGATTACAAGTGGAGTTCCACAAGGTTCGGTCTTGGGACCTATTCTTTTTTTGTTATACATTAATGATATCACGAACCTTAAAATTAATGGAAGAATTTCCCTTTTTGCTGACGACACAAGCATAACTTGGAGTGATTTTGATACAACGTCTTTACACTCTAGTATCTCCAAAGACTTGGTTATAATTAAGGCTTGGTCTGATTCCAATATGCTTTGTTTTAATGTCGATAAAACGGTGGCGTTATCTTATAAGGGAACTTTACAACCACTTCAGGTACATAACAGCAAAATTGAATACGTAGAGTCGGTTAAATTCCTGGGTTTAAATATAAATAACAACCTAAAATGGTCTAATCATATTGACACCTTAACTAAAAAAACATTCTACCGCCTGCTTCGCCATTCGATCAGTTTCAAAAGAACTAGACGTTCCTTCTGCCAGACTAACTTATTTCTCTTTATTTGAATCCCACCTCCGCTATGGCCTTCCCTTTTGGGGCTGCTGTACCACCGAGCAATTTCGTAGTATTTTTATGCTTCAAAAGAGAGCCATTCGTTATTTGTTTGGTCTAAATAATAGAGCTCACTGCCAATACTATTTCAAAAAACATGAAATATTAACACTTCCTGCATTATTTATTTCGGAAACGGTATGTTTGCTGAGAAAACATATAAACACCCTCCCAGAAAGGCCACAACATGTATACCCTACCAGAAACTCTAGGCATGATATATATCTTCCCATTCCTTCCTCAGAATTAATAAAAAAATCAATTATTTACAACGCCATAAAACTTTACAACAATCTGCCAGTACATTTAAAAATCTATCCCTATGCTTGCACAATTTCGAAAAAACACCAAAGCATACCTCATTGAGAGACCATTTTACAGCGTTAATGATTTTTACAGTGAGTAAGTCTCTTTAAATTGTCACTAAATTCGCTTGTTTACTTAAATCTTTTGTGAGTCATGTCCTAACTCGTAGCATAGAATTTTGAAAATCGTCATATAGAGAAAAGAACTGTCGAACATTCACTTAAAACTTAATTATTTTTGTTAAGTATTGGATTAAAAACAAAATTTAATTCTTTTTTGTATACTACATTCTACACTAGTTCATTATACCTTCTGTTTAACATCACAATTATTTGTATAACTATAATAACATAGAGTTTAAGGTCGCATAGTTGCAATTTTGATTTCAATGTCATCGAAATTATTCACCTCGTACATGTGTGTTTGTTTACTTTTATAAGGTTATTAGGATTCATTAACTGTTTTGCGGCAATGTTATGTTATATTCTAACGTGTGTTTTACGATTTGGTAAATTGATAATTTACATTTTTAAAAAGCATTGACCTATCGAAATTCTTTTCGATTAATGTTTTGATATGTCTTATTTTAGATATATTTTGCTTTGTCCATAAAATTGTAAAATTTTTCTGCGGCAATAAAGCATACTTTTATTTGTTTGTTTGTTTGCTATAAATTACACCAACTTCTTAAACCGAAAATAATGAAGCAAAATATTACTCTTCGAATGTCTGTTAAAACAAAGTAAGCGGATCATATACCTCACTTCAATATATTAAAATTATTTCAAAGTTATCCCGGAAACTAACTCGCTCAAAAAGGTGTAAATTGGCGCTATTCCGAAATTTTTTTAGTACGTGCGACCAACGAACCACTATGATAACCACTTCAAAAAACAAAAAACTCTAACTGGCCAAACCATCACGAAGTATTCAGTGTACATACCTTAGCAATATAAAGAGTCGAATTAAAAACTTTCTCCTTGATCTGAAGTCAGTTTTAAACTAACATCGAACCACTGTCTTAATTTCTTTTAACAGTGTGTTATATTTTATCTGTTATAGGTCAAATCGAATATGTTTTATTCAACTTCTAATTTTATATTTCGCAAAATAATAGTTGAGTGACGTGAAAACTCTATGGTTTTGTTTTTACTCAATTCATAAATAAAGAATGAAATTATTACATATCTGATACACTGTTAGAAAGACATTGCGGTTTTACGTAAAAAAACGTCATGTTGTAAATGTAATTTTACGTATTTTTACTTTTAAAACTGTAAAAATAAGCAAGTACTTGTAAGAATGCATACAAATAATTTCTAGAGGTCAAATTAAGTTCAAATTTCCGTCGTATTTGCAGTAAAAATTAAAACATTGTAGCCATATTTTTAGAGTACTATTTTAGTATATTTACGGAATATGAATTAAAAAAGACAAAACTCAATGTATTTTTTCGTTTTTCAAAGCATTTTTTTTTCAAATCATGGAAAAGGACGTTACTTTATATGTTATTATGAGGTTTGCAAAACTAAAAATATAAAACTTACGTTAAAGGTGCGCTGTCTTAAAATTTTATTAAAAATCTCATTCACTCACTGCGTCTACGTTCATTCGTTAATGACACTAATAAAGATCGGTAACGTAAGCGTTTCAGTCGTATGGCAGAAGTTATTGCTAAAAAATTCTAATTCTCCATTTGTAAAAAATTTATATAAAAAATTGCTTAATATACAGCTCGAAAATAAGGATGGCTTTTAAACAAACATAAACATGCTATTAAGAATAAAAGTATTTAGGCTTAAAAAAACACACACAATTTGCTTCTAAAAAATAAATTTTATGATATGAAACTACAACAAAAACAGATGTTATCTAAAATTATTGAAAAAAAGTCTTTATGGTATTCTTATAGTATAGTGAATAACTCAACTCATGCTACCATAAACACATAACATTTTTCTAAATTTACCTAATTTTTACACAATTACTGCACTTGAACTCAAAAATTACTATCAACAAACGATTATTTTTTTTAAAACATCTAGTTTTATAGGATATGTTGTTTTTTACAATAAAACGCACACTTTCACGGATGTTTGGTGAATTGGCAGAGTACTTGATACACTTATATTTATAAAATGTTTTTTTTACATGCAGTAGTGTAAAAACACATTTTAATATTAAATATTGAGAACAATTGAGTAAAATTTTAACTAAGTTAAAATAGCAGAACCCATTTATTATTTTTACAGATAAAATTATGTAACTTTAATTCAATTTTTAACAATTTACATTTTATTTTCTATTTGCTTCATTATTTCTTCTTAATTGATTTGATTGATTGCACTAGCAGGATGAATTTATCTCCATTCATATTTATTGTGCTATCTTAACAATCAAATGAAGTTTAAGTTTTAAGCTAAGAGCGTTTCCTGGCAAGAAGGCAAGATAAAAGCCTCCGATGATGATCAATAAGGTCTGGAATTCGTAAAGACTCCGTACGACGGACGCACACTAGACTGTTTAGATTCGGATCGGCCCTGGAGTATTCCGATAGAATGCTCCTCAGAGGAATACCGACCGCCTTCGTCCGGTCAAGTGTGGGTTATACAATTTAGCTAGCCTTTAAGCTTTGACCACACTGATCTGCTTTAGAACAGTGCGTTTTTTTTGGATACCGACGGCTCTACGCAGCTTTTTGGATTGAACAAGATGATTCCATCAGTTATTTATTCAGTCAATATTATTACGTATGTTAATATCATTTTAATCAATGGAGTCCTACAGTTTAACAACAATTAAAAAAGTTTTCGGCAGGGGGTGAAATCTTTAAATGCTGTAAATAGTCACAATATTGCATCGTTTAGTTTAATGAGTTTACTCAGCTTTTACAAGTCCTAACACTGGAACCTGTGGTGGAAGATAGATCAAAATACAAGAGTTCTAACCACACTACACCACAACTTGTTACGTTCTGGACGCGCGTTTCGCTAACCAAGTTAGCATCATCAGCAGATGATATAAACTAAAGTAACTTATCCTAACCGAGACTATTTTTAGGTCAATGTGGTCACACTTGGTTGCACCCGACTGCACCGTTGTCAAGTAAACAATAGAGGGGACTATAGGGAATAGGCCCTCTGTCTTTATTTAGTGCTTTCTTACCACATTTAACTATTTCTATACTCTCAAATGCATCCAATAATCTATTATTAGATACATTTTTAATCAACTTAAGATTATTTATTCCTATTCGAAGAAAATGTGTTCACTTAAAAACAAACTGAGAAAGTTGAAACCACAAAAACAAATTTCTTCGGAAGTCGAGAACATTGTAGAAAATCTTTCTTCTCAGTCTTTTGATAATAGAGAAATTGCCCTTTTGAATAAAGGTTTGAATTTTGCAGAGCTTCCAGTAAAAAATAGTTTACCAACTATTATAGGGAATATCGAAAGTTCCATTCAATATGTGCCAGAGTCAACTAAGGGATTCATTAGAGAGGCTTGCAGAAATCAAATCTCAAAAAACGTGGTTAACAACAAGTCAAAATATGTTTCTCGTAAAAACACTGAAGTTATCCAGGGACTGAAGAAAAAGGAATGTTTTTATTTAAAAGCTGACAAAGGAAATAAGGTTGTTATACTAGACAAAACAGATTATTTTGAAAGAGTAGACAATTTGATTCAAATTGGTCCTTACGATTTAATTGAGAAAAACCCGTTATCAAAAATGATAACAGAAGTAAAAAGTACTTTAAAACAGTGTAAAAACCTTGTGTCCGATAAACTAAAATTCAAACTAACACATAGTAACCCACAGTTATCTAAACTGTATTGCCTTCCCAAAATTCATAAACCTGGGAAGTCCATGAGACCTATTGTTTCAGCTGTTGGATCACCAACGTACAATATTTCAAAATGGTTAGTAGAAGAATTCGGCAAATTAAATATCTCGTATGATAACTTTGAGGTTACTAACTCGTTAGAATTCTTAGATAAAATTAAGAATGTTCACTTAAAAGAAGGTGAAATTTTAATATCTTTTGATGTAAGCTCATTGTTTCCTAGTGTACCCATACCACTAGCTTTAGAGTACCTAAAGGAACTACTTGAAATCAATAATTTGAAGAAAGAAATTATTGATGAGTATTTACTTCTCACAAAATTATGTATGAATCAAAATTTTTTTCAGTACAACAATAAATATTATAAACAACTAGAGGGAACTGCGATGGGCAATTGCTTATCTCCGTTCCTTGCAAATTTGTTTATGGGCAGATTAGAAACCCAATTCAAAAAAGAACTCAAGTATTTCCCAAGGGTGTGGTATAGATACGTAGACGATATATTTGCTATTTTTGATACTAAAACAGAAAATTTGGACACTTTCTTAGAAACATTAAACAATAAATATCCTTCCATTAATTTTACGTACGAAAAGGAGAACAATGGGCAATTACCTTATCTCGACACGTTAGTTATTAGAAATAACGATAAATTAGAATTTGATATTTATAGGAAATTTACTAATACTGATAGATATATAACATCCGACTCATTTCATTGCCGTCAACACAAAATGGCAGCATTCCATTTCTTAACTCACAGGTTAGTCAATTTTCCACTAAGTAAAGAACGTTTTAACAATGAAATGAATCGGATTAAAAATATAGCTAAAAGTAATGGATATAATGATAATTTTGTACATAAACTAGTAAATAGACATAAGCATAAGAAAATGTTAAAAGATGCCACTACTCTTCAAATACCTGAGGCTTCCAATAAATTCATAGTAATCCCATATGATCCCAGATATACGAGAGGTCTAGAAAAAGTATTTAAAAACGTAGGTTTTAGAGTAGCCTACAAAACGGAAAATAGTTTGAAAAATCTCCTTGGAAACCCCAAAGACAAAGTCGACTTGAGGGAGAGGAGTGGCATCTATGAAATTAGCTGTAATGACTGCAATCTAAAATATGTTGGGAAAACTAAACGCTCCATAAACATTCGTTTTAAAGAACACATGGCACATTTAAGATACGGAAGAACAGAAAAGTCAAGCGTTGCCCAACATGCTTTGGAAAACAATCACCGAATAGGAATAAATAATCTTAAGTTGATTAAAAATGTATCTAATAATAGATTATTGGATGCATTTGAGAGTATAGAAATAGTTAAATGTGGTAAGAAAGCACTAAATAAAGACAGAGGGCCTATTCCCTATAGTCCCCTCTATTGTTTACTTGACAACGGTGCAGTCGGGTGCAACCAAGTGTGACCACATTGACCTAAAAATAGTCTCGGTTAGGATAAGTTACTTTAGTTTATATCATCTGCTGATGATGCTAACTTGGTTAGCGAAACGCGCGTCCAGAACGTAACAAGTTGTGGTGTAGTGTGGTTAGAACTCTTGTATTTTGATCAGCTTTTACAGTTTAAAAAATCGTGCTCTTAATCAATGACTTTTATAATTTGTATAACATAACATTTCTTGAAATGGTTGGCCTAAAATCCAAAGTTTGTAATTCGCGACCGTTATCTACATTTAAATTTAGAGGGCAGAAATCTCTCTTTATATCAGTGCCAACAACTTTTGATTTTTGAGGTTAAAATTTGATTAAAAAATGTATTCGGTGGTAGAAACACGACAATTAAACAACATAATTATTGGTCCCGAATTACCTAAACGTTATATAGTTGTTAACATCATCTTATGTAAAACGTACTTACATCGAGCACGAATACCGTAGAAGGATTAACTTTTCATGAATTTGGGTTGGATTTCGAGTATAGTTATATCTAAGGTATTTTTTTACAATTTTGGTACATTTTCTACAAAAGAAACTACATAATATATTTAACACAAGCCAATAAAACAACAATGATTTCTCATAAAATGCGCAGGTAAATGAGTTTTCTCTGTCAGAGAAAAATAAATTAAACATATCTGCACCAACTGGCTATTATTTCGTTTGGCTGTTATCCCTCTTATCTTTCAGTATTATAAAAAATCGCAAATACTTAAACTGCTATTTCATTTAACTCATTTTTTTAGGAATACAAATTTTTTGCATCAACTCTAAAAGTGTATGAAAACGAGCTATAAGATTATGTTCATTTCGAAAAATTTATTGTTAATTTGCATTGCAGCGGTATCGAAATTACAGTATTCAGTATTCTAGGGATTTTGATACGATTAGCATTTATGTTATACACTAGCACAAATTATGTCTTAGTTTTATGAAAATGCCTGGTTAATTATACAGAGTTGTATTATTGTATTTGTAAATTGTATCGGAAACGTCTCAAATTTAGTCCAAATAGAAAAATAAATTTTATATTGCGTCTAAAAATTTCCTGTGTATTTGTGAATCACCTTGTATCTCAATTAGGTTATATGCTAATTATGAAAATGTAATATTAAATATTTTGCCTGTTTCCCGTTCTGTTTTGTACCTTTCGATAGTTCAGCATATAAATGCGATTATGGATATTTCTGGTTGTACACTGCCGAACAATTAGTAGTCCATATTATTCATTAGCACATAATTATCGAGGACTGCTCATAACGCACCAAGTGATGACGGTAAAGCTACCTTTTGAATCATTCATGAAGTCCATTTCACTTTATCTATTCAAATCGGCACCAAATTAATATGAGAGTGACCACTTGACTTTGACAAATGCTTTTAATTTGTCCGCAGAATTTATGAGTAATAGCTAATTTGACCAAAGCATTTCAATTTTATCGTTAACCATTTGCATTTATTGTTCTCAGGTAAACCCTATATCCGGATTTAAAATATGATATAATAGTAGACAATATGCTTTCAAACTAAAATTAAGTTTATTTAAATTTACGATTGGACACCAAAACAATGTAGGATATTCCAATAAACATTTTCAATTGTAAATCTAACTATATTTTGTTCCTTTTTTTGACAGCATGGTGTGATTTTTATATAGGACATTTGGAATTTATGGTTCCTCTGTATTATTATTATTATTATTGCAATTAATTTTAGCGCAGGATTTTTCCTGGTGTGTAGACAGTGTAGATCGGTCAATTCTGACAAAATCGGCACAGCACAGCAGTATGATATTTGCGTTAACCGGTATGTATTGACAGCAACTCCTATCTCATTTAATGCAGTCTTAAATCTTTTAGGTATAAGCCCATCGACGACAAAATGATTGGGACAACTTTAATGGTCTTCATTACCCATATCTGTTGTACTTCTCTTCAAAGGCTGACATATTTGTTTAGTTTTTTAGTCTGTTTAATTAGTATGTTGTTGTTTGGAATATTAAAATTGTTGTTTTTCATTTTTATATATTATTGTAAAGTTTGGGCGGTGGTGTAGCGTAGTTATATCGGTAATTATTTCTTTATCCCGATAGATTTTGACACCTTGGTTTTATACAACTGGTGGTGGGGTGTACTGATACAAGTGTTTATCGTTTTCTAGTTTAACGTCGAGCATCTTGAGGAGTTCCAAGTAGATTATAACAACTTTGTTGTGGTGCTCTAGGGATCTATATCCAGTAGTACATCCTGAAAGGATATGCTCAATCGCTTCCTGCTGGATATTACATTTTCAGAACCTGTCTAATGGCAGAGTTTCTTTTAAAATGTTCTTTCGTTAGTCTCGGGTATCTTAAATGGCTGTCATGAATGCTTCCAGAAAAATTGTGCCACTTCGCAACCATTCCACGGAAGCTCGGTCGTCAACACCTTTCCTGTGAAGGTCTCGGTGGAAGCAAACGTGCAGTTTTTTGGCCGCCTATGATGTTGATTTTTCTTTTGCGGTGGATGCAGTTGAGAGAGGTTTGGGGTTTTGGCCATTATTTTATATTTCTCGTTAGTATTGTATGAAGAGGTTCTTGTCTAGATAAAAACCATTTTCTAAATCCCAGAATTTGTGGTTGGCGTACATTCAATACATCAATTATACCTCTTACGCTTTTGTCTATAGACAGAGTCATTCTTTCTATTGACGCTCTAGGATGATGCATACTTGATCTAGTTATAATTGTGTGTATTAGTCTATTTGTGTTTTTTAGATCCGTAGAGATCCCCTCGATGACACCAAACAAGTATCCTAAATCTTTAGTTTTAGGAATGTCCCCCAGGCGTTTTTCAAATTGGTACAGTAGTGCTTCCTTGAAGTTTCCCTTTTATAACCATTACTTTTTGGCATTTACTGGCTCCAAATTTCATACCTATGTCTGCGCTGATCTTATATACCCATTTAAGAACTGAGTCAAGGTAATTTTTGTTAGCTGCGTAGATCTTGATGGCATTTATTATTATTATTAATAATCAAAAATTCTTCATTTAAAAGCTCTTTATCACTCTACTGACCTCTATCAGTGCAATCATTTACACAACAAACATATAAAATAGCGATTTTACCTAATTTAAATGCAAACAGAGACTGGACATTCCTATATATATTTAATTATCCAAATAATATACCTTACTCTGAGTACAGATTTGTCGAAATGACGACAAAGGGAGAACTCAAAGTCTCGTAGTGATAATAATGTCACATGTTTATCGGAAACGTTACCATTTAATTGTTTATGTGTGGTTTAAATATAAAAACAAAAAAATCTGTTTTATTAAAAATTTAATAAATTACATAACAAAGAAAGAATCCAATAAAATTTATTGATGTTCTCTAAAAACGTGAAATTTTGACTTATATTTAGAGTTTTTTATTTTTTCTTATCTGGCAAATATTATGTCTTAAATTTAAACGGTCAATATAACCAACAAAAACAAAAACACAACCAAACAATAAACGAATTCTTCGTAGAAAAATTGTTGGGTTAATTGGGGTCACTGAGAGCTGTTAGTAAATTTTTTTTTCTAAAGTCAAACCTGTCCTTTCATTAAATATTTAAGGGTAGCATCATAAAAATAAGAATAACTTATTGTTATTAAGTATTTTTAATTATTATTTTTGTTTTGCTCGATAATATGGAAGTATGTTGGGCAAATAGCGTCCCTCACGGTAGTTATGGAGGACCGTTGACATCCTTAATCAAGTACTGTTTTACTCTTAGGGTACTTCAGTCCATGTTTTCTGTATTTTTTTTTGTATTTTAAATACATATATAATTTTATAAAACAGAATCATATTTTAGGCTTTACTTACGTTAAGGAATCTAGGCCCGGTTTAGTATCTCGTCTATCACTTCTGTAATTATTTCTACATCTCTTTGTACCGAGGTACAAGAATTACAACCCAGTTAATTTATTTATTTACTTTTTAAATCTTCATGTTTACATGCTTTTGCATGTAAACGTCAAAATATAATAATAATTAGCTTTTGTCCGCGGCTTCGTCCGCACAAATGATGAGGTAATATAAATATTGTGTTTTCAAAAACCAGGTTTGTCAACGACATTATTAAAGCGTATACAAATGAATAATAATAAATAAAAAATCTACCAATATTCCGATATATTAAAAAACGTTGTGATTGGCCAATGGTGCGTAGCACTAATTTGCAATTAAATGCGCGATGTCTACTTTTCCAAGCTAGAAGCAAATCCAACAAATACCCATAATTAAAGAGAAATGAGCAAGTTTCAAAAACTACAAAACATACTTTAGTAGTTTGTCGATGGTATCAAATTATTGTATTGTCTGTATTCTATGTTACTTTATTTATTTTGAAAACTATATTTATGAAATGTCATCATCGCAACTTATTTTTTTTTCATACCAATTTTACCAACTTTCTCCGGATGGGATTTCGTAAAATATCTTGTTAGTGCCCAAGCAACATTTATTCCAAATTTCACTTGGTCCATCGGTTTAGGCTGTGCGTTTAGGCACCGCGTTCACCCCCATAGAAATTACCAAAAAAGAGGGTTAGTTAATTTATTTTGAGGGCTATATTTATAAATTGTCATCTTCGTAATTAAAATTTTGTTAAATCTTTTCTTAAGGTACCCCTAGGGTACTCAAGGAATACTTTCTCCAAATGTCAAATTTATAGATCGATCAGTTTAGGCTGTGCGTTGTCTATCAATTAGTCACGGTACTGTTTTGCTAACCACTTCCCTGTAGAAGATATATTTTTTTAAATAATGAAACACGTGTTTTTTTAAGACTGTGTTTATAAAGGGTCATCATAGTAACTTATTTTTTTAAATTTAAACTTTACCAGCACTTTTCACCTCCTTTCGGATAGAATTTTGTGAAATTCCTCGTTAGTGTACCTCTAGAGTTCCCAAGGAATATTTTCTACAACTTTCTGATCTCTAGATACGTCGGTTAAGGCTGTGCGTTGTCTGTCAGTCAATCAGTCAGTCAATCACAGCCTGTTCTATAGATATTGTATAATAAGTAATTATCAAAAAGACCTATTACTTTAGTATAAAAATCCTGGTTTCAAAATTACCAACAGAGAAAGATTCCAAAATAAAACTTACACGCAAAACAAATTGGATAAAATAATTTATGCTAAAATGAGCTCGAAGTTATTCTTCAATACAGTACTTATAAAATTGGGTTTTATTTTAAAGTCTTTCTCACTAGTTCTTTTTTTTTTGTATTAAGACATCTACGCAATTTAGATAATATATATTTAATGTTTTTAAAATCAATCCTTGCATTAACATATTTTCAAGAGGTCATTTTATTATTTCTAGAAAAAAGTTTTTATGCAATATATAAGTATAATAAAATAATATTCTGGCGAGGTTACTCAAATAAAATATTTTTTGTCAATTCTGATATGTAAGAGAAGTAACGTGACAAAACTTAACAAAAACTTTTTCTGATTTAATTGTTTTTAATCACAGTTGGTGTTTTATTTAACATAGGAATTTATTTAAAACTTATACTAAAATGTTTCGCTTTAAAAATACAGCTGAATAAGGCTTGCACACTTAATACAATGTGGCTCACACAGACAGTTCTGTCAGTCAAGAATAAGCTTCGTAAAACTGTGCTGTGTATTTCGTAGTTCTTTTCTAACGAAACCCAATTAATTTAATGTATGCGTTACTGTTATAACAGTATATACTTGCCCGTTGTAATAATTTTATTTTTGTATTTGAAATCCCAGTTCACAATTGCGTTGTTCCCTAAAAATATTTATTTGCGTATTTCAACTCTCCTACCTCCAATTGAAATTTTACCAAAAACAATAATATCTATGTAAACGAGAAAATAAAATTGGCGCAATTATTAGCAGGCTTCGTCTAGATAATTGTGTTTGCATCTATCCAAAAATTTCAAATATATAGAGTTATTCAATGAATACGAATTAATTTGGATTTAACTAAATAGGGAAATAATATGTAACTTTTTTGTACTGATGGACGTTCCAATATTACCTGTTTGCCTAGATTAATTGTTTTTCCAGAATATTCCGCATGAATAAAGCTTCCATTCTTGACACAAATATCAGCTGTACCATTTCAAATGAATACCGTTAAAATGTTTAAAAATAGTTTTTTTTTTGTTTTATTATGTTGTACATGTATAATAGTAACATATTTTCAAGACGTATTTTTTAAAGATATAGTTTTAGACAAATGGTTAAGAGTATTAAAAAGTGAGGGATAGCGGTGCTATTGACGAAGTTAATGCTGCCATATGTAAGCTCTCTTTTCAGCTATCTGCAATAAAAAACATAGAGCTTCTTCTTCTTAATTTGTCTAAATATAACATATAACATGATGGATATTGTTAGATACCCAATAAACATACCATTAATTTTTATTTTTAATATATGTTTAATATATATTGTATAGTTGTAGAATCTACCTCGAACTATTTGGCATAATTCGACTGAGAGGGAAGGATTGCAGGATTTCTACTATTCCTTCCCTTGGAATGATGTTTGTTACTATACCAACGATCCTTCCGAAATTTGTTCACAAATCTCGGATGTAATCTTAGTTTAATGCCAGAAAATGCCGAAACATTTGTACTCATAACCATTTTCCGAAGAATCCTATGTCAGAAAATCTACAGGTCAAAAAGGTGTACAGTCTGTTTCCAAAAAGTAATTTAGGACTACAAACTCGTATCCCTTCTCGCAATTATGAGTAGCGCAATGGAGAAGTATATCAATAATTACCTTTTAAACTACCTTGATAAGTATAAATTTATACACGTCAGGCAATACGGCTTCTGTCATCAAAGGTCCACAGCAGTTCTTCTTATCTTCGTAACCTACAACTAGAGTGTGTCTATCGAATTCAAATTCAATTTATTGCCGGGTCTGGCATGACGCACTTTTTAACAAACTTCCTACGTATGGTCTTCCTCCAAAACTTTGTACTTGGATTGCCAATTTTCTTTCCAATAGAAGTATTCCTGTAGTGGTTGACGGCCATTCATCAAAACTTAATCAGATCAACGCAGGCATTCCACTGGGTTCAATGTTAGCACATACCCTATTCTTCCTGCACACTAATGAACTGCTTTCTTCTACCAGCAAACCTACTCATAGCTATGCCGATGATAGCACACACTACTCCAATATACAATTTCCCAAACCTGTCTCCAAGACTGAAATGGATGATAGGCGTAGAGTAATGACTATCCCTAACCGAGGACCTCATTTAAATCGTTGAATAGGGAGCAAAGAACGTTGTCCAGTTTAACGACACTAAAACACAATCTTGTTTACTATCTCAAAAATTATCTCCCAGTACCCCCACCGTGCAAATGGCTAATCAAATGCCTGAAGCTAAATATTCCTTTAGCTTAGTCGGTATCTCTTTTCAGAAAGATCTTCGCTCGCATGATCACATCACCTCAATTGCTACAGCAGCCGAGAAGAAATTGGGTTTTCTTTCCGAGCTTGAAAATACTTTTCTTTTGCCAACCTGTTTACCCTTTGTACTTTACAAATCAGACACTGCCTTAAGAATTGCTCGCACATATGGGGAGCAGCCTCTCCTTCAATCCTTAATATCCTTGACTCTGTCCAAAGAAGAGCTATTCGTCTAGTCCAAACCTCTCAAGAAAGCTTGCATCACTAGAGCATCGCCGAATTGTGGGCGGTCTGTTTCTGTTTCACAGATATTACCACGGATTCTGCTCTGATGAAATATCATATAATATGCCCTCCTTAATCATTCCTACCAGGCAGACACGAGCATCGACCCGCATGCATCCCTTCACCGTCCAACTGCAAAGACCAAGAATCTCCCACTTTGTTCGCTCCACTTCCTTTATTCCCAGACTGCCCTTCGTGTTCTACTCATAGATTTAAAAATAAGAATTGTTTGATTTTGGGTGCTTGGCATTCGGTTAAGAACAGAGGTTTTACAAGAAGGACCCTGATTTGGGTTTTTCTTAACCCACCTACCCCTTTTCATATTTGTATCTGGGTCGGGTGATACACCGCAACATTTAATAATAATATTAATATTATTAAAAATATTAATAGTATTAATAATATTTATATTATTAATACATATAATAATACTAATAAAAAGATATTGAAAATATAGGGTCGAAAATATAAGGATCGTCATGACACGTCAACTATACTATTTTTAATTAGTAATCAGTAATATTTTTTAGTATCGATTAAGTCCAAATGCTTGCCTTGCAACACGTAGTTCCATTCTTTTAATTTACGCATTGCCTAGATTGCCGTGAGGACCCTAATACAGATATGTACTTTAATCTTAACACTATATTGCAAAATGGTTTGCTGGAATAACCACAAAGCGGTCCTTAAATTTGGAAATCTATCGATCCATGAATAAAGTAGTCAAACCTTTTTTTCTTTTCCTGCATGTGCCGTTAGGTATATAATTAACTTTCTTCAAGAAATTTTGAAGTTAAGTTCACTACAATATGATGTACTTTCGCTTTATGTGATGTTAATTATTCTTTAATCCAGAGGAATTTATATTCGTTTATAGCCATCACATGATCCGTTCTTGTGGTGTGCACTTTAGCACCCCCAAAGTCGGCACTGAGGGGCTCGAATGGACAGTAGTGACAAACAAAACAGTTTTACTTTATTCACCTCTATATCAACACAATCTTAGCCACATTGCCACAACACTCTGATTTAAATACTTTCAGAGGCGCTTGACTGTCAGGAAATCGTTTCCTCATGTCAATTGTAATGTATCGTAGATCTTCGCTCAAAAAACTTTAAGGCAGTGTCTCGACAGAAAGCATATTTTACAGTTAGGAGTAACACTATGTACCAGCTTCTCTACCCTCCTTAGGTAGCTTTTTAGTAATATAGTTTTAAAAATTCTATTAGGTCGCAATTTTATTCCACCATATTCGATTTTGACAAAAATGATACCACGTCATCCCCCTATTGATCACATTTTGGAATAGGGTCAGTAGATTTTTAGCTAGGAAGCGAGCAGACAGAAAGGCAGACCGACAGACCGACAAATAAAGCAGCAGAATTGAGAAAATATATTTGCCGGCAAGTAAGGAACTTAAACCGTGAAAATCTTAAAAAATTGGTAATTTTTTTCTTAAGAGGCAAGTAAAAATGGCATGTTGACTCCCCTAGTGGAAAACGCCTTCATTTTAATCGCTGCAGAGAAGTAACCCATGTTTATTTTACACATAGGCTAAGAAACTAAAACTGCACCAATCATTATTAAATTAGTAGTTTAAATTTAATTGAATTAGCCGATACTTGATAAAAATCTACTATATACTGAATAAAACGGCTATAACTTTAATTTCTACCATGACAATGGTTTCGACACACAGTGTCCTCTTCGGATGGAATTTACAGTTTAAGTTTCTTTTATAATGAGGTATTTATAATTTTTTTTCAGATATTGCAGATAAAATAATCGTCAAAAAATGTTATAAAAAAGCGATCCATTTCTATCAGTTAAAAACGTCAACTACACTACTTTTAAAACTATGACCCATATCGGTAAATTGAGTACCAAAATTTATAAACACTAACTTGCTAGAAACGGTTTAAAAATTAGTTTTAAGACCAACTGTGCGTTAGGGAAAATAATAAAATATAACAAGCTTGCTCAAAACAAAATGAAGAAATCAGTTTACATGCTGAAGTTTGGTTCGCATCCTAAAATGTATCTTAGTCAAACCGGCAGATGTTTTGAAAAAAGACTAAAAGAACAAAACTAGTTACAAAAAAAAATGAAATAATACACATTACGCAACTCATCTACTAAACGAATCACACATATTTTATGAGAATTTTAAAATTTTTCATTCTGAAATAAAATCAAGGAAACTAATTTTTTTTAGAAAGTATGGAAATTAATTAATTTAAAACATCTGGGCTATTAATACACGATTTGCAACGTTCCCCATTGTGGAATTTTTATTAGTTTTATTACTTGTAAATTCCGATATTTTGTTTTTAAAAAAATACATACAAATACCTCATTGTAAAAGGAACTTAAACTGTAAATACCATTCCACTGTGTGTCGAAACAATTGTCATGGTTTAATGTAATATAGTGGACATTAAAGTTATAGACGTTTTGTTCAATAAATAATTCGCGTTAATTATTTTCCTCGTAATCACCCTCTCAGCTTTTTACAAAAACTAGATGCCAAAAAAAATGTTTTCTCACTTTCGTCGGGTTCTCTGTCTATCTGCCTGTATGCGGCATAGTGCATAGGCAAAAAACTATTTTGGTCAAAAATCAACGATCATAAGTCATGAGGTTTCGCACAAAAATCAACTATTACGTAGAAATCAACTGCTTAAATTTTGGTACGAATCCAAGACGTCGAAAACATAATGGCGGCTTTTTGAAATTATTACTAAAAGTACTCATCCAATTTACCTAGAATATTGCAAAAGAGTTAAGTATCACGTAGAAATCATTTCGTAAAATTTTGGTACGAAGCCAAGATGGTGAAACAAAATGGCGTCTTAATAAAATATTTATAAATAAAATATTTATAAATATGTGTGGTTCGAACTAAGGAGAATTTATTCTACGTTAACATGCTTCCCTTATTGGAAGGCAGAAGTCGTAGTTAAGGTCATTACAAATAATTATACGTAATTACATAATGTTGGCGTATAAAGTAATCAAGTAATAACAAACATTAGTCGAAAGGATGTAATTTTCCTATTGTTGATGATCTTTAGAATTGTGATTGTTCCTTACTTGGTGTAAACTTGATTACCTGATATAGTTGCTCAAAAAATATCCATAAATATAAATAAGAAGATTTTTTAATTTTAAGTAAGAAAATAATACAGCTTTGTTTATGTAGCTCGATGTAGCGGTATGCAAACAAACATATTCATGTGTCACAGTGCGTACAAAAATCAGATTGCAAAATATCATTCGGCAGATCCGATATTTCCATTGGAAATTTATTCGGTAGAATTATTATAGAATGCAACATTTTAATCCGTTTTGGCGGCTTAACAAATTTGATCGTAAATCTAGATGAAATGTGGAAAGCTTCTACATATCCGATGTGGTTCATAAATGCTTATTGGAAACTCTAAACCAGCAGTAGTAAAATTATTTAGACGTATTGAGTAGGATTTAATAGAATTTGACAAACCCTATGATAACGACAGATTTTGTGATCATTAAAATATTCCATATTAACTAGACATATTTGGAATTTGAAGTAACCGATTTTAACAGTTTTTACTTAAACAAAAAATTGATTATGTCGGTAAATGTAATACTCAGGATTTTGGAAAAATTTTAATATAAATTTTGAGTTTGCGAAAAATTGGTTTGGGCAACAAAAATAATATTATTTTATTGTGATTTTTCGTGGTTGTGAATATTCTCATAATGATACTTTAAAAAAATTATAATTTTTATATCGGTGAATATTGAATCTAATTTTAGCTATTGTGTTTGATGATGAACTATTATTTTTTTTTAATCGGTTACCAATTTTATAACGAATATTCTGGAAGTATTAATTCTTATGTAGTATACAATTTTTTAAGAAAAAATGAAACGGACTTCAAAACAATGCTTCAAACAGGGAAAAATAATATTTTATTCCACCTTAAAAATTTTACTCCGTGAAGTCAGCGCCAAAATAATAATTAATCAAAATCCGAAATTAACTGAATATATGATTATATTTTTGTGATTAAATATTAAGAATAAGTTTAGCGCCGACTCCATGGAGTAAAATTTTCAAGTTGGAATAAAATATTATTATTCACCTTTTTGTGCATTTTTTTATTTCATTCTTATTAGTATTATCTGTACGAGTTTTATTGTAAAAATCAGGTTTAATAAATGGTCCAATTAATAATATTTTTTTCCTATTGAAATAATGAAGGCGAAGAATCAAGGCGAGAGTAGGATATTAAAAAAGGGGATCATTCCGACAATATCCTGAATGTCTCCTGAAAATTTCAATCAAATTGGTCAAACCATTGCGTTATCGATATACAAAAAAAAAATAGGATCAATCTGATAACCTCCTTCTTTTTTGAAGTCGGTTAAAAATTTATAATGAAGGTAGTGGGTTGATTCAAACCGAATGTTCAATTTTCGAAAATGTAAAGTAAAATAATAGATCTTGAGGTTGCACAATTTCATGGTTACCCTGAATACATAAAATTACATAACGGGCTAGCAAAACAGATACTTTTTAGCAAATGCTGTTCTATATCTATTACACACCTTAGTTGCAAAAGGGTATTTAATTTAATAATTGTAAAACTCGTTGCCTTTATCGCCCTTATAACCGCATTTTTTTAAATATTATTTTACAAAAAAACATGTGAACGGATTACAATTTGGCGTTTGACTCGTCAAAATTGGCCAAGCAGTTTAGACAACGTTTTCATTCAAGATCTGCTCATTGCAGAGTAGATTTTCACCTGATTGGTAATATATATATATATATATATATATATATATATATATATATATATATATATATATATATATATATATATATATATATATATATATATATATATATATATATATATATATATATATATACTTTTTGTTTTCTTGGGTATTTTGGTTCGATAGTAGGAATAAAATTAAAACAAATTTAATTTCATTTTTGTTACATTTTTATAGACGTTTCGACCATTTATGGTTGGTCTTCATCAGTATTTTTTTTTGTGTGTCTGTAACAATAGAAAACCGAGATAAGATATTTTTCTTAAAAGACTATTATAAATTGTATGGACAAATTATTAATAATATTATTTTAACATTTTAGATGACTTACCATAAGAAGGATCTTTCAGAATTCATCCTTATGCAACATTTAAAAACAGCATGTTTTCCATACAACACTCAGAAACAGCACATTTAAAAACATTGAAAAGAACGTCATACAGATTAAAATTACTATAATATTAATTGCTACGAGTATGTCTATCTTCGAGCGAACTGCTTTAACTGGCAGAATGCATTCATGTGAAACGTCGGTTAAGGAATTCTATGGGTTTTTTTTTATATATATATTAGTTTAAAAAAGCAAAGATAATTAGATTTGTTTTGAACTGTTTTATTATTTAAAAGGTGATATATTGTTTATTTACTTTTGAATTTAGAAGAAAAGGGGCTAATTTAGTTTGTTTTTTTTTTTATATTAATTTAATGTATATATGAAGTCAGGTTTTAGAGTTATTTGATAACGTTATAATATATTTGGCTCAAATTCTTTATGTCTGTTTTGTCATTTATAGCATTGATCTCCCGTTTTATGTATAACATTTCCAGAAACTCTCTCTTTTTTTGATTAATTTCCGTATTTAGAATAGTAGTATCTTGAAAGTTAAAAGTATGTTTATATTCTGTTTCGTGATTTGTAAGCGCTGTTTTATTTTTTTTATCATACTTGTGTCCATTCAAACGATTTTTAAGATACTGTGTGGTTTGCCCTATATAGACCTTTGGGCAGTCGAAAGATAGTTTATGTATCTACCAGACCAAGTATTTTTTGTATACCACTTTGTTTCACCATCGAAACTGAAAAAGATAAAAAAATAAATTTTCTAGACATGACCTTATATAACAAAGAAACTTGCATAAAAACAAAGTGGTATACAAAAAATACTTGGTCTGGTAGATACATAAACTATCTTTCGCAACACCCACACTCCCAAAAAAAATCTGTCATTATAGGGCTCGCGGATAGGGCAATCAAATTAAGCGATCTAGAATTTCGACAAGAAGCTATCCAAAAAGCAAAAAATACTTTATTAAAAAACAGCTACCCAATGAAATTAATAAACTCAATTTTTAAGTCCCGATTAAATAACATTAATAAAAATAATTCTAACCCCAGCAACAATCAAAACAATAAAAATAAATATATTTCAATACCCTATATTCAAGGACTGTCGGAAAATTTACAAAAATCCCTTAAAAAACAAGATCTTACCATATCTCACAAAAGTTACAATACCCTACAAAAACAATTTTTTTCCTCTTTAAAATCAAAAACACCTAAGTTTCAAAAAACACACACTATATACAAAATAAAATGCAACGACTGCCCAAAGGTCTATATAGGGCAAACCACACAGTATCTTAAAAATCGTTTGAATGGACACAAGTATGATAAAAAAAATAAAACAGCGCTTACAAATCACGAAATAGAATATAAACATACTTTTAACTTTCAAGATACTACTATTCTAAATACGGAAATTAATCAAAAAAAGAGAGAGTTTCTGGAAATGTTATACATAAAACGGGAGATCAATGCTATAAATGACAAAACAGACATAAAGAATTTGAGCCAAATATATTATAACGTTATCAAATAACTCTAAAACTGACTTCATATATACATTAAATTAATATAAAAAAAAAACAAACTAAATTAGCCTCTTTTCTTCTAAATTCAAAAGTAAATAAACAATATATCACCTTTTAAATAATAAAACAGTTCAAAACAAATCTAATTATCTTTGCTTTTTTAAACTAATATATATATAAAAAAAAACCCATAAAATTCCTTAACCGACGTTTCACATGAATGCATTCTGCCAGTTAAAGCAGTTCGCTCGAAGATAGACATACTCGTAGCAATTAATATTATAGTAATTTTAATCTGTATGACGTTCTTTTCAATGTTTTTAAATGTGCTGTTTCTGAGTGTTGTATGGAAAACATGCTGTTTTTAAATGTTGCATAAGGATGAATTCTGAAAGATCCTTCTTATGGTAAGTCATCTAAAATGTTAAAATAATATTATTAATAATTTGTCCATACAATTTATAATAGTCTTTTAAGAAAAATATCTTATCTCGGTTTTCTATTGTTACAGACACACAAAAAAAATACTGATGAAGACCAACCATAAATGGTCGAAACGTCTATAAAAATGTAACAAAAATGAAATTAAATTTGTTTTAATTTTATTCCTACTATCGAACCAAAATACCCAAGAAAACAAAGTTAGAATATATATGTATAAAAGGTTCAGAACTAAACAAAAAGAAAAATCTCTAAATATATATATATATATATATATATATATATATATATATATATATATATATATATATATATATATATATATATATATATATATATATATATATATACATATATATATATATATATATATATATATATATATATATATATATATATATATATATATATATATATATATATATATATATATATATATATATATATATATATATATATATATATATATATATATATATATATATATATATATATATATATATATATATATAAATATATATATATATATATATATATATATATATATATATATATATATTCTGATTTGCTTATATCTTCAAATTGATGCTTGCAATGTGTAGAGATCTTAAAATTATTTTTCTATGGAGATTGTTAAGTTTAATCCTGTTTTTTTCAGTTAATACCGCAAATAAAATACTATTTTAGAACTTTACTCTAATCAGTGGATAAAAATATGATTCCAGAGGTTCAGAGGTTTTATAGGTCACAATCTTCGTAATAGACCTCGGAAAGTTCTACCTAATAATACTACAACAAATTGGATACAATACGACAAAGAATTGCCAGTAAATTTTATATTCTTGTCATGAACATTATTGAGAAATATAATATTCAATTCTCTGAAATATCTACACCAAAATAAAATTTAGTTAAAGTCTGCATTGAAGGCAGCCAAGGGAGTAAATTTAAACTCCCACCGCGGCTCTGCTGCGTATAAATATTTCAACCTCTTTCGGCGAAAATCTCGAGCGACGTTTGACGTGACTTGAACGTCATAACAAGTTTAATGGATAAATTAAATTTGGTGTGTTTTAGAAATGCGAATATCGCTAGAGACGGGGGTATCATCGTTTCTCTTTTCATCTTCCTAAATTGGTTTTCTACGAGGATTAAAACTAAGCCAATTTTTTTTTTGAGCATATCTTTCAAATTTCTTATTTGGTTTGAATAGGGTTGTAGGCACGTTTGCTACATTTGTAAAATATATCGATATCAGTGCATTCCCTTTCAAATGTTTAGATAATACCCTTTTATAATTATAATTATATTATATAGGGCAGTGTATATTTTCAAATCAAATCTAGTGTTTTAAGTAAAATTTTGTAATCCTAATTTAATGTAAAAAATTCAATAAATTTTTTTTATCTGGTACTTCCCCCGTTATGAAACTTTCCTGTTATTAGCAACCCTGAAATCTTACCCAGTTTAGTTCTACACATAGTTATTTAATAAAAATATATACTGTCTTTTCAAAGATTTTTATTCGGCGCCATTTTGTTTCACTATATTGTATTCGAACCAATATTTTACTAGTTTCTTCTGATGAGATTTTGATTTTTCGGAATATTTAAAAATAAATTAAAAAAAATTTTAAAAAATTCATTAGATTTTCATTTTGTTCCGTGATATTGAACTTGTAATTGTTGTGCAAAATTTGAATTCAGTTGAATAAGAGGCCTTTTTAACGTTGACTTTTCAAACATTTTATTTGTCCGCTATTTTGTAGCGACATCTTGTATTCGTACCAAAATTTTTCCACGTACCATAAATAGTATTTTAGGCTGATTTTTGAAATATCTTATTATGGCGCAATTTTATTTTGTCACCTTGGATCCTACCAAAATGTTACCAGTTCATTCCTATGTAATATTTGATTTTTGTTCAATTTGAGGTAAATTGAAAAATTAGTTTTATAGTAATATATATGTTTAAACAATTCACTAAACCGCCGTTTTGTTAAACCGGATTGAATGTTTACCAAAATATTACCAAGTAATCCACATAAGACTCCTAATTTTTGACCAACATTTGAATCAAATTTTAGTAAACTAGTTTTTTAGCTATGCCGCAAACTGTCAGACAGACAGACCGACAGAATTGAGGAAACATGATTGTTGCATCTAGAATCCCGAGAACGTAAAGATCTGTAAACCTGGGGATGTGAAATTTACAATTCAAACATTTTATTTAACCGCCACTTAGTTCCGCCATCTTCAATTCTACCACTTCATATTTCATTCTTGCACAAAATTTTAAAAAAATATATTTTTTAAGTGTTCATCAGACGAAATTTCAAATTCCGTAAAATATTTTTCGGCGAACGTTAGCTTTCAATTTGTTTCTAAATTTGTTTTGCTTTAGCGAATTACGTCCTATGTATACGTTCCCATATATCTGAAAAAAAAAGTTATTGCCGTGATTTAAAAAGAGAATGGTTGGTTTGTCAAAATTCAAGCAGATAATTGAACGTGGTCAAAGAAGAATTTACTTTTTTAAGTCCGAGAAAATAGGGTACTCCGCTTTCTGCAATAGCTATAGTGAAATATTTAATTTTAGCTCAGTTTTGCCTTTGAGTAAAGAGGGTTAATTTCAAATCTCAAAGGCGCTCACCTTGCGTGCAAATTTTGTGGGTTTCCTGGAAGCAAAACAAAGGGTAGTTTGTGTGTTACGAAAATTTCATTTAATGAAAAAGCTAAACGTATTTTATGGCAAACTATTGTTCTATATTTTTAATTTAGGTTAATATAATCGTTCTAAAGTCGCCTTAAATTAATCTAAAATTAGCGTTTAAGTTTAACATTTTGATTAATACTAAGTTATTTAGGGGGCTATATTATTTTTTCATTTAAAAGTGTGGACGGGAAATTGAAAGGCTACTTTTCAGAATATTATTATGTTGGAAAAGTACACTTTGATTGCCCTAATCTAAATTAAAGTCATGACAAGGCGTTACTACTACGTTTGTTGAACTTTATTGCAACTAATTAGCGTTTTTTAGTGAGATAAATATATGTGTGTAGTGTAATCCAATTTAGTTCCGCACAGTCATTTATTACTATTCACGTTTATTGGGTGCCGTTTTGTTCCACCATATTGGATTCGCACCCATATACCAGTTTCTACTAACGCCACACTTAATGTTTGATCACGATTTAAAATAAATTGAGACCACCAATTTATACCGTCATAAGTTGAATTCGTACCAGTTAATCACATTAAAATTTGCTACAAGATTTGAGGTCAATTGAATAAAAAATTTTACGTTGATTTTTTAGAGCTTTTATTTGGCTGCCATTTTGTTTCGCCATCTTGAATTCGCACCACAATTTTACCAGTTCATCTCTATATCACACTTGCTTACCCAAAATTTGAAATTATTCTAATAAGTAGTTTCTGAGGCTGATTTTTTAAATAATTTATTTTGTTTTGCTGTCTTGATTCCTACCGATATATTACAGGTTGATACAGAACTTGATTTTTTCTACAAAATTTGAGGGAAATAGCATAATTTATTTTTTAGTAATATTTTTTTAATAATGTACTATACCTCCATTTTGTTCAGCCATCTTGGGTTTTTGCCAAACTATTACCAGATCATCCCCACATAACCTTTAATCTATCATCAAAATTTGAAGTCAATTGGTTAAGTAGTTTTTACCCACGCCGCGAACTGACAGACAGATAGACAGACCAACAAAATTGGGAAAACGTTTTTTTTTGGCATTTAGGGATGCTAAAACATATTATATATACGTAAAACCCTGATTTTTTTTTACAATTATAAACGTTCTATTTGTCGCCATTTTATTCTTGCACAAAATTTGAAATCAATCTATTAAGTAGTTTTTCTAGGCCTAATTTTACTAAGGCGTCATTTTGTTTCGCCATCTTTGATTCATACCAAAATATTACTATGGAATTTTTGTGCATAATTTGATGCAAATTGAGTAAATAGTTTTTTTTTGACTAACGTGCCATTTTGTTTCACCACATTGGATTTTTACCAAAATATTACCAGGGCTTCCTCGTATGAACCTTAATTTTTGACCAAAATTTGAAGTCAATGGGATAAGTAGTAGTTTAACTATGCCGCCAACAGACAGATAGACCGACGGAATTGAGAAAACATGTTTTATGACATCTAGGGACCCTAAAAGGTAAAGATCTTAAAAAATCTCCGAGGTTAATTTTTTCACGATTAAAATACTTCCCCTTTACGAGAGAAGTAAAAAAAATTATTTTTTTAAATTTTAATAAATTGGTTTAGATTGCGGTATTAGATTTGCATTCTGATTTGTGATAAAAAATATGCAAATAGTTTCACATATTCAAATTAATATTCTGCAAGAGAAAAAGTTTATATATGTAATTAAAAAAATCATTTTAGGCGTCGCGCCGGCATGCAAAATCTTGTATTATACGACAGTGTTTTTAGAATTTACAAAATTTTTTTAACAAAGCTAAAAATAAAGAACTCTTAATTTCGATATAAAATTTAGAGATATCTTACATGAGCATACTACACTAATCCAATAATAAATACAAATTATTTAAGTTTAATGAATCTGTTATCAAATAATAATGGGTTTTTTTAAGTAAAATAGTTTTCTACTGACGATACATTTGCTATACGAGCTTTTGCTATAGAAAACTAATTATATTTTATAGTTTTCATTTTACTTTTTATTTTGCTATCCGATGATGTTTAAATTAAAGGTTTACTTCTATTCTTAGAATATATCTAGCTGCTTCCGACATCTCGTGCTGACGTTTTTCTTCAGATTTTAAAATTATTTTAGACTAGAACTAAAATTTTCTCTGCACATATATGACTAAAACAAATTTTTTATAAAGGCTTTCACAATTTAAGATATTTTGTTTTGGTCAACAGCTTCTTTACTGTAAAGCTGCAAATCCAGAAGCATTACCTTCTGTTTAGTTTACGATTATGTTGCCTTGTCGCTACGTTATCTATCATTTTTATATTTCTGTTTGTTTTTCTTCTCGTCTCAGAAAGCTTAGTAAAAGTTACAACGGCTACATCTTTTTTAGCAAGTGAAATGTTTAATTAACTGCAGCTACTAATTAATATAAGAATAATGTGATTCCATTAGTCCATTGTAGCTTTGCTTAGCAATGAATTCGATATCCAATATACTAGGCAGTGCAAACTCCAAATTTAAAGCTAAAGATACACATAGAGTCTCGCATATGATTTATATGGCCAATATCAATATATACGTCGAAAATTAAAAAAAAACTAGCCAAACGAAGATATAATCCGAGCCATGGAGGGTGGTGAAACCTACATATACCTCGGATTCCATATTTACTAAAGGAAACGCAGGCAAAATAAAGTTTAAGGGAGCAGTACTTTACTTGCTTACTCATTTGGAATCCTGAAGTGGATTCAAACCGATCTGCAAGAGATGGAACGATTCACCTGAATCATGATGACCAATAAATACAAGGTGCATCATGACAAGACATCTATGCTCAGTACCACTCTGCGAAAAAAAAAACAGAATGAGAAAGAGCTCTTATTAACATAACACCCCTATATTTTAGCCAACTAAGTGAATTAAGAGATTTATTTTTCAGGAAAGCTGAAACTTCTGATCTACATAGGACGACAAAATAAGTCGGCAATTCGTACGCGCTACTTAACTTTGCAAATCGCTACATCGAAATAACGACAATCGCTCGTGCTGATAAACAGTGACGTGCACGTATAAAGCTTTACACAGACGACACTATAATGATTTAAACCAAAGACCCATGGATAAATCACCATCAAACAAGTGGCTAAGTAATAGGTTGCTCTTCCTGGAAAGGATTCATGGTTGCGATTCAGAAGCAGGTTATAAATACCAACAAATACAAAAAGTTTATAATAAAGAATCCTATGATCCAATCGGGCATGTGCAGGAAATGTACAAAATATCAGAAAACATTCAGCACACAATATTAGGGTACACTTACTTAGAAAACACAGATGATTCGCATAGGCACAACCAAGGATGCACCATCGTAGATCAGAAATTAACATTTTGGTAAATTTATAATTGCCTAGTTGATGTACGATGTTGGGCTCTTAAACACTATATTACTAATACCTGATTCGATATTGGACAACGACTCTTTTAGACGCTACTTTTTAGGTGAGGAATAACCGATTCGATATCGTACTGCTGGATAAGACAGTAAAGTCCGCCTATTTGTTGAAGTTGTCGTTCCAAACAATTGCAACATGGTGGAGACGCATCAAAAGAAGGAGACCAAGTATGCAGAACTGGCTATAGAAATCCAATAAATGTGGCAAGTGGACTGGGTCGAAGTTATACCCACTATCATATCATCAAGGGTTTTAATATCCAAGATCTTGGAAGAAAGCATGCTAAAAATAGAACTTCATAAAAACAACTACATGGTCGTCCCGAAAGCAGTCATTTTGGATACCTGCCACTTGGTCAGGACATTTTTACAAAAAGGACCTCGATTTCAGTTTTTCTGAATCCACCTACTTTTAATTCTTGTATCCAGGATGGGCGATGTATATCAAATTTAATGATAAGTTTATTATAACAAAAATATTGATAATATTAAAAATCATATAGAAAACAACAAAAATATAGACACACGTTCATGTCTTAAGATAGCCACGAGTACAGCTTGCTTAATCAGGGGCTTTTTGGTATACAATTTAATTACATAAAGTTACATTGCCACTTTACATAAAGCACATGTACCCTCAACTCTATTACTTAGAACTTTAATATTATAATGATCCTGTGCAGGTTAATTCGGTACAATTAACTACACGAAAAATATTAAATCAACAACCAGCCGGAAATATTTAATTTTAAAATATTCCAAGTGAAACAATAAAGCTTCGTTTAGGTCTATTCCCAGAAAGAATATAAAAATGCGATGTTTATCCAATGCTGTATGCATAAATAGGGGAAGAGATGAAAAATGTCCTAATAAGCAATAAAGTTGTTTATTATATTTAATACTTTGTCGCGATAAAATCATAAAGGTAAAAATTTGGGATTAAAATGATTAATAGGTGCTTTATTTGGCCAACTCTATGTTTCATTGTGTAATATGGTTGCGCTATTTACCTTGTTTTATTTTCACAGCCTTTTCAAAAATTAGGAAAATATATTTTTTTGTCATATTTACAGAACAGTTTTAAATGCGTTGAATAAAAAAATTGTTGTATGAAAAGTGTAAAGTTGTGCAATTTTAAGGAAAAAAATCGGAGTTTAAATCTGGCCACTGAAAAGAATGCATACCACTGAAAAGAATACATACCACGTATGTCTATTTTTATGATATTTGGTCTAGTAGTCTGGGTGGATTTTATATATATATATATATATATATATATATATATATATATAAATATATATATATACATATATATAAATATACATATATATAAACATACATATATATAAATATTCGGCCATTCGGACAAAATATTCTGCCTATGGTAAGCGTATTCAAGTATAGGGTCCAAAAAGTCATGGACCATTATACTGACAAGCCTTAAGTGCTTTCCGTCATCTCTACCGGTATAACTGACGACGTTTCGCCCTATATGGAGCTCGTCAGGCCAATGCAGCCATGTGGTAGAGATGATGGAAAACACTCAATAGTATGTTGAATAAAAACGATGAAAATGAAAAACTTACCGTTGAGTGTTTTCCATCATCTCTACCACACGGCTGCATTGGCCTGATAAGCCCCATATAGGGCGAAACGTCGACAATTATCCCTGTAGAGATGATAGGAAGCTCTTAAAGGCTTGTTGATATAATGGTCCATGATTTTTGAACCCTATACTTGAGTAAGCTTACCACAGGCAGAATATTTTGTCCAAATGGCCATTAATTTCTTTTTTATTTATGTATCAACGCAATTTTGATTTATATGTATATATATATATATATATATATATATATATATATATATATATATAAATATATATATATATATATATATATATATATATATATATATATATATATATATATATATATATATATATATATATATATATATATATATATATATATATATAAATATATATATATATATATATATATATATATATATATATATATATATATATATATATATATATATATATATATATATATATATATATATATATATATATATATGTTAACTTTGACGGTCAAAACTAAAATACGAAATATGTTATTATTGCCAAACATAAAGCTTGCCGGGACATAATATTCCTTGGTATTAACCTGATCTTTGCCTTTATCTCGCTAGGAACTGTAACGTAATGGAATTGATTATAATATGTGTGATCATCGTTTTTGACATTTTGGTTAATCATCCATAATCTGTTTCTGAGCAGATTACAGCGGTTTATGCTCAAGCGATCGAATGGAATTTTCTCGTACTAAAAATGTATGAATTTGTGTAGTTGAGTCTTGAATATATACCGGATTAATTTGTAATGGGGTATAGACATTTCATCATCAACTTAATCTAGCTTAAATAGATATAATCATATTATGTTTGTAGAAAAAATACTATAATCCTCTACGGTTTAATTTTTACTAGTTACTAGGAGCTAGTTAAAAAAACACTATAAAAAGAAAAGAGGCCTAGTGTGTTTGAAGAACGTAGCGAATCATTAAAATTTCGGTGTAAACAATAAATTCTTAAACAAAATTGTCAAACAATTTTCGTAATTATATTGGGAAAAATAAACTTACGGTTCTAATTATACAACCATAACACATACCTATTCTCGAGATTTTAGACACTAAAAATTATATGTTTTCAACATAACCGAGTTACGAAATAGAATATTTAAACGCCAAAATGTCTAGAAAATATTTTATTCGCCTCATGAAACATATCAAGAAATACATTATTCAATTTGCTGGAATATCTACACCAAAATATTACATTTTAGTTGAGGTCTGCACTGAAAGGAGCCAAGAGGGTTAATTTCAACTTCCACTGCGGTTCCCGCATCGTACAAATTCTTCAACCGCTTTCGGCTCGAAACCTCTAGCGTCGTTTGACGTGACTTGATCGCGTTAGCGAAATATAATTTGAAAAAAGTTCGAGAAAATCTCTAAAAGGCTCTGTCTTACGAGTTACAAATGATTCAAATCGGAATAATGATTGGCTGCCAGAGCAAACCTGGATTAGATAGTAAAAATGAATAAGAATGATTTAATAAATTAATTAATTAATAATTGTAGGTTGATGTAGGTTTTAAAGCCACATGAACTACAGCGGCATCCATA
Organism: Kuschelorhynchus macadamiae; assembly: GCA_030620095.1. Taxonomy (NCBI): domain Eukaryota; kingdom Metazoa; phylum Arthropoda; class Insecta; order Coleoptera; family Curculionidae; genus Kuschelorhynchus; species Kuschelorhynchus macadamiae. The sequence continues at coordinate 482,414 of JAUTXW010005140.1, read as the reverse complement.
TGAAAATGACTTCTTTTTCCGATATGGGTAGTCTGGCTAATATATTTGTTATGCTGTAATGAAGACCTTGATTTAAGTTTATGAATCTGATGCTCCGTATACGGCTAAGATTTTCTGAAATTATAAGAAATTTATGGATTAGACGTGCATTAATTGATATAACGTACACTGAGTCTATATCAGTCTCTCAAGAGACCTTTGACTTACACACCTTCTACTTTAGAAACTAGACTTTCATATTTCTACCATAGTCAAAGTGGTGTCATCATGTCTGTCTGTCGGCCTTTTTATCGCTAAAAATCTACCTATCCTAATGTCTTCAAATGTTAAGTTATCCAAACAAACATAATCCATATATATATATATATATATATATATATATATATATATATATATATATATATATATATATATATATATATATATATATATATATATATATATATATATATATATATATATATATATATATAATATATGTGTATATATATATATATATAATATATGTATATATATATATATATATTTTTTTTTTTTTTTTTAAGTATGTTTTCTTGAGAGTCCCAAATCCAAATTTGTTTTAATAGTCAGTTATTTTATTGCTTTAAGGATAAAACATTTTGGTCATAATGTGCCCGTCATCAGTTATCTAAAATAGTATTATATATTTAAAAATAGTCAAAACAAGTTTTTGCATTTTGATGTTAAAAAACTCACAGTATCGCGATTGTTTAGGCGAGGAAATTATGACATTAAATTTGCATTACGATATTTTATAGTAATACATTACATTATATTATATTTATATATACTCATATGAGAACTATTATTGATTGCATTTGGGGATTTTTTAATAATTATCATCTCCTAAAATTCTTGCGTTTTTTGGATTAGTTCAGTCTCCAATATTTTTGTTTCAGAAAAATTAAATATATATCCATTGACTTCTTCATGGTTGTTTTTTTTTTATCGTAACGATGCCCAGTAAGTCGATTTTATAGGTATTGGCTTGACCGATATAGATGTTTTGCCAGTGATGACATGGTATTTGATAGATGAGTTTAAGTGAACTAAAATTATTTTGTAATAAATTATAATCCTTGTGGCATAATATAATTTTGTTAGAAGACCTAGAGAACAACGTCATACTTAAGCTCAAATACCAATTTCCTTTTCATTTTCGATATGACTACATCGATGCGATAATTTTGTGAATGGCACACTAAAGACACATGGTCGAGTAGATATATACGTCTCAGAAAAGATCCGTGGTCATAGAGTTAGCTGATAGAGCCTAAAAATTGGCTTACGATATGAAAATTAACTCTATTTTTAAATCACGACAACATAAATTAAATAATTTAAATCTCCTGTCTCAAGTAACTAAGAAAAATAAGGATAAAACTACTTGTCGCTACCTTACATACAGGGCCTATCTGGAAACATGCAGACATTATTTTATACAAAACGAAATACCTATATTTCACAAGGGATATAATTAATTACAACATAATTTTTGGTTCACTTAAAACGAAACATCAAAACAAAAAATCTCATATAATCTATCAAATACCAGGTCATAACGGCCTAAACGTTTATAATAGTCAAACAAGCCAATACTTACAGAATCCATTTCACTAGGCAGCTATTTGGTTTTGCCATATTGGATTTTGACCAGAATATTATCAGGTCACCCCATACGGCATTTTTTTAGATCTAGGAAAGCTAAAACCTGAAAATATGTAAAACCATTTCGCTCCACCATCTTGAATTAGTACCACAGTTTTACTAGTTCATTTCTTTACCACAATTAGTTATGGCACACAATTTGAAATCAGTCCATTAAGAAGTTTCTTTAGGCTGAATTTTTAAATATTTTGTGAATTTTGTTCCGCCCTATACGTGATTTGAATTTGAAATTTGAGAAAAATTGTGTAAGTAGTTTTTTCCGTATAATTTTTTAACATATCACTAGGCCGCCGTTTTGTTTTGCCCTATTGGCTTTTCAAGGTAGTAGTTTTTTTTAGTTTCTGGGAATCTAGGGACCCCGAAACGTAAAAATTTGAAAAAATCTCAGGGGGTGATTTTTTCACGATTATAATACTTCCTTTTTGCGAGGGAAGTAAAAAGATAAGGCTTTGGCACCCTAGAGACAAGCAAAAGAAAGTTTTTAAATATTTAAATAAGTTAATTCATTTAAAGATATCGATTTGACATTTATATTTAAAACACATTGATTTAATATATACCAAGGCAATAAATATCGTCACTGACAATCGAATTTATGTCTATATTTCTGGGCACTATATTTGAACTTATATTTGTCCCAGCTGGCTTTAGGCGGATGCTACTGGATATTAAATAAATCATATTCAATTATCCAATAGAAATCGATTGCCATACATTTTCCAGTTTAATATATGAATACCTAGTACAAATTGAAATAGGTAATATACATAAAGTCCCCGAGTAGTTTCAAGCATTTATCATATCGAGTTCGCCAGCATGATATTTATTCCCTGTTAATTTAATAAAATGAAATACGAGGGTTGTACAGTATTTATCCGATACAACCTTTCAAATTCACATCGGTTGTGCCAATTACCGTAAAATTATGGACGAATTTGTAGTTTAACAAAGGTTGTGGAGTCTGCAGTACCCTGCCTGTCATTCCTCATAGACATTTGGCACCATCGGTTTTCCAGTGGTCGATATTGTTTACCAATAATCAAGGGAGTACAAGCTACAGTACGGCATGCCATTTGTTGCTTATCTAAATGTGTGTATTTAGTATTAAATTCTTCCTCTAGATAAGCCTTAGAATCAATTAAACAAATTTTGTTGTGTGTAGTAATTTTGGTGAGCAATAGAAAGAAGTTAGATATACCAGTGAAGACATCTGCCTTTATCTGGTCACTAACCGGCGTGAACGAGACAGTTAGATTCGTTGCATATTTTACCTATACCCTAATGGTTTTAATATAGCACCAGGCTAAGTTGGTGGAAGTCGAACAGACGGCTGAGTGACCAACATATACATAATATACCGGGTGACAATGAGGCAGCGTATCATCTTTCCATTTTTCAACATATAAATTAAACTATAAATGTGACCCATTTTTTCTATTCGGTAGCAGGTGAAGTCGGTGTCAAACTACTATTTGATTACTAGTTACAAAAAAGCAATTTTTTTGATATTGATTTTATGATAAACTAATTTATTCTTAAATATCGGAGTGGTGGCTGCAGATGCTGCGCTTTAAGCGAATGGCCTAGAAACGATTATCTATTTAATTTATTTTTTGTGTCTATTTTTTATTATTTGATAAAAAAAGATAGTAGAGGACTTTTTGCCTCACCCAAGCCAAGCATGATGGCTGCCTCTCAAATAAAATAATCCGGATTCAAAACCTTTTTGTTTGTATGTTGAGGAGTACCCTCGAAATATTATTTCTCGTTCACCAAAATAATTGTGATCCAGAAAAAAAATTTAACTCTCTCTAAAATTTCTATAATTTTCAATATATTACAACACAAAAACTACTTATTATATTAGAAATAGAAGAATTATAACAGTGTTGCCAAAGTGCTTTGGGCCTTTTGACTCCTAAAATAATAGTGATAAGTTTAAAAGCGTATAAAAATACACAGTATTTTCCTTATGGCTTTAACGATGATGCTTACGGCGCCTAACCTGGTGCTAATCCAGTAAGATTACCCTACCACCATTTCACAAACTATGAACTAGAAATATTTTCAGCGTCCGGATTTAGATTGAAGATTGATACACTTTTTTGCATAATACACTTTTTACATAAAGGCGAAAACCTAACATGGGCTTACCAAATGCATTTTTGGTTAGACCAAAATAGCCTTTATTTTAGTAGACTTCGATCCCTACTGCTCATTAATTAAATAAATCCACATTCTATACAGGCAAAACACAGTTACTCTTGGCAACACCGCTTCACGATTACAAGGAAAAGGGCAATTAATTTATGTCAGCATGAAATGTCAAATGTCAGTAATATCTGACTGACATTTTTTTAGCTAAAAAACATAAAATAATATTGTTTTAAGATACATAGTTAACTTGAGTTCTCCAATAACTTAAAGTTAGAAAAACTGTGAAGCATATAAAGGTAAGATATCGGTAATCGTTTTTGACTTGCACTCTCACGTTCCGCTACCAAAGTCTGGTGTTCCAAAAACCGTGTTTTCGGCCTTCCTGCAGGCACATTTCGGAGACTATTAGAGATAGGGCGTTAAGTGTCACATGTAATTTTAGAGATGATGTGGATCTACGAGATTTTTGTGTACCTCTTTTGATACCGGAGATATGATATCGCAAAGGTTACCAAAAAAGTCGCAGCCCCGATTTTAATTTTTTCTGACGTCACTTTCTGGAACGATGCCCCTTCGGGTCCTGCAGAATACTATTGTTTTTGCTTGAGTTTCGAAACCGTTTAACGATTTTAAGAATTTTTTAGTTCGAAAAAACTAAACCTCGGGGCGCTTAGAGCTCGAACTGGGTGCGTCCTAGTAAAATTTCCCAAGAGACAATTTTCATATGAAAGTTAGAGTAGAACAAAAGCTCGAATGCATCTCTGTGGGAGAAGCGCCGGGAAACTTAATTTTTTTTCAATTTTTTTTTTATAAAAAAAGTAGACGTCTGATCGAAAAACTGATTACGGCACCGGGAAATGTTCAAAATGAACTATTTAAGAAGGGTCCTGGAATAAATACAGGTGGTGCAATTACGAGATGGAATTTGCATACATTTCCCAAAAACGAGTAAATTTTCACCATATCCTGGCCCGTAGGATATTCTTTTACAAAGCCAAATCCCTTTAGGTAGATCGTGTCCAAATTTCGAATTGAGTGTTAAGTTACTGCGATTTTTCAAATTTGACACATTAAAGTTCACTTTTAACCTCACTTTGACGCTTACTGCGAAAAGTGATCGGGATTATTTACAGATTTTTCAGAAATAAAGCAATTTGTTGAGAATATTTTGCGGGTGTACATCCGTTCACTACTGTCGCTCTGAAAAGAACAGTTTTGCTGACGTTTCGCCAAAATCACATATTTGGCATTTTCGAAATTTTCGTTCTCGCCTCCGAATAGACACTGAAGTGTTGGTGACTGCAACGCTTCCTTTTATACCCCCACCCGGAGCCGATGATGATTAGAGGTAACAGCTTAAAATAAGAACCAGAAGCTGTAGTGTTTTATCAACAAATGACAATGTATGAATTATTGTAATGTTACAGAGATGCTGAATTAAATGATTATAAGAAGAATCGGCTTTCTAGTGGTGGATTGGTTAGGGGAATTGAGCAAAAGCTACGACTACTATATATTTATCGAATGTATCATCAAATATAACAATTAACTAAAAAGAAAAATTAATGTGAATTCAAATTATCTTTGCATTATTTACTTTTTTATCTCACGTGTTTCAGTGTTAATATTTTTTATTATAGGATTTAGTCCTGATACCACCGGTGACTAATTTATAAATATCGTCGCAGGAAACTCGTGAAAAAAATTCTTCACTTTTATATAAGTGGAGTATCTAGAAACTTTGTCCAGGTGGAGTGCCGAGAACTTTAACTGCGAGTAGAAAAAAGTTACTTACTTTGCATCAATATAGTATAAAGGTTATTTCCTTCTCTTCTATCACCTCCTAAAATTCACCGCCGCGCGCCGGTTAATAATAGCAACTTAGTACTTTTCTAAATTCGGCGCTGCTTGCTAATTAGTTTTACATATAAAAGTTGATTTGATTTTCTTGTCTTCGCGATTTGAAAATGGCAAATTAACAAAAAATATTTTTATCACAGCAAACGGCGAAAACTAACAGCTAATAAGCAGTTGGACCCTGACTATCTCACACCCGAAAATTATAGAATAGCCGAAAAACGAAAAAATCCATAATTTTTCTCTGAAGAAAAATAATGTTCGTAAAAAAGATTAATTTTAGAGTTTCAAGCAGAGGAAAGACAACATAAGTAAAAGAGGGTCGAAAGCAATTTTATAGGATATAGGAGTCAAGGTTTTAGTAACAGTAAAGCGAAGCGATTTATGAGAGCTCCCACACCTCCACATGCACTCTCCGCTCCACATGCACCACGCTTTTTGTACCGGTTACGAGCTACACGCACACGGCTACTGCAAGCATCCAGAGTCGACAGTTCTTGTTCTGGTTAGTCTGGGTTGCCATGCGATTTTTTGATTAATATTTGACAGTTAACGTCAACTTTTTTTACGTATTGCACTAACAGAGATTTGTTAATTAAAGCATATATGTCCAGGTTATATTAGCTGTAAAATAGCGGACTAACGGAGGTTTGTTAATCACAATATAGTCGTCCAGGTTACAATAATAGTAAAATAGGGCCGAAAGTAAGTGTGTAGGACTAGACACCTAGGATCACGCACACGACTTATGCACACACCCGGAGTCAATACCAATGGTTATATTTGTTTATAAATGTATTTCTAGAGAATTTTAATTTTTAAAATTTTCAGCACTGGGTTTTTGTTATATACCTTCAGCAAAATAAATGAAATATTGAAAAAATATGGGAACTAAAAATAATGAATAATTTATAAAATGACAATATAATCCAGCTTGGATGGAAAACGAAAAACAATTTCATTTGCCAATACCGGAATTAAAACAATCTTTTAAAGGTTTATAAGTGCGAATTTAAATTTAAAGCATTAAATAAGTGTCAAAAGTATTTTAAAAAAACAAAACACTATCTTATTGACATTCATTTAAAAATGCGTAATTTGTTTATGTACTTGATTAAATATTTAAAGTCATTAGAAAACAAAATTTTTTAAATGTTGATCCAAGTTAGAAGGAACAAATTATTTTAGATCTGAGTCATGTACGCAGTTCATAAATTTGGAAACAAAAATTGAGTGTATTTGTATATTTTTAAGTAATTAGTTAGATTTAAAGAAATTTGGAAATATCAAATTATAAATTATCAGTTCAGAAATGATTAGTGCAATCATTTTAATTATTTCAACTCATGGTGAATGTAATCCTCAACTAAAAATTAAAAAAATAACATTACATATCTTCCTGTTCTCGCGAATTAAATACGTGGCTATAAAGGCGAAAACACTAAATTATTATCAAATGGGAGATACCAAGATACCTTACCTTATAACCCGAGAATTTCCAAAAGTCACAACGTTCGGTGGAGTTCTCGCCCTGGCCATCGCCGAATCTCTGGAAAGATTATTTCCCTCTCAGGATAGTCAGTACGTTTAGACATGGTCCGGGCTTAACGTTTCGTGTACTAGGTCCCTGATGATGTCGGTTGAATTAGTCAAAATGTGTCCTAGAGACTGACAAGTGGTGTAATGTTATCTGAATCTGACTATCTGAATATCTGTATGAAGGTTTTTGATACTTGGTGCAACGCTTTTGGGGATTGGAGGAGGGGTAAAAACCTCATTGAATATTCTTGGTTAGGATTCACGGAAAATTAATTGAATTTCGCAACGTCATTTCCTTAGGGATAAGTTCTATCTGTAAAGCCCCCTCCCTGTAAGTAGATGTGTGTCCTTTAAATTACCTTTCTGATCTCCTCTTATATGTGTAATATTTTATTCTTTAGGCAGCTCTAGCCGCACCTCCTGATGTAAAATGATCAAAAGTTTCCATTGGCGGCAGTTCATTGAACAGTGACTTGTCTACCTAAAATATTTACCATTCTTAGATAAAAATGACAAGTGCTTTTTCTTACGAACTACAAGAACACATATACAGCATTATGGGTAGAGTAGCGTTTAGCCATCAATTCATTCAAGGTGGCTACTCTCGAAATTTATTTTCTCGCTCTGGTATCTCTGGTATTCCTATTCCTATGATCCCTACGTCGTAACCCAGCCGTTCTAGTGACGGGACCGTCGTTTTTCCTGTCTTCCAATGTCCTCCATTGCCGCTGTAATGCTCCTGCCGTTTTCTCGCTACTGACGGGATACATAGTGTCTCTCTTCTTCTTCCACATAGAACACATAACCATTTAACAATTCTAGTTTTTCTTCCTCTAGTTTCTGAGCAGTTCTTCGGTTCCTGGATCGAAATTTTTTTTTGACATTCGGCATGCGGTCAATCGTAGAGGTTAAATGGGTGCATCGTTTAATAAAAATGAAATTTCGGTGGAGTCTATAATAACTTAGCAAAAGCGTCCGATAGATGCTTTTTCGATATCCCAATAGTTCAAAAAGCAGGTCGCTAGGGTTAGTTTTTGGGATTTTTTTTTTGTAAACGGGTGACATCATAACCCGAGATGTTGCTTGAAAAAAGAAAAATGTGGTGAAAAATGGGGTAAATTTGGAAACACTTTGCAGAGCTGAAACCACATCAATTTTATCATGCTAAGATGGAGTTTCGATGAGGATTATAAAGTATTAAATGTGGGGAAAGTGGTCGAAATTACAAAAAAAATATATATTCAAACAATCAAATTAAAAACAGCAAGAGCTATAGGGTAAACGTACTAAAATTGAAAAATTGCGGAAGTCATGACCTAAAAATTTGTTTTTTTGATTAGGTATATATTTAAAATAAACGTAAAATTTCGAAAAAAGGCTAGACACATCTAATTTACTTTATTTTTGGAGTATACAAAATACTGTTTGTCCGAATGCAGAGGTAGCCCTAAAAGGTAGCTCCTAAGAAATGGAAAAAATCAAAATCGCAAAACATCTGAAACTTCTTTAATAAAAACATGATGGTTTTATTATACAGGGTAGCTATAAAAGAATTGAACAACTCTCTATAAAAATCTAAAGAGTTTAGATTTTTTAGCAAACGATGAAGCACACCAAATGTCTTTTATATTTAAATACATTTTATTCTGCTATAGTGTAGCGTTACAAAATAAGAAGCACCCCCAAAATTATTATTTATTTTTTTATTAAATATTGTATCTTTTTAAAAAAATGTTAAAAAATAGTTAAAATGGGTAGTGGGTGCTATGTTCGGTCGAAGTTATGGCCCCCTCCTTCGCCGAATCTCTGTGAAGAATATTTTCCTCTCAGGGTCGTCAAGACATTTAGACAGGGTATGAGCCTTACGTTTCGAGTATAGGTCCCTCACCAAACAATTTGTTTGTCACAAATCCCAGCACAGGTATGTGCCGAGCTCTATCTGAAGGATTTTTATCCTCGAACTAGCCTTTTTAAGTGTTAACTAAGGGCCAAAAGTTTATTAAATGTTCTCGGGTCCGATTCAGAGAAAATAGTTCGTTTTCGGCTGTCTTAAGGGAGCGGCATCAAGCTATCCTCTCCGAGAAGGGGAGAAAATAGCTGGCAGAGAGTTCTTTCTTTTTTCGTTAATCCTTTGGGGGTGGTGAAAGGACATGTAGCATACATTCGTCAGTAGGTTTTCACTGTCATGGTTATTATCAAAATTCACAACAGAAGTCATTTCCTAAGGGAGAGGTTCCTTTAGCTTGCTTTATTGGTATCCTCTTATATGTGGGATATTTTTTTTCTAAAAGTTACTCTAGTCGCGTTTTCTGACATAAAATAACCAATAGTTGAGCTGGACGTTCCCCTTGACAGCGATTGATGTAATAGGGGCCTGCGTTGACGTTGCTTTTATTAACTCTTCGCTACTGGCATTACTTTAGTTTGGCTCTCTCAAAGATTCCTCAGATCTGCTTCGCGACTTCATAAGCCTCCAATGAGTCGTCGAAAGGTCGCCCCTCCAACCTGTCCCATACTAGGTTCATCCTCTTACGATGAAAGTAAAAATCGCAATAGACATTACTTAAGTATTATACGTGCTTTAAAATTTTCAATATGTAAACGAAAGCAATTACCTCTAACACGAATATTATAATTTTGCTCAGTTTATAGCAGTTAAATAGTAGTTAGACAATGTCAATAAGTCAAATTACATAAATATTAAGAATATTGACATTCTGGAATAATAGAGAATTGATGCAGGTTAAAAATATGCTTCTTTTTTAGTCCATTTTAATATATGCTAAGCTAATGTTATTATATCTCATGTCTGAATAATTCAAATTTAAACTTAACCGGATTACATGACTTCCAAGGTCTTCGTTGTAATCTTGAACCAGCTGCGTCTTTAACAAAGCTTTTTTATCGTTTCACGGATTTGTGTATTCGTTTCAAGCAAAATCATTTTTGAACAAAATTTAATAAAAAGTTAATATGGCGTGAATGATCCAATATAGAAAAAGATAATTTTCATGTTATTATATTAGTAGTAGTCTTCTTTAAAGTATGTTAATTTTAAAAGATTGTTGTTTGATTAAGCTTTCTTCTGATATTTTCTTAAAAACAAAAAAATTAAATTTTAATAGCATATTAAATTAATATATTTTTGCGTGTATACGGGAAACCGTGTGCATGCTTAGTGTTTACAGTTGTAAATATTTTGTCCAACAGAGTATTTGTATAAAACATTACTTCTCCAATTTAAACATAATGGGCGAATTTGGCGTGTGTACTAATATATTTTATTTTAATCTGGATTAAAATACGCATGTAATAATAATTTCTAATTACATTAGTACATTTTCAAGCTAATATAATTTCAAATTATGTTTTCTGTTTGTGTGTTGATATAAATTCAAATGTTTCGAAATAGATGTGTAAAAGAGAAACATTTCTGGCTTGTTGAATAAATAAAATAAAATAACTTTATATCGCCCAAAGGGTCTAATAGCCTAGTTTATTTATTTGTGATTGCCAAAACATTTCTTGAAACCAAGGTTTTATTATGTGTGAATTATGATATTTTTAAAGAATTCTTTTTCACTGTTTATACAAGATCTAAAAGTATACTAAATTTTATGATTCTCAGAATAAAATCTGTCTAACATCTTGGGTGGACAAGGTCTAAACAAACTTCCTTAGTTTTATTGTACTTAAAAATATCGACTGGCGTCTTGTATGGAAATATGTGAGCAATTATAATACATTTAATTTAATTAAAAATATATATGCAATGCTAATTAAGTATTAAGGTAATAAAATTAATGGGATCATAACACCTCCCCCCTTGGTGAGAGATTTTATAGAGTCCTAACGAAGAAAATCTCTTAAAATATGTTAACTCGAAATAGCTACTTGTTACTAACTACTACTTATACTAATACTTTTACAGTAAACCTTATCTTAGAATAAAAATTATAATATAGTACATCTTAATTTGATAACTGATCGTCTAGCAGGTACATAACCAATGGCTCCGCGCCTAGAAAGTTCTACTCTAACATTTTCTTCAGAGTGATCACTGTCCACTTCCTCTGAAGTATATCTAGCGATATGTCTACCTCTGTTTTGTGGGGATGGTTCAATTGTCTGATTAACTCTGATACAAAAATTTGGCACCATACCACAACAAGCAGTTTTTTTGAAACACCTTTTATATAGTTTATAAATCGTGAAAATAGTTATACACAAAGCTAAAATATAGGCTATAATAGAAGCCGAAAATGTATACTTACGTGTTACTTTGGTTTTTTCAAGTTCCTCGGCCATTTTGCCTATGTCTTCCAACTTATGACTGGCAACGTTAAATTTTGGTATATGTTTAGACAATATTTTATAATATTCGTCTAGTAAAACCTCACTTAAATTTAAATTATACTTTTTTGTTTCTTTGCAACAATTGTCTGTAATATTAAATGGTGGAATAAATTCACTGAACACTTTTGATGAAAAAGTATTATCATGAGGCACAAGCATGGATGATGCACTATAACCCTTACATTGACAAACAAAAATCTTTTTTGGCTTTTTCGCAACTGAGTAAAACATATTTAACTTTAAATTAATTAATTAAAATTAAATATTTTTATTCAGTTGCGAAAAAGCCAAAAAAGATTTTTGTTTGTCAATCTAAACGCAACAAATAATCTGAACACATTTAAAAACCCTTACATTGTTTCCCTAGTGTTACGCTACCGCAATCTTAATATTATGTTTTCAGGTATATTTTTATTATTACAAGATATTGTGAGGCTCTCTGGATGAGGTACTGCAAATAACCACGAGTTACTGGTTTGTAACTGGATAAAAATTGCCCTATCCGAATATATAATCCGTTTATCACAGTTGTCTGGTATTTTATTTGTAACCTGAAGTAGTTTGATTTCACAACTGTTTTCTAAGTGTGCCAAAAATACTGGTTTTTGTTGTTTACAAATTATCTTATTTTTTAAAATTTTTAAACAAGCATTATATTCGATTTCTGAAAAAGTCATAAATTGTTGTTTGCTTTCGTCTATTGCCACGTATTTTGAAGATGGTTTAATTAAAATGAATTCATTTGCAGTTAATAGTTTAGGAAGTGGCGATATTTTATAAATATAAAAAAGCTTTGATTCTACTAAGGGAATATTTATTTTGTATATTAAACGTTTACCTTCAAAATATACTTGTAATTCTATTACATTGAGAAGAAGATTTGCATTGTTAGGATCTAGTGATCTAGGAAATTCTACTCCATGAGGTAAGGATTCAAAAACTTTTTTTAATTCATTAACGAGCCTAACGGGTGTTAAAATTGAAGGATGTAATACACCTTTCTTTGCCACTAAAATTGCATTTGTAATTCGTATAACTTTTAATTCTAACTGTTTTAGCATCATATTTAGTAAGGTTATGTGTTCTTGTAATTTAGCCTTAAATGATAAAAACTGGACATCTTTTTGTTCTTTATTTAATTCATTATTAAGTCGTCTAACGTTATTTTTAAGATATTTTCATTAAAGTCTAAGGTGCCTATTGTATTATTAAAATTTATTAAAGTAGAATGTACAATATTTGTTTGTTGTTTTAAGAGATTTAAAACTGAACGATCGTCTTTAGTGATTTCTGAAATTTTCTCATTATAATACCTTGCGTCATCTTCGTCTAGTGTTCCAAATAAAACTTTTGTTGCTTTTCCTATTATATTGAACCATCCTCTTTTATTTCTACTTAAACTATTATGACCCACGAGTTCATGCAAAACTTGCAATTCTTTTTCTATTTTTTCAAAAGTATACTTTGATGATTTTAAAAAAACTTCGCATATGAAAAGGTGATACTGAGCGTTATTATGATTACACAATTCTTCCGTATTTTTGTAATGATTTTTTAGTGATAACAACTTATTGCTAATATTGTCTAAATCTACATAAATAACTAATTTCCATTTATTATTAAACAGCCGAAGTTCTCCTAAATTTTCAAAATGTATTCCAGGATTGTAATCGTAGTATGTGACGTTATACTCGGAGTAGGTCAAAGCTATGGTTGCTATTATCGTTAAAATACTGAACCTAAAATAATAATCCTATTTACACAAATATACATATTTTTTTTAATTGTTATTAACTTATTAAATTACGTATGAACATTCTATAATATATATATTTTTTATTTGTTAATCGTAAAAGAATTTTAGCCTGTTTGCATGAATAGTTTATTTTTTCTTTTTTGAATTGTATAATTTACATCAGAATTCTTTTTTATTATTTTATACGGTCCAACCCATAATGAAGAAAGCTTTTTACTTCTACTTCTTCGAGCGGATTCATCATATAATAGTACCTTATCGCCTACTTCAAATTTTCTTAAAAATTAATGTTTATCAAAATTTTCTTTCGATTTATTTTTGCTTTTAATTAAGTTTTCTCTGGCGAGTTGATGAGAATATTGCAATTTTTGTTTTAAGTTACTAACAAAATCATCATAAGTATATTGTGTTTTTGGAAGCTGATTAATTGATGTAGGTAAGTTGGGAACAACACCGAATAAAAGCTCAAAAGGAGAGTATTGTGTTGCAGTATGCGGCGTAGTGTTATATGTGAAAGTTGCAAAAGGTATCCAGGTATCCCAGTCTTTTTGGGATGCTATAAAATTTCTCAAATATTCTTCTAAAACCCTATGAGATCGCTCTAATGCTCCGTTCGATTCTGGATGGTAACTACTCGTTTGGAACTTTTTTATTTTTAAGAGTTTACATGTATATGTTTATATTGTATGAATTCCAAAAAGACAAACTATGTTTTTTACAAAATGATGAGCAACCGTTAAAGCTTCTTGATTTTTCATAAGAACATTAATAATATATTTAGTAAGGTCGTCCTGAAAGGTTAAAATATATTTGTGTTCGTTTTCGGTTTCTGGTAATGGACCAACTATGTCCAAAAAACATTTTTCAAAAGGTTTAGAAGCTGTAGTTGTTATTGTCATTCGCATTTTCGTTTTACGAGATAATTTATTTTTTTTGACAAAGTTCGCATTTTTTAATAAATCTTTTGATATCTTTTTTTAAGCCCTTCCAAGTGACATTTTTTTATACGTCCGAGATACCCCTTGATGTCCCCCCGAGGGACAGTTGTGAAATTCATGTAATAAAATTTCTTTGTCGGGATCTGAAGGAGTTATTAAGCTATTATTATATACTGTTATTTCAACATCTAGATCTTTAAAAATATACCTTATCATTGGCATTCTGATTTCCCATTTTATTGAAGGATTATAGTGGTATTTAATAAGGGATAATTTTAATTTATCATTATAGATCAGACTTCGTAGACTTATTAATGCGGACCAAATATTTTCGTAACTAAAATTATCAAACATATTTACATTGTCTACGAGTAAAAACAGTTTGGAATTAATGTCATAATAATGAAAAACTGAGGCTATATGTAGTTGACTAGTATTATTAAAAGATTCTAAAACATACTTAAGTTGTTTGTTATTTTTTAAAACACTTAAATTCTCAATATCTAAATTTTTTGGTAGAAATATTGCGATGGGGTTAGCATTTGATATTTCAAAGAGACTTGTATTTTTTTCTATAATTTTTGAATTAATAACAATATGGGTTTGTAGGTATTTTTGAAATTCTTGATAATTCGTAATTAAGTTGCCATTAACGGTGCTAATTATTCTACTAAGTGCATCGGCATTTGTGTTTATTTTGCCTGCTTTATAAATGATTTCATAATCATATTCTTCTAATTTAAGCCTAAATCTTGTTAATCGTGAACCCGGATCTTTAATATTAAATACATAGAGTAATGGTTTATGATCGGTTACAATTTTAAATTTAGTGCCAAAAATGTACGGTCGAAAATGTCTTACAGCCCATACTATTGCTGTTAGTTCCTTTTCAGTAGTTGAATAATTTTGCTTAGCCCTGTTTAAAGTTCTACTGGCGTACGCAATTGGTCGATCGCTATTAACTTTACCGTGTGAAAGAATCGCTCTTACTGCATAATTACTGGCGTCGGTAGTTATTATGAATTCTTTGGAAAAATCTGGGTATTGGAAAACGGGTGGAGAAATGATATTTTCTTTAAGAGTTTGAAATGAGTTTTCGCATGCATTATCTCAATTAAAAGTTGCGTCTTGTTTTAATAATTTTGTCAAAGGCTTAGCGATTTTTGCAAAATTTTCAATAAATTTCCTGTAGTACCCAACTAGGCCTAGAAATGA
Organism: Kuschelorhynchus macadamiae; assembly: GCA_030620095.1. NCBI lineage: Eukaryota > Metazoa > Arthropoda > Insecta > Coleoptera > Curculionidae > Kuschelorhynchus > Kuschelorhynchus macadamiae. The sequence goes on along the minus strand of JAUTXW010005140.1, from coordinate 466,907 downwards.
TTTTATGCCCTTTGCGTTTTTTGGTTGCGGAAATTTAGATACGCATTCAATTTTTGTTGGGTCTGGTTTAATACCGTGTTCGGTAATAATATGCCCTAAATATAAACATTCCTTACGTAAAAATCGACATTTTGAAGGTTGAAGTTTTAAATTATTAAGTCTTTGAAATATTTCTATTGATCTCGAATTATGTTCTTTTAAATTATTTGCATATATTACTACATCATCTAAGTAGATAAAACATTTAATGCCATTAAGTCCGCTTACAACCGTGTTCATCAATCTTTGAAATGTAGCGGGGGCTCCCTTTAATTCAAATGGCATCCTGTTATAAACATAGTGTCCTGTAGGTGTACTAAAAGCTATTTTAAGTTTGTCATTTTCATCCATTTTAACCTGATGGAACCCGCTGGCTAAATCTAAAGTAGTGAAATAATGAGAATTTCCTAACTGGTCTAAAATATCAGTTATGTTTGGAAGTGGAAAGGGATTTCCTACGCTTATATCGTTTAATTTTCTAAAGTCTACTACAATTCTAAATTTAGGCGACGAAGTATCGCTTTTCTTTGGAACTACGAGAAAGGGACTATTCCACGGATTATTTGAAGCAGATATTATTCCGTCTTTTAACATTTGACCCGTTTGTTCATTAATTATTTCTCTATGTTTGAAAGGTAACCTATAGGGTTTTTTATTAATGGGCCCTTTAGTTGGATCTGTTAATATAGTATGTTTGAGAGTATTAGTAAAGGTCAACTTATCGCCTTCTAAATAAAACATATCACTAAAATCTTGACAAATATCCAATAATGAACTAATTTCCTCAGTATTTAAGCCTTCCAAATTTATTTCGTTTTTAATTTTTTTGAATCTATTAATTTGTGAAATATTATTTATTTCTACTAGCTTGGATTCATTTAGACAAATAGGTTCAGTGTTAACTCTAGGAATTGGAATTGTTATTGCTTCATTTGAAATATTTAAAATACTAATTAAACATTTGTAATTTTGAACTTTCGCTAAGGTAGAACCTAGAAAAAGGTTTTCAGAAAGTTTTTTTGAGTTTATAATTCCTTCTGTATCTGAAATGTTAGCACTAGCAGGACGTATGATTTCACATCTAGGCGGAATTGTTGTTACTGTTTCAGATGGCAAAATTCTTAATTAGTTTTCTTCAAAGTAAACAGTTTCCTCATCGTAATTTATTTTTGCCTTATATTTTTGTAAAAAGTCTCGCCCTAAAATACCATCATTTTTTATAGGAATACTATCAGGAACAATATGAAAAGGATGAAGTAAAGTTTTGTTATTTTTTAAATTAATCGAAATTGAACAAATACCTAAGGTATAAACAGGCTCTTTACCTATGCCTTTTAATTCTACTATGCAATTTTGTTTTATATCGACATTACTTTGAAAAATAGATTGTTTTAATAAGCTCACATCCGCTCCAGTATCTAACAAAAGTTTTGTTTGTCCAGTTTTTACATTTGGCAACTGAAAAGTTAAAATATCTAATTGTTTATAATTATCAGAGAGTAAAATTGATTTAACGGAATTTTGGTTAGCTTTTAAGGAATTTTCTTGAATTAAATAGCCTTTATTATCTAAAAAGCACTTAGTCGGCTGTATGCTATTAAGGCTTAATTGTCGTTTCTCGAAATATTTTCATAAGATGTGCTAGGCAGTGTATCCTGAGGTACAGTTTTTTTATGTTGGCCTAAATTTTTATGTTGAGAATTATTAGTAGAAATTGGATTTTGCACATCCGGTGGTAAATTATTATCATTGCGTGAATGTTGTGAATTTATAGTTCTTATCTGTCGCGAAGGCGGAAATGTATTTTGGGAATTTGGAAATCTTTGTGAATATTGTGGTTATGTTTGCAGTCTAAAAGATGTATTATTGCGTGTATTGTGATTTGGCCGATATGTATTATTAACATTTTGATTATTAAAATTTCGAGAGCGATTATTATTTTGATTAAAATTATTGTTATTGTGATTGGATTGACTATAATTACCATTATTAAAAGGAAAATTTGAAAAATTGTTTTGATTATTTGAAAAATTATTATTAAAATTTGAATAAGGTGGAAAATTTCGATAATTTGTAGTATTATTTATTTGCCTTTGTTCATGGCTTCTAAGAAGTCTACATTGCGACGTTAAGTGGTTATTTTTTCTACAATATAAACATGAATTTTCATTATTAAACTGCCTATCATTAAAACTTCTATTCCCCTGATTACTTAAAAATCCTATATTATTTCTAAACTTTTGCCCTGGTTTAAATCTATCGTTATGTTCTAATTCCATTTCTACCGCTGTTGAAATAGCTCTGTCTAAATCATTGCTACTTTCTGCTATAACACGAATTTGTATTTTTTCATTTATTAAACCTTTTCTAAAATTGTTAACTAAAACTGACTCTAAATTATTTATTAAAATTCTTGCTTCGTCGACCCCGTAATATAAATAGCATTTTTCTTTGTATTTATTAAATAATTTTCTTAATCTATTCCCATATTCTTTTACACTTTCATTGCCATTTTCCCTAATATTTATTATTAATGTTCTAATAAAAAGTCTTTTATTTCATCCCAATTTCCAAATTCCTTATATTGAGTAACTTCCTGTGCCTTTCCTTTTAATTTGGTTGCAAAAATTAATTCAGGTAATTTTTCTTTTTCTGCTGTTTTGACTATTTTCATAATTGCATCGCAATTTTTCATAAAAAATTGAAGAGAGCTCGCATCTCCACAACCCTCAAACGAATCAATTTGATTTAAAACATCGATAGCGTTTTTACCCTCAGACATTTAAAAAAAAATTAAATTTACAATTTACTTCTTAATTTTAAAAATATATGCGTAAAACGAAATAATTATTTTTTATATTGATTTCGTTTCAAAAAAATTCTCGAAAAATCAGTAGTACAAGAAGTATCTAATATTTTATTATTAATATTTTTTTTTAAATATAAGCATAAATATTTTTATTTTAATTTACATTTCAATTTTTTTTATATATTGTTACTTCTCTTAAATATAATTATTGTTATTATTTAATATTTTTTTTAAATGTATTTTCTGTTATTTGCAGTCTCTCCCCCTAATGCAATATGTATTAATCAATTATCTTCCTAAATACTAACTAAATACTTAAATCTAACCTAACGTTAAAGAAAATGCAGCGTAACACAGAAAACAAAAGAAAAACCACTTACAGTTTCATCACTGATTTCCGCAGTTGCCCTTTAGATCTCAGGTACAAGTACGATGAGCCTTATCGCAGTTTTCTTCCTGGTGGATTGCTGCGTCTCCGCGCTCCTTCAAAATCCTCCAAGGTTTCCTGGTGAAAGTTGTCTGCTGCGTCTCCGCGCCCCTTCAAACAGATTTCCTAAAACACCTCCTAACACCTGTATAAAGTTTCTGCTGCGTCAACACGCTCCTTCAGGTAACATTCACTTTTTTTTTCACTGTCACCAATTGTAATGGTTTAATATTTCTAATCTCGCCGATTGCCGCCAATTGTAATGGCTGAGGGTAATAGTACTGTTAAGACACTGGGATTCTTTGTTATTAAAACACGACTTTAATTTAAAAAAAAGAATAACACTTATATTGAAAACTTAAATACAACAATATAACAAAAACTAAGTAGATAGGGGAAGAGCAAAGAAGTGTCTGTACCGGGCAGAAACCCGTAGAATTCTGTTCGTCCACTTCTTTGCAATTCATAAACTAACTTAGGTATAATGGTTAAATCTAAGAGGGGCCCTTTTTCGGCTCCGTTACTCTGTAATTTCGACAAAACAACATAGTTCCCAAAGGGTCTAATAGCCTAGTTTATTTATTTATGATTGCCAAAACATTTCTTGAAACCAAGGTTTTATTATGTGTGAATTATGGTATTTTTAAATAATTCTATTTCACTGTTTATACAAGATCTAAAAGTATACTAAATTTTATGATACTCAGAATAAAATCTGTCTAACATCTTGGGTGGACAAGGTCTAAACAAACTTCCTTAGTTTTATTGTACTTAAAAATATCGACTGGCGTCTTGTATGGAAATGTGTGAGCAATTATAATACATTTAGTTTAATTAAAAATATATATGCAATGCTAATTAAGTATTAAGGTAGTAAAATTAATGGGATCACAACACCAGTTGTGAATTTTTTGGCTGATTCGAATTGTCTCCCGATTGTCTATCAACCATATTCCAGGCATGTTCAATGATATTGAGATCTGGGCTTTGAGCTGATTAGGCCAAATAGACAATTCCGACTTCCAAAAGAGAATTTTAAACCACCTGGACAGCGTGATGTCGGGCATTATCGTGTATAAATAAATTTCGCCCAATATAAGCAACAAAAGTCACAACCTGATCTTCTAAAATATTCATTATGTAACGTTCAGGAGTTAGATTGCCAATCCTCCATCGAATATTAATATTGTCACACTGTGCATACTTCTCTTTTGGCCGCCGTAAAACACGAACACGTTTATAGCAGTTGTATAGACAAAATCTAGATTCGTCCATCTATAGAACTCGTTCCCAGTCAGCTTCTACACAATTGACGTGATTCATTGCATTGTTTATGCGAGATCGTCGATGTTCTACGGTTAATGATGGGCTCCGACCAGGAATATATAGATGCAAATCAACTTCCCTGAGTCGTTGTCGAACTGTCTCAGTATTTATTTGAACATATTCCGCATTTTGAAATTCAGATTGTAACATTCTCATTGCTGAGAACTGGCGCTTTAATGAGGAAAGGAGAAAAAAACGATCTTGAGCCGCTTTTGTATCACGATTTCTTCCTTTTCCAGCTTTTCTGGCATAGTCACCTGTCTTTCTATACCGTTGCAGCATTCGACTTATCGATGTTTGACACACACCTAATCTACGAGCTATTCTACGGTTTTCAACTAATACAACTGCTTGAGCACACTAACCATATGTTAAATTTCCGATTTCGCCTTGCATATGATATAAAAGAACTAACTAAACAAAAAAAAAAGTAGTTTAAGTTTACAATGAACTCGCCAAATCAAAACTGCTTCTAAATTCAAGAAACTTTAACAGAATTTCATAAAGTTAAAATGAAATTATCAGTAGCAAAAAAAAAATTAAAAGTAAGATTTAAATGTAAACGGGGAATATGAATTTAAAATTTACTTTATAAAAAGTCCCTAACTTAGAATAAAGTGACTAACTTTATCAAGCCGTGGAAAAAAATACACAAGGGAAAGAACATTACAATTATAAAATATTTATTGAAATATTATTAATTTTTTATAGAAAACATAAAAATATCAGTTTGGATTTTTCTATACCTTTTAATATGGTTTGAAGAAACCCTTCCGAATCGGTTGGGTTTACAACGGATTTTTCAGATACTAATGCATGTACTGCTTAATAGTTTAGGCTGGTGGATATTAGTGCTACATTGTAATATTTTTCATTACCAACGATAGACTTATTTCTATTAAAGAGCTATTCCTATATTATAGCCTTTTGACTAAAGCTTAAAATACCTTCAAAAATAATTTTGCTTACTAGAACAGAACTTTTCAAAACACCGACCTGTCACACGTTTTCAGTGTGTAATGAATACAAATTTTGAGTGAGAGAGAATTTAATCCTTAGCAATATAACCTGTCTTCTGGGTAATATAATAAATTTTCAAGAAGAAAAGGCAGGAGAAAAATAAAAAAAAATATAATATACCCAAGCGATGGGGGCGTTTGTATATTATTCGTGCTCTCATATAAAAAATAATATATAGTTGAATGTACAACTAATAAAAATATTATATAGAAGTAATAAGCTAATCAGTTATTGAAGTTATTTTTCATGAAATTGAAAATAAAACTACAAACAAAAGAGTTGACGTCAAAAGCCTAAGTTAGTGAATGAGCTTCGACTTGATATTTGAGGTTGCATTATAAATATGACTTATACTTCATAGTCCATTTCAAAGATATTTACTAAACGCCTCTGGCGTGCTACTTTTTTTTAAAGATTACAATTTTTTTTCTTTTTCCCTGACGGTATGCCGTCGGAAGAATGTAGATAGTCCATTATTAATTTGGCTTGCAAGCTTCCGCACTCGCTATTGGTTAAGGTACGTCATTCGGCGAAGTGTAAACAAGTTTCGTTAAATTTTTGATATGAGCCTTCTGATTTAGTAGTAGCGTGGTTCCGGTTACGAGGATGTATTTTTTAATTTTTTTTTAACAAAACTTATAATTTTTTTTGTAGTTGTGTTTTAAAGTTGGGATTGGGTTTTGGTTAGCTCTGTTTCTTTTGAGGTGAGGGTATCTGTATATGTAAAGCAAAGATTTGTTTAAAGAAAACCTATACTTTTAGGTAGGTCTGTGCTGTTAGGTTAGCAAAGACTGTCATTAAAGCCGGTTAAACTATCACTAAAGGCATAAACCATCATTAAAGGCATAATTTGACTCGTACGGCGCATGCGGGCGCTTCGAAGGCAAAGTAGAATTGGTCTCTAGAGCCTGGAAACTCAATTCTCGAGTCAAATTATTCTTGTGTACATTGTCATGGTTATTAATTCAATTTCTTATGTGCGCAGCGTGCATATTCACGGCGATCTTCATACTTAACTCAGGCAATTTTAGTTTCTAAACTATTCGGGGATTAAACGACGAGGGGTTATTAATTTTGTATGGATTGCAGTACATTACCTTTATATAACTTAAGTCTGAAACTATAATTACTTATATATACCTAAATTTATTTTGTAGTGTATTTTTTTCCTCTTTACTTTTCTCTTTTTGCTCTTGAACTCAGTCCGATTCCCTTTACTTCTTTAAGTATACATTTTATGTGCCGTAACATAGCAAGGGAAAAAGAAGCAACAAAAAACAGATGAACTTTGAGAGAGAAAAAAAAAGGAAGAAATATAAACGTCAAAAAATAGTTGAAATATCTTTTTCTAGTGGACATCGTCTATAAAGTAGCGTTTGTTTCGGCCCACCTGAGCGCTCGTCGCTCAGGATTATGTTTCCCTAGACGACCCCCCCATTACCTTTACATATTCTCGTTCGTCTTCCCTTAGGCGAATGAAGACGAATGGATCATCATGTGTTAATACATTGGAAATCACTCTCCATTTTTTATCTTCTCAAATGTTAGACTTCGCGAATCCTCACTTAAACGAGACGGCATATATAGCAGGCGGTGTAGAACCACAGCCCGACACACTAATTAATTATTCATAATAATTCGGAGCTCCACATGGAATCATCGGATCATCCGAAAACGTTCTCGAGGTGCTTGGCCATGATCCAAACTAAAAAAAAGGCCTCGTATATAATTGACAAGGCGGTAGTGACCAAATAGTTATCTTTATTAAATCGTGGTCTGAAAAAATCGGATCAAGATTATCTACAGCCTACCTAAAAATTTCGGGCTGCTATCGCCCGCAAGAATCAATACCGAAATTGCACAAATCTTATCGCCAGCCTACACACAAGAAAATGTCTTCCATAGCGGTGTCGAGGGTCAGCCAGGCAAGGGGTTATCAGCTCAGGGTAAAGAAAGTAATAGCATATTGAAGCAAATTAAAAAATGTCCCGGTAGTACCAGATCCGTATCTGGTACTACCTCCTCTATTCGACACTGGGCGCATTTTCTCTGACCAATTTATGACAAGACGCAATCTCGTAACTCATTCGATCAATAAATCCATCAATTGAACCATAGAAAAGACAGTTCCAAGGGAGTTCGGAGCTAGGCATACAAATAAAGAACGCGAAGTCCATAGAACGCACCTTTTTATTAATAAAAAGGGGGAAAGAAAAGGTGTATTAAGTAGACCCGTGTCAAGCTGCCAGTTTACTTCTTGTTATAATTTAAACAGACAACGCCCGCCAGGCCCATTTTTTTCTTAAACATCTGTACGAGCCCCGCCGCTTCCCGAGTCTTTTGTTTCAGAATCCTTGTTTTAATATAGATATACTTTTGATAAGATACGCTTTTTTATATAACCCAGAATAAAAAGAACCTAACCAGGGCTAACCTAAACGCAATCCGCTTTTTAAAACACATTTTCTTTTATCAAAAATAAAAAAACACCAACCAAGACTCGGCAAGTAGTGGGACTCGTGCAGATGTTAAAAAATAAACAATCTGCACCCGGTACGTCAACCTAGGGAAATAAGAGGGCAGAAAAGAGTTAAGGAATAGCAGGAAGACTGAAGTACTTTTTTGAGCCTATGGTAAAAAAATATTAAATTCCTTTTTCCAAAAGTCCTCCGAATCGAAGAACCATTTGATAAATTTCACAAGAGCTGCTTTAAGATTTTGAAAATAATCACCAATAAACTCATAACAATGGAAGCAGTTGTCAAGTTCACCTTCTCTAAAGACCAACATGTTTCCAGAAATTTTCTAGCGGAAAAGACTAACGGCGAAATATTTTATTGTTAACCGAACGAAATATACCCACACTTTAAAATAGAACCGTCCTAAACTAATAAACTTAACGTAGTCTAGGGCTATAATCTGCCTAAAAGATGCTTACTTCTTAGTGCCCATTGACGCACAATACCGAAAATATTTACATTTTTTCTTAGACAATGTGATATATGAATTTACCTGTTTGCCTTTCTGTTTATCATCAGCTTCAAATTGTTTCACAAAATTAATAGATCCAGTTTTAGAAACACTCCGTGGCATGATTTATTTACGTGATTTCTTAATTAATAATAATTTTTACGAGGCGTGTAGCCAGAGTGTTCTTATAAGGCTTAATACCTTAGAATCATTCGACCTTAAGGTTAATTACGAAAAAAGCTCTTTAACGACAATTAAAATCTTAGATTAACTCCAGGGAAAAAACTAAATATTAAAAATATGGGTATAACCTTCCAAAAAAAGTATTCCTGCAAAATTCGAGATCTGCCAAAATGTATCGGAGTCTTAACAGCTGCTTTGTTTGGTTGATTGTACACCAAGTGAAAAGACAAAAATCCTTAGTACTAATGGAGAATTACGACAATTACAAATCGACAATTCGCCGATCTTAAGAAACTATGATCGAGGATCTACGCTGATGGAAGCAAAATATTTGAGATGCTTATAATGATATTATACGAGATAATTATATGATTGACATATTGGCTGATGCTTCCTCAACAGGGTGGGGCTTGTTCGGGCAAATAAAAAAACACATGAATACTGGTTTGCAAGTGATCGAAAACAACATAAACTTTTTAGAGCTCTTGTCGATCATTTAACAAATTGTGGCATACTCATCAGATCCGACAATATTACAGTGAATTTCTATATAAACCATGGCTGCATCTGTTCTAAACTTTAAGAAAAGGAATATTCGCTTTTGTCTAAAGCTTTTCGTTATATCCAGACGACTTTAGATGTTGCGGAAATAGATTTATTCGCATCAAATATCAACAAAAATGTTCAAATTACCTATCATGGCTAATAAATCCAGGGTATTTTGCTGTCGATGCTTTTATGAATTCCCTCAGATTTGCTTGGTCCTTAGAGTCCTTTAGCAAATAGGTCAAGATAAAGCAGAAGAAATTAGCATAGTGCAAAATCGCCTAGCCCAGCCTGCATTGACGTTATGAAAATATATTAATCTCACAAATAATTTACGAGAGAACGAAGATGTCTTATTTTTCACCCATTCAAAACCATATAAAAGTGCTAAAAATAGAATAAAGAAACACTTAAGCTTGCGGGGGTAGCCACTTTAATATTTATGCGTCAATCTACTAGGCATTATGGAACATCAGCTGCTCACAAAGCAACTCAATTTTCGCAAGATTTTATAATAGGCCCCTGCTCACAAAGCAGTTGATTTTGCGCAAACGATCCTAAAGTTAGCTGACTAGTTACATATAATTTTCTTTTCTGTCGCTCCTTTTGTATGGTACTTTAAAAATATACCTCTAGAGACTAGGTCTAACAGAAACAGATGCTTTATACATCTAGTACGTTATTAGCCAGAATTTTATATTAGTATATAATATACTTTTCTTACAGTATTATGCTTATTTATTCCGGAATATCCATACAAAGTATCCCTTTTCTTTAAACGGCTACCTAGTAAATGTATTCGGAATGAGCTATAAAATATAATTATGTGAACAAGAAATCTACCTGAGTGATACTCGATCATAATTACATAAAGACTCCATTCCGATTATATTTTCCACCCTTCCAACAGATTCTTTAAATTATTTTGATCTGTAGATACATTATAAACTTCATATCCTTTAAACTAGAATGACAGGGCCAGGGAAAGCAGAAAAAAGAGTTTGTAATCTCTAAAAATATGTGCGTGTAGCACGCCAGACGCGTTACTATCTAGTAAATATCTTCGGAATGGACTCTTCATATAATTATGATCGAACTTCACTCAGGTAAGTTCGTTTAACCATAAGATTTTAAACGAAATAAGATGCATTCATAATGCAATCAAGGAACTACATTTCAACAACAGCTCCGTTGCTGGTAAAGGACTCTTTACTAGCTAGACAACTTTATCGTTCACCGTAGTTACTGTATCAAACATAAATAGACATTTCCTTCATTAATTGATCGTAATATACCTCAAACACAATTTTAAAAGGATCTCTAGAGGTTCTTCACGCCGAATAAACTTATTTTACCGGCAAAGTACAAGAAAATAAGTGCTCCCTTATCGCCAGTGCAAGGATAAAAATCGATTAAAAGACTCTATATAAGTCTCGGAGGAAGCTAAGAGTCTGTGCTATCCGGACTAGTGATTAATAAACCCTAATTTATATATGTATTTAAAAAAAACAATTAATTAAAGAATTATTTTACTATATTAAGGTTTTAATGACAATTTATGACAACATCGACTAACCTAAAGGTGTTTGTATATTTTACAAATCATGGAAGCTACAACAGTGAATTCAAAAAGCTATACATATGAGGTATACAAATATGTAATTCATATCCACAAAAGGGTACATTAGTTCAGTACATTCATTAAGTTAGTGCGTATAAATATCTTTAGGCACATTATTTTTGGGAATCACTTCACTAATAATACTAATGCTTTTCGTGAGAATGTTCATGAGATATTATCAATTTGTAAGCAACCGCTTTATTTCAACGCTAAACTCCTGTAATTCTGCCAAACTGTATAAGTAATATTAACAGGAATCTATGTCTTATTATTTTAATAAGGTATCACATGCGCGCACACGGTTTTGATAAATATATTGTTACAATTACTTAAACAAATTTTCATTACTCTTGTATAATGTTACTTTCACCTTTTTAATTCCATCCTAAAATTGAAGTAAATACAAATTACCCCCCAATTTTTTTGTTTGTAGCAAAACGGCCCAAAAACTACTAACCCCGTGTTTTTGAAATACCAAATGTCATATAGAATAAATAAAGAAATGACAATTTAAAAGTGAAAAAATGAGCATCGACTTGTTTTAAATAATTTAATACACAATTTAATTTGATTTATCATTCAACGTTAAACAAATGGTACGATACGATAATACTTGACAGGAACTTTTATTTTCTAAATAGATTACGCTATATTTTATTTTATTTTTTAATTCTACTAATTATTCTAAAGGTGTTTCCTAAGATACATTTAATACTTAAATTTAGCGATATTTGAATAAGGATCATTTTTTAAATATTATTATTGTTAATGGTTCACCTGAATGGAAACCACCATTTAAATATCATTTGAAATATTGAGTTTTGTCAACGTCAAATTTGAAATAATGGATTCGTTAAGCGAAACTCAAAGAATAGAAATTCTAAAGTCTGGGTTTTGTGAACCAAAAAAGAATATTGCAGCAAATTTGTGAAATACTTCAATGCAACAGGACATGTGAAGGATAATGCGAGGTCTGGCCGTTCAGGGCATGTGAAGGATGCAGCGAGGTCTGGTCGTCCTAACACAGTGATAGAAGGCGGCAGGTCCTTAGATATGTTACTCAGTTTGGAGGAGAATCCCCATCTTTCCACAAGTCTAAACCAGAACGTATCCCACATGTCCGTGCATCGACTACTACATGCTAAAAATGCCACCCCTATGAAATCACAATTCCTGATGATGATTACGACAGGTATTGTTTAAAATTCTATAAGACGTTGAAGGAACTTTATAACGTCAATCCAAATTTCATTTGTTGAATAATGTTTTCCTATCAGTTGACCTTTACTTTAAATATGGGATATATCATACCCAATTTCTACAAAAACTTAACGCTTGTGCTGGGAAGTGGAATAATTAGGCTCTTTTTCTTAGAGCGAAATATGAATGGTGCCAGATATTTGCAATTATTAAGAACTGAAATTGTTTCAGTTTTGACGCATTTGCTTCCTAATCCTCGTCAGCTGTAAATTACTTTTATGGATTAACACCCAAAATGTTTTTTAGATAATAACGCAGAACCAAATAATGGCATCGTTGCAGCAGAATGGTGCACCCCCACAATACGCTCGGGAAATTCGGGAATATCTTGACAATGTGTTTTTTCAAAGTGGATAAGGAGAAGGGGCAATATTAAATGGCCCGCTCGGACCCCAGACCTAACGACCCTCGATTATGCATTGTGGACACATCTCAAGAATGTTGTTTTAAAAACTAAGCTGTTAAACCTGGAAGACCTGAGACGACAAATCGAAAACAAGTGTAAAAATATCGAACAACGTAACAGCCTTCTTAAGGTTTTGAATGCCTTTTAGCAATATTTAGCTCACTATCAAGAAGTAAATGGACAACACTTTAAGAGCTTGATACGAATTCTTCAAATTCTACTTTTTTTTTAGCCACAATGCGTATTTCGAATAGGTATTTAGTATTTACTATTTTTATAAGGTATTTAAAAAATGACCCTTTACTCAAAATCGACGAATTTAGGAATTAAATGTATCTGAGGACACATGTTTAGAAAAAATAGTAGAATGGGAAAATTGCATTGCATCGAATTTTATGGAAATTTTGCACACAGTAGACTTTACTATTGGAATGAGGGTAGGATATTAATTTCCGTTCAGGTGGAGAATAAACTTGACAACATTGCAAATTGCACCCGTGGTTTTTTTCATTTCCATACATGGCCTGTCTAAATTTAATTTTCGAGATATTTGGATATTTCAAAACTTTTGCTACACACTGTAGGTATATCCAATTTCATCTGAATATTTCCCATGTTTGCAGTAGCTTACCGTAATTGTATTATTTGTTTGTATTACTGTGTGTTCATCGCTTTCGCGAAATTAACGATATTCTGTCTCCAAATACATTAGACATTTTACATAAAAGTATAGAGGCAAATGTCTGATCTTTTCGGCAGTTACAGGTCTAAAATTAAAAACATTAATTTTTTAATAACATCATATTTTGTTGTATATTATTTTGTAGCATTCCGCCAATAATTTTTTTTACTACTCAACTTTAATCTATCACAAGCAAAGCACGGTTCACAAAGACCTTAAGAAAAGCATGGTTATGGTAGATATTTTTTATTTAATTTTGAATATAATAACATAGAGGCAACAAGAGCAACTCTTAAGGCAACAATTGCACGATTACTTTATGTACGTTATAGTATAAATATGTATTTCTTTATCTGAATTGTCTACTTTATGTTATAGCATATTTTCTTCCAAAGGTTTAATTCGACAAATATTCATGCTTTGAATTTTGTCTTGCTCTATAACTTTTACATTGTTTCAATTTGCACAACAGCTCTATTTCCACTTAGTACAGTTTAAGGCAGTGCTTACAGTTATCTGTAAGTTATTATAAGATACTGTACTTACTCCTCATAACAACAAAGCAATTTATGCGCAAGTGATTAGAAGACTATTTGCTTAAATTTGTATAAAAATACATTTTTTCCTACACTGCAATAACGCAGATTAATAAAATGCTGCATTACTTGCAATTGGAAATACTGTTTCCTTCACTAATATCAAGTTTCTCAGGTCCACTCAAGCTTGACTAAAACAGTTCTCCTTTATCCAGATTTAAATTTCCAATAAGCCCTTGTGCATCCGGATCCGTAGAGGCTTCGAATTCTAGGTTTCGTAGGGACTTATAATCAAATTTGTTAAGCTGCTGGAATGGATTAAGTCGCTTCATTTCTATACCCTACTTCGGAAATTTTGGAACGAAATATTCAGTAAAAGATATGATATACTATGCTAGATCCAGTATTGTCGAAGAAATTTCTGGCCTTTTATTCTTTCTATTATTACCTACCTCGCGCGATTGCTGAAATGCTCGAATATAGACTTTTTATTAAAAGAACTGAGGTCTAAAGGCTCTAACCTGTGCAGAAAAAGAAAAAAATTTAATTAATAATTACGGGTTAGTATTTGAACATTAATTGTAGGAAAACGGTACATGATAGTCATTAACTATAATCGTTGAAATCATAGTAATAAGCGATTTAGAAAACACATTTTTAAGTTGGGTTATACAATATCATTATTATAAGTCTGTTAAAAAGTTTGATTTGTTTTTTTACTTGTTCTATGTTTATTGTATCAACTGTAAATGGCTTTTAAGCTGAACTAATCTAATGTGGCCGATTTTATATTTTGACCCAATAAAATAAATTTCTTTTTGTTCAAATTTACACAAAAGGTTTTTAGTTAAATTTTTATTTTTTGGTATTTATTTGTAAATATATAGTATATATTTTGTTGCTTGTCAGTTCACTTATTTTTTCCTTCATTTAAGATAATTATTTTGTGCGCCATTTCTATATATTGCCGCGATCGCGAAATACTCTAAAATTGGCCCTGATCTCAATCTTAATCAAACTTAAATCTAGGTATAGAACATGCCACATTAAACAAATTTTTTTATCTGCAAAATAAAAAAACTCAACTCGAAAAATTAATAATTTGGAAAATAAAAGCTGACACATATACATGCGATTTTTTGGAAAACATGTCAATTGAAACTTCACCCTCTTTATAAATTGCGAAGTGTAAATGGTTATAAATGGATTATTAATTCAATCGCTTTTTATGGTTAGTAAAATACTACCAGTACAACTTCTTAATCTTGCGAATATTAAAGAAAACTCATGAAAAACTTGCTTTATTGTGGGCCAGTTTATTTCCTTGAGGTTGTCGATTTCATATTTCGATTTTGGTTAAGTAAAATTCTTAATTTTAGGGATTAATCCAAGTCTATTTTTAATTTATAAAGGCTATTTACTAATTAATTTATAATGTATGTAGTTATTTACCATTTTATAAGATAAGAAATAAGATACAATAAATAATATGAAAAATAAACCGCAAATCAACATCGGAACCTTGCAGGAATCCAAGGTTGTAAGCAAGTATAGAGAAATTCCACATGACTATTGTGGCCGTATCCATTAATGGCAAATGTAAACATTTGCAGGTTTTCTAAAGTTTAACATATATACAAATAAAATTATGCATCAAATTATTAAGTATGCTAACAATAACAAAAAAAACTTGAACATTAAAAAAAAAACAGAAGGTCGTGCTTTTGCTTTACTCTTTCTTGCTTTCTTTCGTTTCAGTAAATAAATATTTGTTGAAATTTTTATTAGGTCTCCAAGATTTTAGCGAGTGGGGGTGTTAAGAGCCGCTAACGCTTGTGGATAATGGCAGAATATTATTAAGTTGCAAACGTAACTTTTTTTTTACGTACCACTGTTCTGATCTAAACGCCTGCCTTAATGTTTTTGAACATAACCTAAAAATTATATTAAACATATTCATAATTTTTGCAAGACATTATATATATATATATATATATATATATATATATATATATATATATAATGTGTTTTCATTCCGGGTGTACATCCGTTCACTACTGTCGTTCTGAAAAGAACAGTTTTGCTGACGTTTCGCCAAAATCACATTTGGCATTTTCGAGTAAAAATCAACACATATATATATATATATATATATATATATATATATATATATATATATATATATATATATATATATATTCAGGGTGATTCAGGAATAAGTCCCGAAAATTTACAGGCATGTAACCTTCACGAAATATGAAAAAAAGTTTAAACTTTTCTTTGAGCCTTACGGTTGAGAATATATAGGGCGTTAAACATGTGTGATAAAAAGGACGGACATTTTATTATGTAATATCTGTTAGGAGCCAGGTATCAATTCAATTTTTTCAAAAATTCATTAGTCGATCTTTTTGTTAGTCGTAGCATAGAGCTTCCGGGAAGTGGTATAGTCAATGACATGAGCTTTATGCAAGCACAAGACAGGCGCCGTCGGATAATTTGTTTTTAGGTTATTGCAATTTGAATCTTTTACTGCGCTAACTTCCAGCGGGTCTGGATGCGACATTTGGCCGATTTCAATTTTATAAGAAATGTTTGAAAACTCAGTTATCGTGCTGTGTATATTTTCATTTTGCATTAAAATGTTGCAAAACTAGTAAAAAAATGCTTACAAACATGACATATCTTCACTCGTATCCACTTACTTTGTCAAATCATAGATACCCTAGATATCCTTGATTTGAGAAACGAGTATATGATTTGACAAAGTTATTGAATACGCGCGAAGATATGTAATTTTTTGCAAAATTTGCAACATTTTAACGCAAAATGAGAATATACGCTTGGAAGTACGGTAACTAAAATTCTTGTAAAATTGAAATGAGCCAATCCGTGTCGCATCGACACCCTCTGGAAGTTTGCAGTAAAAAAATTCACATTGCAATAACTTAAAAACTAATGATCCAACGACGCTTGTCTTGTGCTTGCATAAAGTTCATGTCACTGACTACCATTTCCCAGAAGATCTACGCAACAACTTAAAAAACGGCCGACTTATGAATTTTTGAGAAAATCGTAATAACTTGAATGAAACTGCGAAGAGTAATAATTTTTGGTAAAGAAGCCAAGCTATAAATATTTTTAATAGAATTAGGCAATATAGCGAGTGGTAAACAAATATGACCATATAATCAGGGCATATACCCCTGTTCTACGCCTCTGAAGTGACTCATTTAGTTATCGTTTGTTGGGATAATGGGTCTTTATATAACCCTAACATAGTTCAAAATAGAAATTGACATCTCGCTCCTAACAGATATTACGTAATAAAATTTCCTTTTTACCACACATGTGTAATGCCCTCTATATTCTAAACGGTGTGGCTTAGAGAAAAATTATACAAATTTTTTTTTCATATTTTGTCAAGGTCTAAACAAGCTTGTATTTTTTGGTACTTATTTCTGAATCACCCTATATTTATATATATATATATATATATATATATATATATATATATATATATATATACATGTAAATGTATATATATAAATATATATACATATATATATATATATATATATATATATATATATATATATATAAAAGGGGTAGCGATGTTGCAACCAATTAATCTTCGTTGGTCTTACTGGGACATTTAACTAATGCTTCTTTTTACTTTGTGAGAGCTTTATTATAACCCCACCACAGTCACTCTACAAAATGGTTTGTTAATATAAAGTAAGCGGTTGACTTATTTTTTGTAAACGAGGTTACAAATAGAAACAGCTATCTAAAAATAAGAAATTATATCTGCTCATATCCGTACACAATTTTAAAAAAAGGTCTTCACTATTTACAAAACGTTTAACTAACGGTTTAAAACTACAAAAAAAAAAGAAAAGAATAACAACAAAAAACATCAATTAACCACACAGGAAACTATATATAGTCGCGTAACTTGTGTGACGTTCTAAGATTGTTCCTTATAAAAAACGATTTTTAGTTTTGCATATACCGAATATTAGAGAGTAGCTCTAATTTTTAATATTTATAAAAATTTTCCACTTTTACAAAATTCTATATAAATAATATCTACCTAACTAAACAAAGTTATTTCAGTAACCTCACCAGAATATTAGTATTTTGTAGACAAATATTTCATAAAAATCGGTAAATGTTCTTTACCTGGAACTTTCCTCATTATGAATATTTCCTTTTATTAGGAATAGTGAAGTGTGAACCAATTTAGTTTACTACATAGTTATTAAGGAACACTTTTTAAACACTTTTACTGAACGCCATTTTGTTCCAATAATGTATCCCTACCAATCTTTTACCAGTTTGTACTCGATTTTGGGCATAATTTAAAATGATTTTAATAAGGAGTTTTTACAATGACACACATCGCGATTTTGTTGTCATGTTGAATTCGCCTTAGTTTATCTTTATTTCATATTTAATTTTTCTCCAAAATTTACAGTCAATTGAATAAGACGACTTTTTTTAACATGTTATTTTGCTGCCATTTTGTTCCGCTATCCCGAAATTGTAACCCAACTTTACCAGCTTATGTCTATATCACACTTAATGCTTGCACAAAATTTGAAATTAATCTGATAAGTAGTTTTTTTCAGACTGATTATTTAAATATTTTATTATGCCGATATTTTGTTTTGTTATCTTATATGCATACCAAAATGTTACTAATTGATTTTTATGTAATACTTGATTTTCTTGCAAAATTTGAGGTAAATTGGATCACTTCACCAGGCCGCCATCTTGTTCCGGCATATTGAATTTTTACCAAAATATTACCAGGTTATACCATAGCTTTAAATCAATTCATTAAGTAGTTTTTCCAGGCTGAATTTCTTAATATTTTATTAAACCGCCATTTTGCTCTGTCATCTTGTATTCGTAACAAAATCTTACCAGTTGATTCCTACATAATACTTGATTTTTGTGCAAATTGGTGATTAGATTTTTAGGTAATAAGTTTTTTAATCTTTCATTAGACCGCCATCTTGTTCCGGCATATTGGATTTTTACCAAAATATTACCAGGTCATACCACAATTTTACTAGTTTATCTCTACAATTAGTTATGGTCCCAATTTGAAATCAGTTCATTAAGTAGTTTTTTCAGGCTGAATTTCTAAAAATTTGATTAAGCCGCCATTTTGTTCTGCCTTCTTGTATTCGTACCAAAATGTTACCAGTTGATCCCTACATAATACTTGATTTTTATGCAAATTGGATAATTAGATTTTTAGGTAATAAGTTTTTTAACGTTTCATTACACCGCCATCTTGTTTCGGCACATTGGATTTTTACCAGGTCATTCATATATGAGCCTTAATTTTTGACTAAAATTTGAAGCCAATCTGATGAGTTTTTAGCTATGCGGCGAACTGACAAACAGACAGAGAAACCGACAGACGGACGTACGGAATTTATAAAACATATTTTTTGGCATATAGGGACGCTAAATCGCGAAGAAATGTAAAACCTGAGAGGGTGATTTTTTTTAACACCACAGTTTTACTAGTTCATCTTTATACTACAATAATTAGTTATGGCACAAACTTGAAATCAGTTCATTAAGTAGTTTTTTTAGGCTGAAAATTTGAATATTTTATTAAACCGCCATTTTGTTCAGACATCTTTGGTTCGTATCAAAATTTAACCAGTTGATTTCTACATAATACTTGATTTTTGTACAAAATTTGAGATAAGTTGGATAATCAGTTTTTTTAGCAATAATTTATTTACCGTTTAACTAGGCCGCCATCTAGTTCCAGGATATTGGATTTTAACCAAAGTTTACCAAGTTATCCCCATATGAGCCTTAATTTTTGACTAAAATTTTAAGTCAGTCTGATGAGTAGTTTTTAAGCTATAGGGACGCCAAAACGCGAAGATATGTAAAACGTGAGAGTTTGATTTTTTCAGGTTACATAAATTTTATTTTGTCTCCATTTTGTTCCGCCATCTTGAATTAGTACCACACTTTTACTAATTCATCTCTAAACTACAGTTAGTTATGGCACACAATTTAAAATCAGTTCGTTAAATAGTTTTTTTAGGCTAAATTTTTAATTTGTTCCGCAATGTTGGATTCGTACCAAAATTTTACCAGTTAAGTCATACACAACACTTAATTTTTGTACAAAATTTCAGATAAATTGGAAAAGCACTTTCTTAGTAATAATTTTTTACCAATTCACAAGGCCTCCATTTTGTTTTGCCATATTGAATTTTTACCAAAATATTACCAGGTCATCCCCATATGACCCTTAATTTTTTACCAAAATTTGAGGTCAATAGGGTAAGTAGTTTTTTAGCTTTGGCCTATCTTAACCCAAAACACGTTTAACTGTGTGAGATATTTATTTAAGCGCTATGAGTCTATAACTACTATCAGACTTAGAAATTATCTAAATTATGCTTTATGGACATCTTTAAGATTTTATTCTAAAATTCGCTAGCAAACAAAATATATGTTTGAAGTCTTTGTTTATTCATCTTAATTCAAATCAATTTTTTCTGGTTGTTATCTACGATTCCCCACAGATCGGATTAGAAAACATCCACAATGCGTTAGTCATTTAAAATTCTTGCCACGTTTGGAAACACCAGCCATTTCCACTCAATCCTGCTAAATTATTTAAGCTATAAACGTTTTTCGCAATACAATTTATCTTTCGAAAAATAAGGGCTTTGGTACTCTTCGAAGTATACGTATTAGCAGAAAAATATTATTAGACATGCTTAGATTTTGTTTTGCTTTTGCACAGGTTTCCAAAAGAGGTTCGTGTGTCAGTTTCACGATATTAGATTTTCTTGAAGAATATTAGTTAAGCGGCATAGCAACCTAATCGTTCACTTATTATACATAAGCATACATTTTGGCACGATGAATAAATGTTTTCTTTTAAATTTATCCATAAAATGATTTTCGAATTCTTGTGTAATTTTTGAATGCTAAATTGAATTCTACATATTATAAAAAGGAACGATTTTTCTATGGGAGGCCTGTAAAAACCATGATGGCGGCTGATGAAATCAACATTAAATAGTTGTTATTTATCTTCCATTTTATAATTCTACATATAGTGCTTTGGTAAATGTTTTTTTAAAAACAAAATTGTGATTTTATTGTCTATTACCCTTTATTTATTAATATATAGTTATTTCATAAATTTATAATATCCTATAATATAACAAGTGATACAAGTAACATTAAGTTATAAACAGATACCTAATGACACACTTTTTTGGATTTACAATTTGGAAACTTAAAAAACTGATTAGTTAAGATTTACAAATAGTATTGTTTGTTCGTAACATGTCTAACAGCTTCTAATATTGTTAGAAGTAGTTTATATTTCTATTTTTTTTTTCAATAGAGAAGATAAACACAAATTCTAGGAGCATAAAGAAACAGAAAACAAATTAAGACTACATTAATGAATATAAAAACATATTTTTAGCAATCATCTTTGCATCCACATAGTGCAGGGGACGGAATATTAGAATATTTGCAATTGGCCCAAAGCGGAATGTATGTTTCACTACCCGTTTTGCCATATCACCAGCTGGTTGGTGAAAGTAAGGGCATCTACAATGAGTGCTTCGCACCGCCCATGGCACCTCTTATATGCTGCCCTTTTTATATAAGCTGCTTTTGTAGTAGGAATATTTTGCGTTCTTTTCTCTTTTTTCTTTACGTCATCGTTGGTACTTTTTCATAATTTCTCAATAATATCAATTTCGATTTTGCCCGAGGTCTTGCAATAAATAAATTAAGACAAATTTCCATCCAATAAACACTCCCCGTGTTTCTTGATCATCTGAATCAACATGCTAATACAAAATTTACAACGGAAATTGAATCAGCAGGTACGATTCCCTTTCTCGATGTTCTTGTACAAAGGAAAGGGGATGGTTCCTTAGGACACTCTGTATATAGAAAGCCAACGCATACGAACATATACCTAAATGCAAATTCCCATCATCATCCGCACAAAAGCAATCAGTTATTAATTCTTTGGTTTACAGAGCCCTTCTTTACAATCGGAAACAGAGAAACTGGCTCGCTCAAGCTTTAAGAGGGAATGGATATTGCACTGAGGATATAAGACTGCTAATTAAAAAATATAATAAAGGTCCTCATCAGAGCTCAATCGTTTTGATATGTAAATAATTTTATCTGTCTGTCTGGGATGAGTGAATGGTCCCCTTTGTTTAGAGAGGGAGTGCGAATGCCATTCGGCATTTAAAGATAATAATGATAATAATGTCATCACCCCTTATTCATTCTTCCAAGTCATCTTCAAGAATTACATCTCTCGAAGGGAACATACATAGTCAAATTAAAAAATAGATAAACATCTTGATTTTAACAAAATTAACAGATGAACAGAAATTATGCAAAAGGGGAGTAAGGGATGTAGAGAGCAACTAATAATAGATAGCGCTATAATAAAACACGTCGAAACACCGCGTCAAAACCTACATATAACATACGTCAATTCACAAAAATTATTTGATATAGTACCACATGAGTGGCTTAAAAAAATCATAAAATTTATAAAAAAAACACACTATTTACCAAAATTTTGTATACCGTTTACTGGGTAGATGGAAAGCAAAAATACATTTAAGGACAAACAAGAAACATATATAAGATTAACCTTCTGTTATGTAGATTATATAAACATTTACGAATCAACATTAACGCAAATGAGAGAATTACTTAAAATAGTAGAAATTATATCAAGGAATATAGGCATGGAATTAGGAATAAATGGTAAGACATTACATATTAAAAAAGGAAAATGGGTACAAGAACCAATCAAAGTAACATTAAATAACAAAAAAGATACAACAAATAGACAAATATGAACATAAATATCTGAAAATTTATCAAAATGATAAATTGGACTGTTCAATTTCTAAGTTAGACCTATAGTAAAAATACAAGGAAGGATTAATGTTGCTCCTCAAATCAAAATTGGATTCAAGAAATCTATTTTAAGCTATTATTACAATCGCATCCCTATGCTCACCTACTCTCTTCGTTTAGTTCATTGGATTTAAACAGATATTGAAAATATACATATAGGTACTTATAAGGAAATAGATGAAAAAAAGTAGCAAGCTGTCCCCAAAAACAGCGCACTACATAACAGCTGGTGAAAACACTAAGAACGTACAAACAACATCTTTTACATATAGCTATCAAACAAATATCCAAAAACTATACACTATTTGTCGTAGGAGAAAATCAGAAGAAAACTATACAGACTGTTCCAAAGTTTGTAAAATTACATGCAACAAAACTTCATCCTGAAACAACTGCCAAGGCGCTTCAAAACTTTTTAAAAGACAAATTTCCCGAGATGTTTTGGGAGGCTCAAAATTCTAAACATCCACAGTTGTATGCTTTTTTTCAGGTTTCTATTAGGCAGGAAAACTTTAATAATGCGTGGAAGCGTGACATTTGGCCTGAAGGTGCTTATGTTTAAAGTCCTTTGGTAATACAACAGGTTCTATTAGAATAGCAAATTACAATATACGCAGTATGAGGAATAAGTCCGATGATTTAAATATACTACTCATGGAGGTAGGGTTTCCAGACATTGTTTTTCTGGCGGAAGCCTGGTGTACGTCAGATTAAGAAAATTGTTTGTTAGCTGGGTACTCACGCAAAAATGGTTCAGGTGTCGCTATTTACGTCTCCACTAGGTTAACTTTTAAGGAAAGAAACAAGACTCTGTGCGTTGACCAGTTTTTCGAATATGGAGGTGGTTGGTGAGAAGCCCATTATTGTACTATCCCTTTATAGGCCGCCTTCAGCAAGCATAAGAGACGTTATGTTTAATATTGAGTTAGTGATGGATAATATCTCTAATAGTAAAAATAACTTAGTTGTGAGTGGCGAATTTAATTTAAATTTTACTCCTACTGCCAGTGATCAATATGCAGGTGTTCTTTGTAATGTATTCGCTTCTTATGTATTATATTTATGTGCTTCTGAAAATAGTTCCATGCAGGATGATAAACAATCTGAATGATAATATATTTCTTCATTTTAATTTCAATAGTGGTAAAATAAGTACTGTTGACAGCCCTTTATCTGAACACAGTATGCAAATTGTTAGGATTCAAACACTTGTATCTATAACAAAAGGCAATGACTTCTTCGTAATTTTCGAAAAGAGGCTAATATAATATTATTAAGGCATTTGTTAAACCAACAAAATTGGCGACACGCTTTACTTAAGGTTAGTGACATAAATTTTAAATTTGAATAATTTTTAAACATATTTTCTGAAATAATGAGTATGTATAGCTTTTCCATTGGAGTTTATTAAATTAGGAAATAATTCTGAGAGACTCTCGAAACCCTGAATAACTGGTAATAAACGAAATCAGGTTGTTGTGTGGCATAGTTAAGTCTACAAGTGATAATATATTGAAGCACTCCTATAAAACTAGACTGAAGAACTATAGAGATACGCTTCCACGAGAGCATTTTATGATAACTTGTATTTAAATTCTAATAATAAATCAAAGTGTACTTGGCAAATGATAAACAGGGAAGCTAATTTCCATAACTATCCTAATGTTTTTAAAAATACTGATGGAAGTATTGATATCTATCTATTGATAACCTAAAGATAATCACTACAGGAAAAACCAAATTAAATGGCCCTACCAACTGTGTCTCTATGCTGCTTTTATCGGTAATATATAGTGAGGTAGTGGAATTTATACATGAGGTATCTACTAAGAATGCTGTTGGTTGGGAGAGATTCCCTGTTCGCTTCTAAAATCAGTTATTTATTGCCTCAGTCCTGGCAGACTTAATAAATATGTCTTTTTTGGAAGGTATTTTTCCGTCGTAGCTTAAGTGTGCCATAATAACACCTATTTATAAAAAGAATAATAAAGAGAAAATAGAAAACTACAGGGCCGTGTCGTTACTTCCCGGGTTCTCAAAAATATTTGAAAAGGCATTTTATATAAGAATTTTAAGTATTTTCAATAAGCATAAACTATTTCCAGATAGTCAGTATGGTTTCCGTATGGGTAGGTCCACTGCGGATGCTGCGCCGGCAACTGTTAACTATATAATAATATCATGGGAAACTTGTTGCAGGTCTCTTCTTTGATTATAGTAGTGCATTTGACCTTGTAAATCATGATCTCCTCCTTGAAAAATTAGAACGCTGTGCAGTGAAGGGACCTCCTTTGAGCTGAACATGTTCATAACTGAATAACCGTAAGCGGATAGTGAAATTGGGAACAAGGGGGAGTCCTTCTAGTTGACCATAAAGGTGTCCCCCAAAGCAGTATTATGAGGCTTTTTCTGTTCCTCGTTTTTATTGGAGATGTTACACTGAATAATCCTGGGGGGGTTAGGTTTACATATGCTAGGGATGCCCAAACTGATTATGATCTGCGGAAGGGTGATAAACTCAGATTGCCTCATCACAGGATGACAAGGACTGTTAAAAGCTGTACTACTATTCCTATAAAAAAATTTTAACTATCTGTCTAGAGAATTAAGACACATAAAAAATAAAACTTCATTTAAAAATACATTGAAACCTTTATTGTCGCAACATTCGTTTTACAGCTTACAGGAATACTGCTGCTGCAGATTCTCCTCATAAACTTATAATATTTTTTATATTAAAGTTAGCGGTGATTGTAACTGCATTGTTATATATGTGTGTCTGTGATGTCTGTGTGTGATTAATTCTATATTGTTTTAATTTATGTATTAGTTTGCATGTCGAATGATTGTATCTATAGTTTAGCCTAGATTTATATTTAATTAAATTTTATTTTGTCGACGAACTGTATTGCAAGATCTTGTATGGAATAAAATAAATATATATCAATAATGTGTACATCATAATTTATATTTTGACAAAACAAATCAGCAGATGATCCTATAACAGATTTCATCACATTTGTAAAATTTGATATTTTCTTTTAAGTATAATATACATATGATGCAGCAGTATCTTTTTAATAATAATAATGTATAATAAATTATTCTCTTTATGTATTTAAATTCCCTTTATTTTAACTGTATTCGCAACTTGTTAAAAAAATGGTAGCCGACTTACAGATAGAATGTTCGATCTCAATACATTATCGTCTAGTGAAAAACAGAAAAGGAACATCGAAATGGTTTTAATAAAATCGTATTCTTTCCAGACAGAGAGCTAAGAAATCTGGAGCTTGCAAAATGAAAAGAGATGTTCAATCTGGACTATTGAATTTCTACCGGTGTGTTAACTTTTTTCGTTAGAGTATCTCAGTAACAGAATTATTGCATTTCTTAGACAAATGTCTCACCATTGATTAAGTTTTATCAAATTAACAAACTACCGTATATTTTTCAACTAAAATTACACTGTTTATAGTCTGTTCCCATTATCTGAACACAATTTTTTCTTAAAATACTCAGCATACTCTGCTTAACCAAACGTCATTCACACTGTGTTTCATGAAATTTCGCCGTATAAAAATCACTTTTTCGGCAAATAACCGGTTGAATTTTGTAATTATCTATAACAAATATTACTCAAATCTAAATATATGGGTTATAAGATTTTCAAATAAAGAATTCCAAACGTTTCCCTTTAAAACAGGACAAAGGGCTTCTAATAAAATTGACTTAATATCTATTCACATAAAGGCCAAACATTACACAAATTACGGCGAATAAATTAATTTAGCTTTTTAAGAGCTTTTAAATAATGGGTAACAACATCAGAATATTATGCTCAAACAAAATTTTCAATATCTTCGGGTAATAGTAGGAATAATATTTTCCGCATAAAATTTCGCGCGAATATTGTCTTGTTAGATGCAAATAGTTTAATGATTTTTATATCCTGTCCTTGTTAAATGAAAATCGATATTTATGAGTAGATTTCAAGGAAGATGCTGAACGAAAATGGAGATTGCAGATAACGCAGTGTTTACTAGGATTTTATGGCATATATTGTCTTTCACTTTACTAGATATTTTTTAAGATTCTTAATGTTTTTTGTATTGTTTTAAAGACAGTAGAGTATTCGAACGACGCGTTCAATTTATGATTTTATTTTATTTTTTCGCCTTTCTAGGAAAGTGTAACTGTTTTGTTTCTCAAGAACGGCGAATTTCGATTTTATTTCAATATATGGAATAACTCCATTTTTATCTATTTGCTTATAAACTATTTCAGTTAATATAACCTAATTCTTGGTGCAAAAATTTTATTATGTCAATAACTTAAATGTATGGTGTTGCAGGAGGGTATGCAAGCAAAATTTTGTATGTAATGGACCACAGAACTTTTTATTTTATTAGGTAAATCCAACGTTAAAACGTATTTTCTGGCCTTGGAAACTTTGAGCTTGGCATTTTTTTAAAAAAACTGCTTATAAATAAAACTTAAAATTGTTTAAAAATTTTATTTAAAAAGATATTTTCGATTTCAAAATTATTGAAAAATAAAAAATTATATTTTATTTAATCTTGGAAATTTGCCTCTATGAATTCGGCGTCAAAATAATAATAAGAGTAAACTGATATCAAATTTAAGGTATAAATCAATCAATGAGTATCTTTCTTGTGATGTAGGTACTTAGTAATTTTGAAGATGGAATAAAATGTAATTTTTTAAATTTAGGTGTTTTTTGGAGTCGTTTTGTTTTTATAAAAATATGTATGGTTTTAACAGTAACATGCAACTACACTTCCAATTTCTATAAATGATGAGATATATTAAATACAACTTAATCAAAAGCTTCAGTTTTACTAGTATAAAAAGAAACGTAAAATGTTCCTACCATTGCAAGAAGTACTTAGCAAAGGATATCCCCAAGGTATCTGAGCACTGTAGGAACCAACCACCGAGCTCACAAAATAGGCAGAATGAATATAAAATCTTATTTAATATTAAGCATTTTTGTCATATTAACATTTAGATTCATAGAGTTTTATCGGACGCCTAGTGCACATCGTGTTACTTTATGCTGTGTATTTATCCGATACTAATAGTGGTTCTAGTGACAAACAAACGTTTATTTTTCTCTTTCGTGTGTCGAGCAATATGGTCAGTTTCGTAGAAGAACTACTTTCCATTTTAGTGTACTTAATAGTCGCAATTTATTTGAAAACATTGTCTGTGAAGTGTGTACTAAAGCAGTAACAAAAAAAATCTTCCGGCATCGCATGCTCAGGTTCCTGCGGTTCCTCATACCACGTGAATTCGACCTGTTCAGAGGTCGGGAAACCACATACTGAGAGTCTTCGAGAAACCGTATCAGATCAGTTGTCGATGCGGATTGTGCAGCGTCTGCGCTAGTAGGAACTTCGTCTGCAGATGTTACATGCATCGCCTACTTCTCTTTCGTGTGTCGAGCAATATGGTCAGTTTCGTAGAAGAACTACTTTCCATTTTAGTGTACTTAATAGTCGCAATTTATTTGAAAACATTGTCTGTGAAGTGTGTACTAAAGCAGTAACAAAAAAAATTTTCCGGCATCGCATGCTCAGGTTCCTGCGGTTCCTCATACCACGTGAATTCGACCTGTTCAGAGGTCGGGAAACCACATACTGAGAGTCTTCGAGAAACCGTATCAGATCAGTTGTCGATGCGGATTGTGCAGCGTCTGCGCTAGTAGGAACTTCGTCTACAGATGTTACATGCATCGCCTACTCGGGAACATTGGAACTTATGCAGTCAACGAAAATGATATTGCTTAAATGACCAATAGATTAAATAGCCTTGAGTTATAGTTATATGTGTTTAATCGCTCATTAAACAAGAATTCGGAATATTCTGAGGAAAATTTAATGTCGTTCACCACTTAAATCGTTCCAATGATTAATTTTAAGCTGGAAACCTCTATGACTACCCACAACTTATTTTTGGTCCTATTCAAGTAGAGACCAAAGGGAAAAATATAGTAGTTAAATATTTGTCGAAGTGTAATCGAGCAGATTTCTTGTTGTCGCGAAACTGACTAAAAATGGTTGGAAAACAAGCAAGGTTTTCAGCTTAATGGAGTTTCTAAAGATTTTTGTAAACAAACACCCACCATTACAAACCAAATTGCTGTTAAAGCAAGTCAGCGAAGCAGCCAAAAAACAAATTAAGTTTTACTGAACATAAAATTGTAGCGTGCTTATTCGCAAGACTGAAAACAAAAAATAATTTCCGTAAACAGCGAGGACGGTTTAAATGCTTTGTTAACATTTTATTTCTTTCTATGTAGTTGTAGTAAAACAGGGTGGTCCATCGAAAACGAAACGTTGCTATTTTGGGTGTTTAGGCTGAAATTAAAAAAACATTCGAACATGACGATTTTGTATTTGAGGGGGACACTTCTTAGACGTATAACCACAGCGTTTTTTAGAATACCTCGGGCAGGATGAAATTCACCCCCTAAATCTTAAATGGAAAGGGGGCTCGAGTGATATCTCATTGGAAAGGTCTTTTCATCTGTATGCCAAGTCCAGAGTTTGAAGGCACTGCTATGCTAAAAAAAATGACAGCGCATCAAGATTTAAGAAATGTGAATTTTTAAATGTTTTATTTCAGTTGAAAAAATACAAAATTCTATTGAATTTTGTAAAAACCAAACCAAAAAAAATGGGATTTTCAAAACAAAAAAAATACCCTAAAATACCTAATTAACTGATACAAAACTTACTAAATTGTCATTTCTGTAATTCATAATATTGAAATATATCATCGTTAAACTAAAATTTAAAGGTTTCCTCGAGCGTCAGGGGAGAGAGATTCACCCCAAAAATGTTTAATTAAAGAGTGTGTCGAGTTGCACTTCCTTTGAAAAGTCTTTCACCTCTCTGTACAAAGACACTTAGTTCATGCCGTAACACTTTATTTACAGAACATAAAATTGAAAATTTATCCAATACAAAAACTGCCCAATGAATAAATTTAATAGATCAATGTTGTGAAGTATTTGTCTTCTTCGAACTTTATAAAAAATAAATTATTTGGCTTATCTACGTATTGTCCTAACTCAGTTTATATCATCTGCTGACTTGGTTAGCGAACGGCGGCGTGTCCAGAACGTAACAAGTTGTGGTGTAGGGTCGTTAGAACTCTTGTATTTTGATTTATCTACGTATTGTAAATTACAGAAACAAATAAAAAAACTACAATCTTCTTCGCAAATTATGAATCTGGATTCAGAACCGCAGATATTTTTAATCAGAGGCATCCTGATAAACACGTCCATTTGAAGTATGTCCTAAAATTGGTGTATAAATTAACTGGATTGGTAGGTAACAAAAAAGTGAGATATTGCGAATCCAGTGGTCAATGAAGTAGCGGAAGTAGCTGTTCTTTGTCACGACACTCAAGACGCAACACTAAATATGAGAATGCTGGCCACTGTGTCAGGTGTTCATCGAACTTGTATTCCACGAAATTTTAAAAAACATAAGTTCTATCCGTACCAAATATCATTGGTACCAGAATTTAACAGGCGTCTGCAATTTTGTGACGAATACTCATCCTTCGTCAATGGCAGTGTGAACCGTCACAATTGCGGTTATTGCAGTAACACATCCGAGAATTTTTCAAGAGACTCATACACAAAATCCAGAAAAGTTGAACGTTTAGGCTGGAATCTTCTCAGTTGGTGCCTTTTTCTTACCAGAATTATTAACTAGGGTGGTTTACTTAGAACTCTTGGAAACTGCAATCGATTTTACCATAACTAAAATAATGGAACACGATCGATGCTATGCACAAAATACTAGGTTTCAATAGGATGGCGCTCCACTGCATGCCCTGTAGGGGAATATTTAGACCTAACATTTTTAGAAAGATTAATTGGCAGAAGTGGTGCTATTGAGTGGGCCTAAGATCCCCAGATTTGAACCCACTGGACTTTTTATTGGGACACTTAAAATCAAAAATGTAACTAATGTGAAGAATACTATTACCATTTTAATGTTGTAAATAGTATCTCCAAATCAGTCAAATCCATTTTCATTTTAAGTACAGAAAATCAAGTTTCATGACATAAACTAAGTATCTTTGTAAACAGAATCGATATTTGTTTTCAAATTTTGTTTAGATTTTTTTTTGTCTCAACTGGTACAATTTATTGTTTTCAATATTAGTATCTTTTGAACTAAAATAAAACTTTAAAAAATTCACATTTTTGAAATTTGAATGGGCCGCCATTTTGTTTTTGAGCATAGCAGTGGCTTAAAACTTTGGGAATGACATACAGGTAGGAATAAGATACCACTCGAACCCCTTTTCTATTTAAGAATTAAGGGGTGAAGTGAAGTCATCACACCCTGCCCGAGGGATTGTGAATAGGGGTTTTCGTATACGCCAAAAAAATGTCCCCTTCAAAAACAAAATCGTCGTGTCCGAGCATTTTTGTAAATTTCAGCATAAACAACCAAAACTAGCGACTCTTCATTTTCGATGAGCCATCCTGTATGTTAAATGAGTTGGTTACGAGTTGCTCTTAGTCTTTTTTAGTCAAAATACGGTGGGGTCTAAAGGCAAAATTAACAGATTTTAAACAGAATTTATATGTAAACAGCCCTGATCCTCACTCAAAGTGGTAATTTTAAATCATAAAGTTACGGGCTTAAACGAGCATACTATTTTTCACCGAGACAGAGATGTGAAATCGGATGGAAGTAGAGCATTTATCGTAGTAAAAAATAAATAATACGCAATCTTAATGACAAAACTAGAGCAATGCTGAATATATACGGATAAATATAAAATTAGATTGAAAGAACTTAATACTTATCTGCTGTGTCTATATACTGCCAAATGACGATGGTGTCTACGTAAGTTTTATTTTTTGAGCTTTCTTATATTGGAGGCCGCCACATCATACCTGTATTGAGTTTCTTTGTGAAATTAAGATTCACAGACCTCTAGAATATTATAACACTGTATATTTCAATTTTCAAAGATTATGCAAAGCAAATTATGATAGAATAAATCATGAAATCGCAAATACAGATTGGAGAAAAATATTTACTAATAAGTGTTTAAATATTTAGTTACCTAGATAGATTTTATGAAAGAATAGAATATATTGTACAGCATTATTCACAAACAACAATAAGAACTGTTAATGAAAAAATAAACTTCATAAAAAGTGACGCCTATATAGGAACTCTAATGATTTTGTTTATATTCTTAGGAATGTCATGCAAAACTTGTTAGACAAGGTTATATTAATTATATTAGATCAGCTGAGACTAATAGCTCTAGATTCTGGAACTTTGCCTCGATTAAAATTTGTAAGTAAAATACCTGCGGAGATGCACTAGGGTGATAGACATGCCGGAGAAAACTCTAATATTAGCAACTTGTTTGCTTGGTGTTTGAAAGTGTTTTTATGCCAGAGAGGTACCCATTCAATAACAATTTTGCTGATATGTCCCCTAGCGTTGTTTCCTATTTCATTCTCTGAAGGCCATACATATATATATATATATATATATATATATATATATATATATATATATATATATATATATATATATATATATATATATATATATATATATATATATATATATATATATATATATATATATATATATATATAAAAGAACCGGAACATTTAAATATCTTCAAAACCCCTAAAGTTGTGCTTGCAAAATTTGGCATTTCAGAGTTTGTAGGTATGCGGAATTAAAAAACGGCGCCGGCGCTGTTGCCAGATTTCTTAGTTTTGCACTGCAAGTAGTAATTTTCTTTTCTTAAATGGAATGCCGTATTTATTTTTTATGCATTAAATTGGCCATCTCAAGTTTAGTACTATCTTAAATTTTCAAAATTCTATCTTTACTGATTGCTGAGTTATGACACCACCATATTTACAGTAAAAAGTATTGGAACGCCTAAATATCTTTTAAACTTCTAAAGTTGTGCTTTCAAAATTCGGTCTTTGCGGGTTTCTGGGCACGCAAAATTGAAAAATGGTATCGGCACTCTTACCAGATTTTTCAGTTTTGCGCTACACATAGTCTTTTTGTTATCCTAAATAGAGTGTCCCACTTATTTTTATTGCGTATAATTGGCCGTTTCAAGTTTAGTTATATTCCAACTTTTTAAAATTCTCTCTGTCCTAATTGTTGAAATATGACAACACCGCATTTATAGTAAAAAAGTACCGCTTTTTTCTGCCACACCTAGTAATTTTCTTGTTCTTAATGGAATGCCCCATTTATTTTTATTGCAATAAATTGGTCTCAATTTAGTAAAAACCTAAACTTTCAAAATTCTATCTTCCCTGGTTGCTGAGATACGACAACATCGCATTTATACTACGGGAACGCCCAATTATCTTTTAAACCGCTAAAGTTGTGCTTACCAAATTCGGTAATTATAGATTTGTGAGCATGCGGAATTGAAAAATGGTATCTGCAAAGTTGCCATATTTCCCAGTTTTGCTTTACATGTAGACATTTTCTAATCTTAAACGTAATGCCCATTTATTTTATTGAAATAAATAACTTTTGAGTTATTAAGCTGTTTTTCTTGTTAAGTGATATTGGTGGCTTTCCACAAAGAAAAAAATAATAAAGTATAATTACTTCTCAGTCCTGCGTACACTGAAAAATATACAAACAAACAAAATATTCATTACAGACTTCTTTGTGGAAAGTCACCAATATCACACAAGAAAAACGGCTTAATAACTCAAAAGCCATTCATTTCAATAAAATAAATGAGGCATTGCATTTAAGATTAGAAAAACTCTACATGTAGGGCAAATCTGGCAACAGTGCCGATACTGTTTTTCAATTCCGCATGCCCACAAACTTTTAAATGCCAAATTTTGCATCCACAAATTTAGGGGTTTTGAAGATATTTAAGCGTTCCGGTTCTTTCTACTAACCCTGTGTATATGTATATATATATATATATATATATATATATATATATATATATATATATATATATATATATTACCATTCTAGACGCTGAGCACAGAAGATATGTTCGCCTGATTTACGAACCAAACATTACAAGGAAGGAAAGAGACAAAATCATCTACTCAATTGCTTTCCTTCTAACTACAAAGGCTAAATGCTTTCTAATTTCTTCGCTATTTTATTCCCAGAAAATTTTGATTTTGGAATCTGATAACAGCACTTTATTAGGAGAAAGAGGGGTGCTTTTATTTTGCCTCTATAATATAAACAATGTTTCAATGTATACAGAGGGATCCTGAAAGGTATTGCATACGTGACAATGTTCAACCAAGAATCTTAATTTAGCTGTTCGTTTATTTTTAATTATATTTCTACCATTTGAAGAATTCATATTATATATTTGAGCCGTCTTGGAATTTCAATCCCACTTTATTTAGATCACGAAATCATTATGTAAATATACAAACATTTAATGTTAAGGTTATATTTAAATTTTCTAATTAATTATCAGAAAAATTAATTTTAAATACTAAATGGCTTGCGCGAAATCAAAAAACAAACAAAAAGACCATAGTTAAATAAAATGTAATTTAAGTAACCTTAAATTATTTCTACATCATATTTTTTTTCGCATCTTCAATTATATTTCTTAAGATATAAAAGTTTATAAAAATAAAAACAGATTCTAGAAGTTTAATGAGATTTTTTAAAGAATTTGTTAATACTCTTATTTTCAGCACGTCAAACCATTACGACGAACTAACTCGGGTTGGCGGAAGTCAGACGCGATATTATGATTTTATTCCTATTTTTCTTAAGTGTTGTTTTTGAGTTTATTAATTTTTTTGATGTTTATTGTATCTTTATTAGATGCATTTAAAATGTAGAGTATGCAAATAGAGATTTATTTCATATTAATATTTTTAATACAGTAAATAACTTTTATTGTCATTGCATCCCAATAGATGTTAATTAAAATTAAACTAAGATTTTAAGAAAGTAACAGTATGCACTCTCATTAACACGATAGTACGCTGAAAATGTGTAAAAGTAACGTAGGACATAAAATTACATTTTTTAGTTATTTTGAAAGTTCTAAGAAGTCTATAGAATAGTGGTTAAAATGGTTAAGAGATAATCACAAATAAACGATGACCCTAAGGTATGAATACAGGTTAAACTTCGTCTAGTACGCAATACCTTTTTGGATTCCCCTTGAATTAATCAAGTAACAAAAGGAGTATATTCTTTATGACACAGATTATTCCAGAAGAACCACTTTTTCTACTGTTTAACGTTTTCTGAGATCGGTTTTGATTTTATTAAAATAAGACAGTTCATATAGTCTATATTTTTGCTGGTGCGGTTCGTGTGTTTAGCGCTATAGTTATAACCAGCATAGTTTATTTTTTTCTCCACATTATGTTTTCCACCTGACATTTTGTTTTTCAAAAAATTATCAAAACTAACGGAACTAAAACAAAAACACTGCATACTAAAACTTTTTACGGTAATGTATAATGTAGTTGTCGATTTTTTTTTTGTTTGTAAAATAATGAATATTTATAGTTTTATGTTGAGCTATTTCTCTGTAAAAATATTTAAGAAATACAGGGAGAGAACCATTTTAGTCAATTTTTTTTAATTTGGGGATATTCGGTCACCTAGCACTTAAATGATCGTATTGCCACTTGCAATATTCAAAAAGGTGAACAACAGGCTTAATATCAAGTTATAATAAATAAACTAATACACATATCCGCAGTCAAAGTGCCGCTTAAAATAATGAAATCTATGTTTCGCTTTTTATTTCGTGTGTTATGTTAGTTTATTCTACAGTTTTATTGTTTCATATTTTCTCCGTAAAATTTTATTATTTTCTGGTTTACGATCATATATACTTCAAAACGTGTTTTCTCAAACACTTAAAAATGTGACCGAACCTCTCTGTATCCTTCACATTAACCTTGATATCCGTATAAGATATCCCAAATTAAACTTTTCGTTATTTCTTTGGACTTATTTCACAAACTCTCCTTAAATATTCAATTTCATTACGAGAATATTTTATATTTCCAGGTAACATTATATCCGAGAAGCAGTTAATATTTTATGAAATATTCTCTTTATATTATATTGTCATGTAATATTTCGCTGACAGTCATATCTTTATTAAAACGGGATTCCTCGGCTTAGATTTGCCTGAAATCTTTAATATTTCGCATTATATATAAGCTAAGAAACGAAAATATATATGGCATCTTAATTTTCAGTTAACTCTTGTTTTAGTGTACGAGCAGTAGTTCTTAAAGTAGCGAAAGCGGGTTTTCAGCCCTTTAATCTTAACGTCTAATTTATTATTGGCGCAATTAATTTTATTTATCAAATATTATAATTATTATTATAATTATATAAAGAGAGAGTTCGAAATGGCAAACAAATAGTAGCAGTCATACCGTAGGGTCACATGTGAGGGAATCTAAATTTATGTAGGGTACTTATGAATTGTTTCAAAGTGAACAGTAGGGGAAAGGGGAAAAGGAAAGCTACTCACACATTTTCAGAAAGGCATCATAAGGGAATGTTGCAACTGATTTAGGCCTATTCTTTATTGTAACGAAAATATTCTTTAGTATGCACTTCTTTAAACAAAATTAAGATAAAATTTAATTTGAGGCTTGGTATTTTGTTTACTTTTTCTTAACAGTCTTCTTTTTTGTTTGGCTATTAACACCTATATTCACCTACTTCAAATTGGATTCTAGTCTTTATTTGTTTTTTGTCTTCTTTTTCACGTTTCTGCTCTAAAGAACCTTTTATGAGAATACTTGAAATTATTAGTGAAGGCGCTTTTCCTCGACGTATACCTTTTGTGTCGGCTTGAGGTAATGCAGGAGATCCAAAAGGTGTTTCTTTGTCTGCGTTTTTGATTTGATGTTAACCTACTTTCAAGCAAGTTGGGGTCAATTTAGATTCATTTAGATCAGTGGCTTTTATAGCTCTCTGAACTAATGGGAGTCCCATCGCTTCTTTTTCTGTGGTATTTTGCACATTAAAATCAGCATCAATAAAAATTTGCGAACCAAACGGCTTTATTCCAATAGCTCTAAAGCCATTTATTGCATTTAAGATTGCACATCTGCCCCAGTTATTACTAAAAAATGTCTTCATACACCCTGGTATACGTAGGTTTTAATGGTTCATAAGACGATACGTCCAAATGCTAGATTCGGTAATTCGAATGACCAAAAAATCTAAGCAAGGTAATAAAGCCTTTGCGGTTTCAGAATTCAGAAGATTCAAAAGTAGAATTTGATTATTTTCACTAGAATTAACGTACTGAATAAAATGTTCCAAAAAATCTACAATGTTTTCAGAAGTAATCCCGCTATCGTATGCTACACCAACAATTCCATGTTATGGATCTATTGGTGTATTATTCATATAAGCCGGTTGCATTCTCAGCCTTGGAGATAATAAAAATAATGAGATATATGAACCAGTAGTACAAAACTAACCTACGTTTTGCTTAGAATTATTTCTTTTAGATTGGCGCAATAAAAGTGCTTTCTGGACATTTAAGGCAGTGGCGGCTCCTCCAATAGGTCATATGGTCAATGACCCCCCAATAAATATTTCCAAACAGAAAATAATAAATAATTTATATTTTTTTAATTTCTCTCAAATTTGAAAATTTCTTCTATTATTCTAAGCGTGTAAACTCGTTGAATGTTCATGTTAATTCCGCGGCAGTCGCACTATCGATGCCTCGCACAGCGAAGGTTTCGTTTGGTTAGACCACGAGGCTGACGTCCCGTAATGTCCTCGTGGTTATAAACGGGGGCGAGTTTTTCCCGAGAGTTCCAGATCGAAATTGCATAGGGGCGCATATGTAATATACGGCTTACGTTGTCAAATTTTGGTTCAACAGCCGCGACCAGAAAACTTACACATTTTTGTCAATTGATACGTTTAATGTGAATCGTGTGATAGGTTATGGTTACGATTGCGAATTTTTATAGAATTTATTTTATTTTTAAGACTTTTTTGATTTTTTCAAATGTTTCAGTATTGTAAAATATAATAATTAGGAAATTAGGTGTATATATGTATGAATGTATGTTTCTCTGTATATATATATATATATATATATATATATATATATATATATATATATATATATATACATATATATATATATATATATATATATATATATATATATATATATATATATATATATATATATATATATATATATATATATTTATATATATATATATACTGGGTGGTGCAACCAAGATGGGGTGGACGATTGTGGGCAAATGCAGAGGAATTTAAAAAAAAAATGGGTTATGATTGATAGTCAAGAACGCTGTGTTTTAAAATTATACCCATTATACAGGGTGGTCTGAAAAGTTCGTGGTGAACCAAACTTGTGTTTTTTTAAATGGGATACCCGGTATATTATTATTTTAGTTGATTCTCCTATTCGTTGCGATCATTTTGATATAAGGTTAGTTGGGTCTAAAATTTATACCAAAGGAATGGGACGAGGTTAAAGTGGAAAAAAGGGTTATACTCCGGCCATTTTTTGA
Organism: Kuschelorhynchus macadamiae; assembly: GCA_030620095.1. Taxonomy (NCBI): domain Eukaryota; kingdom Metazoa; phylum Arthropoda; class Insecta; order Coleoptera; family Curculionidae; genus Kuschelorhynchus; species Kuschelorhynchus macadamiae. The sequence continues at coordinate 428,508 of JAUTXW010005140.1, read as the reverse complement.
AAACAATTGAAGCAGGTATGGAAAAACCAAATATTCTATAAAATGTATTGTATCTAGGACTACAATAATCGCTTGTTAGTCATTCAAAATTATTCACTGTTATACAGGGTGGTCAAGTTTTGCAAATTTACCTTGGATTGAATTTTTTTAAATAGAACACCCTGTATATTTTACTTTTATGTTAAAGATAACATTACTAGCTTTCAGAAAATACCATATTTGATACCTTTCTGACCAACAGTTTTTCAGTAAATTAGCTGTGAAATCAAAATTTCGTCATTTTAACACGAATTACTCTGAATTCACCTTGTTAAAATTGACAATTTAATATTAGGAGGCCATGATATCATCATAAATTGAACAAAAGATTGACAGTCCTGTCAAAACAGCAAAGTGTCAGATTATTGTCATCAGTAAATAAATAAATATTGTTCTTTGATGATGCGATGCCGAAATAAAAACAAGATAGAAGCTTTTGCAAGTTTATCATAGAGATTTCAAGAAACAGGAAATGTTGCTTTCAAAAAAACGTAAAGTAATTAATAAACCAGTTACCAAGGAAGATAATGCTTTGACAGTATTAATAACAGATCTTTTTTTACAAAAAAAATAAATTTAATATTAATCAACAAAAACAATGTAATTAAAACTTATAAAAGATATTCAACTAAACCACCGTTTTGCTGAAGGCACATTTCGAGTCTATCCATAAATGAAAGTTTCACTTTTCTCAAAGTCAGGTCTGAAATGTTGCGAAAACTGCTTATTATTCTCAACTTCATATCTTCCACTGTGGCTGGAACCTCTTTATAAACTTCTTCTTTAACATGTCCCCATAAAAAGAAATCTAGTGGCGTTAAATCGGGTGACCTCGCAGGCCACTTAACTGGTCCACCTCGCCCAATCCAATGCTCTCCTTTCCAATTATTGAGAAAATGTCTTACATGCCTATGGTAATGCGGGGGTGCTCCATCATGTTGGAACCATAAGGAATTTCTTAACATTAAAGGTAAGTCTTCGAGCAATACGGGCAACTCATTTCTCAAAAAAATTAAATAGACTTCTCCCGTTAAATGCTCTTCAAAGAAATATGGTCCTATAACATGAGAGCCAATTATACCTCCCCAAACATTAATTGACCATTTATTTTGATGGTCCACCTGACGAATCCAATGTGGATTTTCGGTTGAATAATAGTGCATATTATGTTTGTTAACCAAGCCGTTGCTTTTAAAAGTTGCTTCATCTGAAAACAGCACCCTATCTACAAAACCTGGATTATCCCAAATTGTATTTAAAAACCAAATTGAAAACTCTTGTCGTTGGACGTAATCGCGATCATACAGTTCTTGGTGTAATTCAATGTGGTAGGCATGATATTTATGTTGTTTCAGAATCCGTTTAATACTAGTGCGTTCAATATCAGTAGCTCTCTCAATTTCCCTGGTACTTGTGTGTGGATTTTCTTGCACTGTTAATAACACTGTCAAAGCATTATCTTCATTGGTAACTGGTTTATTAATTACTTTACGTTTCTTAAAAGCAACATTGCCTGTTTCTTGAAACCTCTCTAATAAACTTGCAAAAGCTTCAGGTCTTGGTTTTTTTTCGGCATCGGGATATCGTACCGCATAAACCCTGCTTGCTAGTAAAGGGTTTTTTTGACACTCGCCCAACATAAAAGTCATGTTTATCAACTCTGGAGTACTCGAACTCATTGTTACTTAACAATTTCTCGGCTTATCGTCAAAAAACAATGGTAACTGATGCCAATTCTCTGACACTTTGCGGTTTTGACAAGGATGTCAATCTTTCTTTTCATTTATGATTATATCATGGCCTCCTTATATTATAGGTAGTCAATTTAAGCAACGTAAATAATACCGTTTCTGTTAGAATGAGTAAATTTTGGTTTCACGATTAATTTACTGAAAAACTGTTGGTTAGAAAGATATCAAATAGGGTATTTTCTGAAAGCTGGCGATGTTATCTTTAATATGACAGTAAAATATATGTGGTGTTCCATTTAAAAAAATTCAATCCAAGGTAAATTTGCAAAACTTGACCACCCTGTATAACAGTGAATAATTTTGAACGACTTACAAGCGATTATTGTAATCCTAGATACAATACATTTTATAGAATATTTGGTTTTTCCATACCTGCTTCAATTGTTTTCAAAAAATGGCCGGAGTATAACCCTTTTTTCCACTTTAACCTCGTCCCATTCCCTTGGTATAAATTTTAGACCCAACAAACCTCATATCAAAATGATCGTAACGAATAGGAGAATTAACTAAAATAATAATATATCCGGTGTCCCATTTAAAAAAACACAAGTTTGGTTCACCACGATCTTTTCAGACCACCCTGTATAATGGGTATAATTTTAAAACACAGTGTTCTTGACTATCAATCATATCCCAAAAATGTTTTTTCATATTCCTGTCCGTTTGCCCACAATCGTCCACCCCATCTTGGTTGCACCACCCTGTATATATATATATATATATATATATATATATATATATATATATATATATATATATATATATATATATATATATATATAACCCCGTGAAAAGTTAACCACGAGCCGTCACTGATCTAAGGGATGAATTACATTTTCTCATAAACTGTTCAACGAAATATCAACCGGTCTTTTTCTGTTCTGCATTAAATCTATGATAAATTAACTCTTCCAAACTGTTTTTTATTAGTCTAAGAAATTGATAATGTAGTTGCTGTTTTGAAAAACTTGACTTATATAAAAATAAAATCTAAATCCAAAAATAATAGTAATTATAAAAATAATTTAAACTTGGCTTTATAAAAATTTAATAACCTCATCTGGATATTTTCTTAGATATCGTCATAATATTGTTTCCGGCTAGGAATATTTCTTTGCTGTAAAATATATTCTTCTTCCGTCATAGAGAATATCGTCTAGTAGCTACACAAAACGGTATTAAAATGTATTAGTTTATTTGTAATTTGTGAGAAATGCATTAATCTTGGTTAAGATGAGTTGAGCTAAGATGACGAATTCGTCTTTTTATCTGCGTTACACCGCAATACAATCATTAAATTAAATCAGATTATGTTAAAAGTGTGCAACATAACAATATATTCACAAATTTATGGTTCATACTAACCCACAAAAGATAATTCACTATTTTTCCGGCACTTAAATTTAAAATGGATACACCATAAAACTTTAGTCTCATGTAACTTAACCATATAAGTTTTGACAAAAAATCACTGCAGGCAACTGGCGACTTAGTTAAGGACGAGAGACCACTAGAGACAGAAGAGAACAAAAAAAAACACCAAATTAATTCTTTTATTGGAACACGACGGATTAACCTTTGTCCATAAACTAAAACTACTGTTTGGTGTTTGTCATACAACAAATTGTTTTGCCATTATTGTTTTACCGTGTTCGCAGTGGCATCGAGTTTGTCAAAAAGGGCAGTATTTGTAATTGCGGTAGTTTTATTAGACAAGGACGAAGATCCACACAAAAATTGCCTACAACAACATCAACTGTACTCTCATATGAACTTATTACATGAACTGAATGTCAGTGCACCAGCAGTTTTCAAGAATTACTTGGAATTGACGAAAATTCTTTTGGTAAGAATTAGTACGCGCTAAAAACATAAAGCAAAATATAAAGTTTAGAGACGCTATTAGGGCTGAAGAAAGATTGATTATTACTCTAAGATACTTGGCAAATGGAAATTCTTGTGAAAGATTTGTAGGACAAATATTTAATGGTAAACAGAAACGAATTTTGTTAGTAATATATTTTGTATACCGAAAGTGAAAGATATAAAAATCATGATATATTCTAGTCTAATATACTGCCTATATTATGTAACATAGTTGTTGTGCTTGAATGTTATGAAGATTATTGAATATCTGAATTTGAAACTTGATTGCTATGAGACGGAACTACAACGTGCGAAGCAGTTTGTGCTGACATCTTGTCAGTATTCATATTGTTATGATTGTTGATCGATCATTTGTGAGCGATGAATTGTCGAATGAGGTAAAGAGTATGTAATTGGATCTTGTAATGAGGATGTACTATTTACACTCTTGCAGTATACAACTGCATCTTATGCCAGTTAAGTTTGATTTTTCCACTGTAAATCTCTGTTGATCCTAAAGTCACTTCAATTGATAACCTAATCTTCTTGCGGGAATGCAATATGCATCTTTATCATTATTTCTTAAGGCATTATGAGCTAAATTCAATAAATCTTGTTTTCTCAACACAAATGTTTGTCCCTGATTTAACATTTTTTTAAATCTGTAGAATTTTGAAAATTGTTTGAGAGCAATAGATGGAAAGCATTATCTCATCAATAAACCACCAAATACTGGATCATACTATTAATACTAAAAGAGCACGTTTAGCGTCGTATTATTTACCATAGTTAATGCAAATTATGAATTATTGTATGTTCACAGGGGTACTAATAGGCGTCATTTGATGGAATATGGAACAAAACAGAAATTTATAAGCGTCAAAAAAAACTAAATATACCGGATCCAAGAAAACATACCGCAACAGATAATAGTTTTCCCTACTTGTTGATTGACGACGAAGCGTTTCTATTACCGGAGAATTTATTTAAACCATATTCGCAAAAAGGAATAACTCGCGATGAGAAAAAATTCAACTACCGACTTTGTAGAGCTCGCCGGGTAGTTGTTTTTCGCATTTTTTTAGAGTATTCTTGCAGTCTATTGCTATGGCTGTAGAAAGACTTGATGCTACAGTTCTCGAAGAAACTCGAAAAAACAATACATCACAGAAACATTTGTTGATCAAGAGAATACTAAGAGTGGAACAGTTATAACATGTGAATGGAGACAAGTCAATAAATTCAAGTAATTCTGCCAAAATAGTTATATTAAGTTTCTATAAGAAGTTTTAAAACACCATCGGAAAAATTTCATTTCAAAAACAAATGACAGCATATTGTCAAAAATTAAAAATTTACATATATTTCTTACACCTTATATTTAAAATAAAAAATGAAATTAATTTACTCTTATTTCTCCGATATTCTCTTCCCGTTCGTCAGTAGATTGGCCTTTTCATCCAGTTACCGACTGTGCTGTGAACAGAAGCAACAAACAATACCAAAGGTTTGGCTCATATATATCTCCCGCTGCTCCAGTGCGTTTTGACTCCTGTACCTTAAATAATACACGAATGAATGATTTTCACTTTACACTACCACTGCAATAACAACATATACTTTAATTTTGACTTCTTAAATATTCTTAGGTTATTAATTTTCTTTTTCAATAATTCCGTAATAGAGTTTTTATTTCTTTCAATTTTTTTAAGATAATGTGATAACTAGCACATATTTTATGTTTATTTAGGTATTCGTTACTTTTTACCACTTTACAAACATGATGATATATTTCTATAAATTCTGACCTAACGTTTTCATTATTTTCCTATTTTTTATAAACTATGTATATTTCTTGCGAAAAATGTCAGCGATATGATTTGAACAGGTAGCACTTGTCATATTGCTGCGATGTACAACAGATTTTCTAGATTTTCAGTGACTTGAAAAAAAACTAAAAATATATAACATTGTAGGAACACCGCGCAGTTGGAATAGTCATTCTGTACATGTTTTATTTGCAAAAGTAGGGTTATGCTATTTTTGCAAACGTGAATTAATTTTTTGTCTAGGAAATAAATATGTTGTTGGAATAAACTGAACCAGATCATGACACAAATAATCGTCACAGCTTTTCCTTATTCCTAGAGTTCAGCAGATACCCTGTGTTTAAATCCCTTGAGCGCAAAACATTCAGCTGGCTTCTAAACCGTCGAAATACCTGTTTCATCCACGTCGAATATACTGCCTTGCTAAATCTTAAATGTAGCCACAACTGATATTCGATTTTGAAAAAAGCAATCGACTAAACGCAGACATCCTATTCAGACTTTTACCTTCCGGTTGTCTAAGGCTAATAGTATTATTATGTTTTAAAAAAAGATTTAACCAATCTTCTCCAGCTAATTTTTTCTCGGAATCGAAAGGCTGTTGATTATTTATTTCTTCAGCGAAACTCTATGCCAGTCGTCGCAGTTCTATCGTATTTGGACGGGTTTTGTTAAAGCTTCTTCTTGTATTTGGTTGTATACAACATTTCTTCCCAGTTTCGCCATATCACAATTATCAGATTTTAGGCGGACCACGAAATGTGGACTCAAGAAACCCAAAGGTCCTTTTTACTTCCCGGATAGCTCGTCCATTTTTTTACAGCATCAGTTGCTGCCTTTAACTATTCTAAAGACCATTTGCAGTTTGCGGACTTGCTTACTTACATAACTAATAATATGGGGTAATATGGAGCTAGACAGCATACGCGGTATTGCCCCGGCGGAACCGAATTTCGGTCAACACAAAAAGAAAAACTTTAAGGTTCTACGAATTAGGCAAAATAAGATTGTTACTATATCATTGCATGCAATAAGTAACCATCGAAAAAACACTTGACCATGGAAAATTTACGAGAAGACTGCCTACGGCCCGCGACAGATAGCGCTAGTTTAAATTGTAGTTCCGGAAAGGCAGCACCGGTCGAATACTCATTAGGAACGTTCAAAAATTGTACATTTCCCAGCGCGGTATTTGACCGGTTCCCCTATATTGTTTGAAGAAAAATTACTGTTATATAAGTCAATTATTATAAAAAAGGTTATTAAGAGGAAGGATTAATTGTTTTACCAGTATCAGTATAAGAAAGAAAATACAGCAACATCACTTGTTGATAACCAGACAAACCGAGAACACTAAATGTATTTGCTATTAACTAAAATTACGTGCAAATTAAATGCATATAAGGTTAATTTTATTAGGAGAAACGGTCCAGTTGGGAATAAGAGATTTAAAATGTATTAAATTTGTCTCTTACAAATACCCGTGCTACGGAGTCTGACATTTTCAAGGATAAACCGTAGATTCTTTGAAAAATAAAAAATAGTGTGGTTGACGTCAAAAAAGTCTTTGATACATCTGGACATGAATTGGTATCTGAACAAAATAATTCTTTACTACCATTATACGTAAACAAATAAGACTAATAAATCCCTTGAAAATAAATATTTAATATAATTAAAATGATAGAATACTGTAAATTTATTCAGTTTATACGCACAAAACCATTAAAATTAATGTTTATTAATTATAAGCAATAGAAAATATTCCTATTACGCAACCATATGTAAAACATTTCATGTTTCTCATAAAAGATCCAAGTTTCAGCACAAAACTGAAGCGAATCGGTTTACAGCATTAGAATCAATTTTGAGGGGGTTTGTAAATTTGCGTTTGCATCAGCATATTTCATTTATAGAAGGTTGTCGAATGTTGTAGTAATCTGCAAACTCTGCAAGTCGGTGTATTAATTAAACGACGATCGACTGACTTAAAAACAGGATTGAGATTGTTCCTTTATTTAAATTTATTGCTCGCTCTAGATGATGTGTACCTTAGAATTACTTATAATGGGAATATATATATATATATATATATATATATATATATATATATATATATATATATATATATATATATATATATATATATATATATATATATATATATAATATATATATACAGGGTTATTCATGCAACCCGTTCAACCGGAAGTTGGTATCAACTTGCTTATTTTAAATGGAACACCCTGTATTTTATTATATTTTTGGATTCTACGGAGAATTTTAATGCTATTTTATGTAGCATGTCCTATACCTAGGTCCAAGCGTTCTTAAGATATTTGACTTTGAACCGAAAATGAGCCTTCGGGGTACCAAATTTTAAAATCTCATATTTTTGTAAGTTTTGAAGATATAATCTTCATATTTTGCAGACGATCGGTAAATAATCTTAGGTTTCTATTTTTTTTATTGAATTTGTCTATTTTTATACAGAGTGTCCTAAATTCAGCGGCAAACTTCACGTTTTCAAAGCCGCTAAAGTCCGTTTTTTTAAATGGGACACCCTATAACTTTATGCACTATCAAATGTAGAATTTCATTTTCTATCGAACTGTATTAAGGTTCCCTATACCTATTCGTAACCATTTTCGAAATAATTGGGTTTTATAAAAATATCTTATGTATTTGCTTAAATGTTTACATGTTCCAATGGTGAGCCATGGAAAAACAATTGAGATCCAATATCCAATATGACAGATGATTAGTATGCGTTATTTATCAAAAGCTGTCAGTGATAAACTAAATCTTCTAAATCGAAATGGAAGAATACTCAAACGCTGATATTCTCACTCTATTTTATATTCATGGAGAATGTTATAAAATTTTGGAGAGAACGTGTCGTGTGTTTAATGAGCGCCACCCTGATTTGCCGCCAATGAACAAGTCAAAATTCGAGACGATTGAAACGAACTTTTTGTGTTTTGGCAAGGTTAAAGTTACAAAAAAATGTTCCGAAACCAGTGACAAATGCCGAGGATAAAGTAATAAACACATTAGCTTATTTCCAAACAAACAAAGTTCAATACCGTCTGCAGAAAACGATTTGGGAATTTCTTCCTCATCTGTCCAAAGAATCTAGAGCGAACATCATATGCACCCTTATTCCTTCCAAAACGTTCAAGCCTTGAGAGCTGGTGATGACGTCCCACGAGTAGAATTTTGCGAATTCATGTTTTTAAAAATTCAGGAGGACCCTCAATTCCTTTCAAAAATATTTTGGACCGATGAAGCGAAATTTTCTAGAGAAGGAATAACAAATAGAAGAAACGAACATTTCTGGGCAGCAGAAAATCCGCACGCTTTACGTGAAACGCGTTCTCAAGAGAGGTTTAGCTTCAATGTTTTCGGTATAGTATTAAATGATCAGGTGCGGTACTGTATTTATGAAGACAATTTAAACAGTGATAAGTATTTGGAAATTCTAAGAGGGACGGTTTCTGAATTTATAGAAGAAATTCCTATTGGTGAGCTGCAAAATTATTGGTATCAATTAGATGGGGCACCAGCACATAATTCCGCTGCAGTTTATCTCCAATGGCCCTTGGAGATGGCCCCCGCGATCGCCTGATTTAACACTCCTAGACTTTTATTTATGGGAATTTATCAAAGGTAAAGTCTATGCTTCCCCAGTAAATAACCAACAAGATTTATTGCACAGGATACGAACAGCTTTTGCCGAATTAGAAAACGGACAAATTCAACGGGCCACAGCAACTGTACAAAGAAGAATTAAAATTGGTCTTCAAATGAACGGACAGCATATAGAACATTTGTTATAATTCAATTTTATTATTTTATTTATTTATTGTTGATTGTTAGATTGCTATAATTTTTAAGTTCACTAATACAAGTTTAGAACAGTCTCGAACTTAGTAGTTATGGTTAAAAATAATGTAAACAATTTATTACTTTTTTTATAACTTTAACTTTTCCGAAAGAAAAAATTTCGTTTCAATCCTCTTCAATTTTCTCTTGTTCATTGGCGATAAATGAGGATGTTTTTCATTAAAAACATGGCACGTTCTCTCCAATATTTTGTAACATTCTCCGCGAATATAAAATAAATTGAGAATATCAGCTTTTGAGTGTTATTTTATTTTAATTTAAAAGTTTCAAATCAGCTGTCATGTTGAATAGAAAAGCACAACAATTGTTTTTCCATGGCTTACTACGGGAAGGTGTAAGCATTTAGCAAATGCATATGATAGTTTAATAAAAACCTGATTATTTCGAAAATGGTTACGAATAGGTATAGGGAACCTTAATACAATTCGATAGAAAATGAAATTGTACATTTGATAGTGCATAAAGTTATAGGGTGTCCCATTTAAAAAAACGGACTTTAGCGGCTTTGAAAATGTGAATGTTTGCCGTTGAATTTAGGACACCCTGTATAAAAATAGACAAATTCAATAAAAAAAATAGAAACCTAAGATTATTTACCGATCGTCTGCAAAATATGAAGATTATATCTTCAAAACCTACAAAAATATGAGATTTTAAAATTTGGTACCCCGAAGGCTCATTTTCGGTTCAAGGTCAAATATCTTAAAAACGCTCGAACTTAGGTATAGGACATGCTACATAAAATAGCATTAAAATTCTCCGTAGAATCCAAAAATATCATAAAATACAGGGTGTTCCATTTAAAATAAGCAAGTTGATACCAACTTCCGGTTAAACCGGAAGTGACAGGAAGTTGAAAATATTTCAAAAAAGAACTACCCCTCGACCTTACCATAACCCCAAAATTTGAAATTTTTATCTAAATGGCATCATCAAAAACTTTTAATGAACGGGTTGCGTGAATAACCCTGTATATATATATATATATATATATATATATATATATATATATATATATATATATATATATATATATATATATATATATATATATATATATATATATATATATATATATATATATATATATATATATATATATATATATATATATATATATATATATATATATATATATATATATATATATATATATAGAGGTTATAAGTTCGTAATTATTACAACTTGTGCCAGGCATAGTTCGAATTTCAAATGAAGGTAAATATAAATGTTTACTGAGCCATGTTTATATTATAAACCGCTATAAACTAAGAGCCGGAAATATGTCTGAGAAAGGTGGCAATTCCTTTCGGTTACTTTGTCATCCCTACTACCGTTGATTGAAGGAAAAAGGAAGATGCGCAACCTTATGGACGAATTCGTGGCAGTGCTTATTTCATTCCACTTACGTTTCGGCTGCTGTACGGTGGAGCCGCTCTACGGCAAAAGCATAAAGCACCCATTTACAGTCGTTCGGCTCCCGCTGTGATGACTGTCGGCTGCGGCGTTGATCGGAAACGATGAGATTCGTGGAAGACGCTGCCGCGCAATATTATGATGCTTTATTGATCACTCAATGTTATTATTTAATCTAACAAAAATTCTATCGCTTTAGCCGTTAACAGGGCCATAGCAATTATAGGTCTTGACAATAGGAAAAAAATTTTGTGTTATTTTATGATTAAAAAATAAAGGAGATTATTTTAAATCTACGTTTAAATCTAAATTTGAATTTACACAGTATTGTTACTCACATTTTTTTAAGACCAAATTTATTTTTTACATTATTCTGAACTAATAAAGGTACACAGTGATGAGGAACGAAACATCGGGTCAAAAATCTAATCACGTCATATTGTCGACGAAAAGAAATTCCGGAGTAGAACAAAAAAGTGAAATATTTTTGAATTAGGTACTTCTTTTCTGATTCTAATAAAAGAGGTAGATATAAAAAAAATTTACATTTCCATTACCACATTTTTGGCTTGAAGATAACGCAGATAATCGAATTTTTAACCCGACGCGGGCTTTCCGTTCCTCGGCAATCATTTTTAACTAGCGTTGATGATATTTTTTTAGTCCGAAATATCGAAAAAATGTTAAGTGTGATACGCTGTTGGATTTAGAATTAAAATTACTGTTTATTAAGAAGAACTCAATACTTTTGACTATTTAAAATGTACGGTTTATGATGATCGTTCTGAGATGAATCGTAAACTTAATAAAATATTTTGGTAGAGAGAATACGGTGGCTGGATGATGTGACACAAAATATCTTTTAAAAAAAAATCGGTAAAAAGTTAAAACTATTTTCAAAAATTTTGGATGTACTATAAATATCCTCAATTTCAACACGGCATTTGATTGAACACAAATCGCGTAACTTTGCCACCATTTAAACATTTCCATATCGCGTATAGCTTTTCCCAATTGTCACCCTAGAAATTGGCATACCCTGTAAACCATGTGAGCGATTTTTCCTGTAAAATAGCTTTTTATTAATCAAAAAATGGAAGAAAAATATTGTTCATAAAAGATTTTAATTTTTTTTACAATGACTAGAGCATGGATAAGTAAAAGCAAAGTTGAAATATAATGACTTTATTTCAAAATTGTTAAACAAAACGTAATTTAGAAAACACATTCAAAACAAAAAGTAAATAAATATGCGGTTTGCATTAAACAAATGATGGAAATTTAGAAAAAATATAAAAATAAATTTACATTTAACTACTAAATAGGTACTATCCATAAATATTGAATGCATACAATTTACGCAACTGGTGTTCTTTTTACTCCCCTCGTAAAAGGGAAGTATTGTAATCGTGAAAAAATCACTCTCCGAGATTTTTTCAGATCTTCACATTTTAGGGCCCTAGGTGACGAAAAAAAAAGGTGTTCTCAATTCCGTCGGTCTGTCTGCCTGTTCGCGGCGTAGCTAAAAAACTACTTATTCAATTGACTTCAAACTTTGGTCATAAATTAAGGGTCATATGGGGTTGACCTGGTAACATTTTGGCAAAAATCCAATATGGCGAAACAAAATGGCAGCCTAGTGAATTGTTAAAAAATTAATATTAAAAAACTACTCATCCAATTTATTTGAAATTTTGCAAAAACATCAAGTATTATGTTGAAATCAAGTGGTAACATTGGTACGTATCTAAGATGGCGGAACAAAATTGCGGCTTAATAAAATATTTAAAAATTCAGCCTGAAAAACTGCTTAATGGTTTGATTTCAAATTGTGTGTCATAACTAAATGTGGTATTAAAGGGACTAGCAAGTAAAATTCTGGTACTAATTCAAAAACAAAATGGAGGCCAAATAAAAAGTATGTGATCGTGCAAAAATCACTCTCTCAGGTTTTACACGTCTTCACGTTTTAGCGTCCCTAGATGCCAAAAAAATATGTTTTATCGATTCCGTTGGTTGGTCTGTCGGTACGTCTGTCTGTCAGTCTGTCGCGCTATGGCTTAAAGACTACTTACCCGATTGATTTAAAATTTTTATCAAAAATCAAGGGTCATATAGGTATGACTTCGTAATACTTTGATAAAAATCCAAAATGGCGGCCTAGTGAAATTAAAAAAAAAATACTATGAAAAACTGCTTATCCAATGTATTTCAAATTTTTGTCATAAACATCAAGTACTATTTTGGAGTCAACTGATAGAATTTTGGTACGAATCCAAGATGGCGGAATAAAATGGCGATATAATAAAATATTTAAAAATTCAACCAGAAAAACTACTACTACTTGATTTCAAATTGTGTGCCATACCTAACTGTGGTATAGGGCTCAACTAGTAAAAATGTGTTACTAATTCAAGAAGGCGGAACAAAATTGCGGCTAAATAAAATTTATGTAATCGTGAAGATCAACCTCTCATGATTTACATATCTTTACGTTTTAGCTTTTTTAGATGCCAAAAAAACATGATTTATCTATTCCGTCGGTCCATCTGTCGGTCTGTATGTTCGCGACATAGCTTAAATACTACTTACCCGATTGAATTAAAATTTTGACCAAAAATTAAGGGTCATATGGGGATGGTCTGATAATATTTTGGTTAAAATCCAATATAGTGGAACAATGTTAAAAAATGTTTGTTAGAGTGGTGTATTATTTGTGGTTAAGATCCAGTAAAAAAAAACAAGTTTTTTTTTTAAATTGTTGCCATTTCGCAATTGTTGCATCCTTATATATATATATATATATATATATATATATATATATATATATATATATATATATATATATATATATATATATATATATATATATATATATATATATATATATATATATATATATATATATATATATACATATATCTTATATTCTGCATGAAACCTATATTATCAGCACGTTTACTTTGTTGTTCCACATATATTTCCCAGATATTAAGTTTCTAAATGGTTTTCGTTAACGATCCTCTCAGTAGAAAAAAAAACAAAATCCTTGTTTGTCAACGTTTCGCAAGTTCATTGTTGCATCCTCAGGACATATAATGTTTTATCCTACATGATACCCTTATTATCAGTCTTTACCTACTTGGTTGATAAGTTGATATTTCCCAGATATAAAACTTCTAAACGATTTTCTTGTTGTTATGTTAGAGTGGTGTATTGTTTGGGGTTAGGAAATATCTGCGGACCCATGGAGTAGGTAAAGACTAATATGGGTTTCATGCATGATAGAAAATCTATGCGCCTCGAGGATGCAACAATAAATTGGCGAATCGTCGGCAATTCAAAAAAGGGCCTTTGTTTTTTTTACTGGATCTTAACCCCAAATAATACACCACTCTAACATAACAACAAAGGGATTGTTAATGAAAACCATTCTGAAACTTAATATCTGGGATATCTGCTGACCAACGGAGTAGGTAAAGACTGATAATATGGGTATCAATTTAAGATGAGGAAACAAAAAAACGGCGAAATAAAATTTTTAAAAAATCAACGTAGAGATCTCTTGTTCAATTGATTTTAAATTTTGCAGAAAAATTAAATGTGAAAATGGGATACTTTTTCAATTTATTTTAAATTATGACCAAAAGTCAAGTGTGTCATAGGTGAAAAGGAAATGGTAAACATATTGGTAGGAATCCAATATGATGGAACAAAATGGCGACAGTATATGTAACACATAATATACACTATGACTATGTACTGAGCTAATTTGGATCACACTTCACTCTTCCTAATAAAAGTAATAATTCATAACGAGGGTCAGTAGTTCCGGGTCAAGGAGTCTACCGATTTTTTACGTATTTTATTTTTATTTAATTTTTATATATTTTCGTTAACGCCATTTTGCTCCTATTACTTTTTCATTTTCTCCGTAAACATAGGAAAAAAACCTTGTGCTACTTTATTATTACAAAATAAAACAAATTGTTTTAGGTCTATGTTTAAATCGAAATTTTATTACAAAATTTATTTTTTACATTATTCTGAACCAATTAAAAATTAAGGAAAAATATTGTTCATAAAAGATATTAATTTTTTTTTGCAATGACTAGAGCATAGATCAGTAAATGTAAAGTGGAAATATAATGACTTTATTTCAAAATTGTCAAAAAAAAACATGTAATTTACAAATAATACATAATAAAAACAAAAGGTAAATAAATATGCAATGTTTGCATTAAAAATAAAATAAAAATTTAGAAAAAAATGTGAAAATAAACTTACATTTAACTCCTAAATAGGTACTATCTTTGACTTTATATACGAAGCCAATGGTACTATCCAGAAATTTTGAATACATACAATTTACGCGACTAGTGTTTAGTTTTTAATTATAAATTTTAGCGCGCTCTATACCTGTAGATTAGATTTTTAAATATTAATTTTAAAAATTAAATATTAGCATAGTATATTTTTGTTAATGCCATTTTGCTGCTATTCCTTAACTATTTATGCGAAATGTCCAAATTTTCGCACATTTTTCCTTAAATATAAGTCTTGACAATAGGAAAAAACCTTGTGATATTTTATGATTACAAAATAAAGCAGATTGTTTTAGGTCCACGTTTAAATCTAAATTTTAATTTCCAATTTATTATTTCTTACTTTTTTTTAAGACAAAATTTATTTTTACATTGTTCTGAACTAATAAAGATACAGGGTGTCCCAAATTTGAGCGTTTGTCCAACGTTTCTGACAAATAAAACCCTTCATCAGTGCTAATTTACGACGAAAAAAAATAGCAATGAGAATGGATTTTTAAATAACTTCCGGAGTAGAACAAAAAAGTGAAATATTTTTGAACTAGGTACTTCTTTTCTAATTCTAATAAGAGAGGTAGAGACAAATCATTTTTACATTTCCATTACCACATTTTTGCCCGCTTCAAGATGACGTAGGTAATTGAATTTTCGACCCGACCTGGGCTTTCCGTTCCTCCGCAGTCATTGTTAACTAGTATTGATGATGGGTTTTTTAGTCCAAAATAACAGAAAAATGTGATATGCTGTAGAATTTAGAATTAAAATTAGTGTTTATTCAGATGAACACAACATTTTTGACTATTTAAAAAGCAAAGTTTATGATGATCGTTCGGAGATGAATCGTAAACGTAATAATGTATTTTGGTAGAAGGAAAAAGGTGGCTGTGATGTGACATTTATTTAAAAAATATCTGTTTAAAAAAACTCGGTATAAAATTAAAACGATTTTCAAAAATATCATTTTTTCCCGGATATCTTCGGAAGTACTATAAATATCCTCAATTTCAAAACGGCATTTGATTGAGCAGAAAATTGCGCAACTTTGCCACTTGAACTTGTCTTCAATTTAAATATCTTCACAAAAGTGAAATTAGATTTTCATGGAAGCGCCTCTCTAGCACCTTGATTAGGAGATCCAAACTGTAATATTTTAATTTCAGAATATTTCCCTAGACAGGCAGCCTTCACAGTTTTTGTATTATTATATAATTTACAGAAAAAAAATCCGGCTTATATACAGATAACTAAAAAGGTAATCAATTAGTTCACCACTCCGTAGGATATGGATGTAGAGTAGGGTTATACTTTTTCGGACAAAGATAACATATAATATAGAGGTTGTTAAATTTCATAATATTGACGGTTTATAAAAGCAGGATTTTTAGGCATATTTTTTAAATTTTCTTATTTAGATAATTTCTGCTGAAGTGCATTATACATGTTGGGTGAGTTGATTTATTATTTCTTGTATGGTTTTTGTTTCAAATTACTAATGGACACTTTTTGATTTTTAGGTCATTAAAATATCTTTACATCATAGTTTCTCGTATAATCTGGAAGACACTTTCCTGCCTAACAGGATATTTTGAGCGTTGAAGTGTAATAATTGTTAATAAGTAAATTTCTATTTTTATGTGAAAATTGGCATATTTTTGTTAGCTTTCTTTAGGCAGATCCTACTACACTAGAATTAATTATTGTCGTATATATATATATATATATATATATATATATATATATATATATATATATATATATATATATATATATATATATATATATATATATATATATATATATATATATATATATATATATATATTCCATATAGATTCTTTTAAAATAAATCAGTTGTTAATTAAAATAGCTTATCTGAAAGCTTTTCATTATTTTAAAACAGTCTTATATTAACTTAGGTGCTTTTCTGATTCTTGGTTTTTTGAAAAAAAATTATTTTAAAAAAGTTTGAAGGCAATTTGGTTGCTTGTGTTAATTTATTTCAACGTTTCATTATAATTTTGAATTTTGAATTCATCAAGGACCCAAATGTGTTTGTTTTTAAAAAGTTGCTTGTTAATATTTTTAATTTAAATTGAGAGAATTTAACTTTATTACTGAGTTTATATTTATGTGTTTCGCACAGTACCAATTGTTGGCCGATAACAGTTTTGTTATTATTGATTGTCTTGAAGCACTAAATAGGGCTTTTGTATATATTTTTTTTATCAACGCATTCCTTGTTTTGACAATTATATTTTGCTATATTTTTCTCAATTAGTGATTTTGCACAATGACTGTTTTTATTTATTGGAACGCAATATTATATACTTTAAAATTATGTCATGTATATAGGGTTCATTTATGAACGAACGAATGAATTTATTAAATAAAAAGATTTCAAGGCAAGGCCTTTAGTTGACTAAAGAATTTTAACTATGATTGCAATAAATTTAAAATTTAATTAATATGGACAGAGTAATTAGTTACAATTTGAACTGTTATAAATAATATATAATAATAAAATTAGTTCTTCATTAACTGTATGGATTGCTTTTATTAGTGATTTCATTGGGTAATTTTGGATAGATTTTGAATAAAAATAAATTCATTAACATTAATTAAATTAAATTTAAAGAAACATTATTCTCATAGATACTTATAACCGGGTCATCATTAAATCTTAAATTTTTTAATTATTTAATATTCTTTTGTTTTCTTAGTTCTGGAACGGAATAGCGATCTTGGAACCAGAAAACCTTGTCGGACCTTTTTAGTTTGGGCTAAATTTTGGTACCTGCTATCTTTTTGAGAAATAATTTTGGAGCTATTCCTTTGTGCTACCGACAATTGACCTTGATACCCGCTAGACTGAGCATCCACCGGGTGAGCCCAATTGTTTGAAATGTTTGTTAATTATTATTATTCCCTATTTAATCATTCAATATAAAAGATCTTTGTTTATAAATTTGTTGTTGTATTTAGATCACAGTGTTTTTATTCTTTGATATTTTATCTTGTGCGAAAGCAAGGTCCTGTATCATCAAGAAGATCTCCAGTCGGTCCGTTAATTGGTGGAGCTAGTCAGAACCCGACGCATTTAGCTATTGACAATTGCACGCACACTAACCAATTTGCTTTTGGAGGGCCACTTTTTGCCTTTTTTTATAATATTATCGATTACTTTTACTTTATTAATCACTAGCAATTAAATATTACTATCTACATTTTCCGATATTTTTTATGTATTTGTTTAAATCCACATTTTATCATTAAATAAAATCTATCTTTTAAAATTATATAACATCAATTTCAATTTTTAACAATTACTGGCGTATCTACCTCTCAATAAATATTTATTTTGTTTACTCAAAGCAAACACTGCCCCCTGAAAATAGGCTTTCAGCTATCGAAAACATTATTTTTTACCAGGTCTACTTGTACATATTCTTTTTAATTTAAGACGACGTAGATATAATAATAGCATGTAGTAATAATCTTAGTAGTTATTAATAATCGTTGATAAATGTAATTAATATTTTATAATAATGACTAGACTTCACTAATGCATTAAGGAAATAACTATTCAATTTTACACCATAATTGAATCAGCTTAAATATACATTAAAGCCGGATGGTAAATGGAAATGCTGCACGTTGGACTTGTTGAAAATTCCGCCTGCGTGGATTGGTAATCGTAAATATTGACTTCGTATCGTTAAAATTTAAGCACGGCTGCAATGTAAATTGCAGTCTAATATTCCGGTTATGAGGTCAGAGCATGCATATATATATATATATATATATATATATATATATATATATATATATATATATATATATATATATATATATATATATATATATATATATATATATATATATATATATATATATATATATATATATATATATATATATATATATATATATATATATATATATATATATATATATATATATATATATATATATATATATATATATATATATATATATATATATATATATATATATATATATAAATTCTGTTTTTCTGAGTTATGGGAAAAAAAGAAGAACGTTGCAGTAAATTTATAAAAATTTAGTTATAATTATTCTAATCAAAGTCGAATAGCAAAGTCTAATGTGTACGACAAAAAAACTCTGTAACAGGACACGTAAAGAATGCTGCGATGCTCCTAAAACTGCGACATAGAGCAGTAGAGTTTGTAGGGGAATCCCACGTGCCTGTGCATTGAGGACTACGTGCTGAAAAGTTCCACCTTTATAAAATAACACTAGTGCAGACATTTTCTGATGATGATTACGACAGATGTTCACCACTCTGTGAGACAATGTTGAAAGTTTGTAACGCCAATACAAATTGCATAGTTCAAATAAATAATGTTTTCTGATGAGTCGACTTTCACTTTAAATTGAACCTTTGACCGGCATAATTATGGATATTAGGCAAGCGAAAACCCGTCCTTTTCCACAAAAAGTTAATGTTTGGGCTGGGATAATATATCGGATGTAGTTCCGTTTTTCTTAGACGGAAATTTGAGAGTTTTCAGATATTTGTAATTATTAGAAATTGTTTCCTAATTATAGTTCTTTTTTAACACTGTATTATACATTTATGAAGTCACACCCAAAATGTTTTTTAGATAGTATTGCAGTACCAAATAATGATATCTGGATGTAGCGGGATTGGGTACCCCCACACTACGACCAGGAATTTCGGGAATACTTCAAAGATATGTTTTTTAGTAGATAATGAGAAGGGGCAATACTGAATAGCCAGCTCGGTTCCCAGACTTAACGCCCCTCGATTATTTTTTATAGAGTCGTTAACCTGGAGTATCAGAGACAACGAATCGAAAACGAATGTAGAAATATCGAACAAACTGGCCTTAAGTCAGAAACACGTATCTATAGCTGGCCATATATATATATATATATATATATATATATATATATATATATATATATATATATATATATATATATATATATATATATATATATATATATATATATATATATATATATATATATATATATATATATATATATATATATATATATATATATATATATATATATATATATATATATATATATATAGATAGACGTAGCTTTTTTCTTCTTGAGTTTTTGGTTCATCAAAATAAAAGTATGACTAGTATGTCATTTTTTATTTAAAATAAATACTTGTCAATGCGACGTTTCGGCAGAGACTCATGCTTTTTTCAAAGTATCAGACAACTAAAAAATTTTTAGAAACCAAAAAAAGAGTGAATATAATTTGCGGAGGCATAAAACTTACCACAGAACGTAAATGTCGAAATCCAAAAAATAAAATTGAAACATAAAACACTGGGACACTTACATTACACTCAAATTCGACGTATATACAACAAACTTTTAATAAAATACCGACCACACAACTTGCTGATTGTTGTTAACCGTCAAAGTAGAAAATAAAATATTAAAATGTCTTCATTTAGATAAGAATTATCATTTACATTAAAAGGGGGTTCTAACAGCAGTTTTGAAATGTTTAAAGAGTCTGTACTTTTCTAAAGTTTTTGAGATTAACGAATGATTAAACATGTAAAATGTCTTTTATTTCTCTTATTTATGTTAGTGTCTAGTAATTATTTTATTGGTATATGCTATATTCAAAACTGTCAATGAATAGTATATAACAAAGCCAAGAAAAAATTTAATTTTTAAAAATTGTATATATCTTTATTTTATCATTTTATTTCCAACAGAGTCTTTTCCAGAAAGAAGAATCATACGTTGTACTACTTTCTTTGCATTGTTAAATTTAATTATTCGGTCTCGCAATACGTTTTGTGCAGCCTTGAAAATTCAACTTGTTTTATCAACCGCTAGTATTCTACCTTTGATTTGAAATTCTGACTTAAAAAGAAAATTCTATATACAGGATCTCGGTTACCTTTATATCGTCTTTTTGATTCAGCTTTCTACTTATTTTTTAGCTCTGGTTTTGATTATAAATTATTCAAGAGTTGGTAACCACGTATTGGAGTGGCTTATTTGAGGTCTAGTTTCTGATAAGCTTGATTAAAAAAATCGGTATATTGGCTTTTATCAGGAATTTCCTTCGCAATATATAATGTATTTCTTTTTCCTTAATAAGAGGAAAGAGAAAATGACCTCATATTAAAACTCTCGTTTTATGAAGAAATGTGTAATAATGTATTACAATTTATGCATATAATGTGTACCTATGAAGTTATTGCCAAAGAACTACATAAGAATATAAATATTGTTATCTGGGTGTGGTCTTTTCAGTTTCGTTTTTCTTAGTTTTGTATGCATTTTATACCGTATTTGTTGTAGTTGTGCGAAAAGTGGGCATACTTCCCTCGTTAAAGGGAAAGTATTATAATAGTAAAAAATCATCCTCCGAGATGTTTTAAGATCTTTACGTTTCAGGGTCTATAGATACCAAAAAATATATTTTCTCAACTCCGTCAGTCTGTCGGTCTGTCGGTTCGCGGCATAGCTAAAAACCTGCTTACCCGTTTGACTTCAAATATTGGTCAAACATTTTGACAAAACAAATTGACGGCCTAGTGAAATGTTAAAAAAATTATTACTTAAAAATTACTTATCCAATTTATCTCAAGGTTTTCACAAAAATCAACTGGTAAAATTTTGATACGAATCGAAGATAGCGGAACAAAATGGTGGCTTAATAAATTATTTAAAAATTCAGCTTCGAAAAACTACTTAATAGATTGATTTCAAATTTTGTACAAGAATTAACAGTATTATTAAAATGAATTGCTAAAATTGTGGTACGAAGTCAAAGTGGCGGAACAAAATGGCGGCCAAATGAAATGTTTGTAGTCGTGAAATAATCTAAGGTTTTACATATCTTTACGTTTTAGCGTCCTTAGATGCCAAAAAATATGTTTTCTCAATTCTGTTTGTTTGTCTATCCATATGTATGTCAGTTCGCGGCTTAGCTGAAAACGGCTTACCTGATTAACTTCAAATTTTGGTCGAAAATTAAGGGTTATGTGGGGATGACCTGATATCATTTTGGTGAAAATCCAATATGACGGAACAAAATGGCAGCGTAATGAAATGTTAAAAAATATTACTAAAAAACAAATTATCCAGTTTACCTCAAAGTTTGCACAAAAATCGAGGAATCAGCCTGTAATATTTTGATATGAATCCAAGGCAGCAAAACAAAATGTGGGCCTAATAAATTATTTACAAAATCAGTCTTAAAAAATATTTATTGGATCAATTTCAAATTTTCAGCTTTAATTAAGTATTTTATAGAGATAAACTGGTAAAATTGTGATACGAATTCAACACGGAAAAACAAAATGTCGGTCAAATAAAATGTCTAAAAAATCAATGTAAAAAATCTTCTTTTTCAATTGACTTAATATCTTGCAGGAAAATTGAATGGGATACAGGGATTAACTGGTACGAATTCAAAATGACGATAAAAAATGGCGGTCTTAAAAATTCAGTTTCAAAAATTCAATTTATTGATCATGCTCAAAAAATAAATATGGCATAGGTACAAAGTGGTAAAATATTGATACGATTTCGATGTGTTGGAACAAAATGGCGTACAATAAAATGGTTTGAAAAGACAGTATACTAAATTACTTGCCTGGAACTAAATTGGGTTACACTTTACTATTTCTAATGAAAGGAAATATTCATAATGAGGGAAGTTCTGGGTAAAGGAAATTTACTAATTTTTTCCATTTCGCCTTGCAATCTAAAATAAAAGTCGATTATATACTTACCAAAATATGTATAATACAATAGAAATATATATATATATATATATATATATATATATATATATATATATATATATATATATATATATATATATATATATATATATATATATATATATATATATAAGGGCCAATTGTTTTTATGATTTCTTAGGGGGTGGGAAATCATACGTCAGTTGATAGTGCCGCCATACTAATTTTTAAATTTTATAGTTGACATCCATTATTGTACTCAAACCTTGTATACAAACTCCGTTTTCACAAGTATTAATGAGTAAGTCAACATTTCATAATAAGGATTGGGTAAAATGTTGTTTAGGACTAAATAAAAACCCTACCGTTACCAGTATAGACGTAAGGCCCCCAAAAAAAACAAAACAATCCGTCTATTTCTAACTCATTTTTGTCATTTGGACTAACTTGATTACTATAGTGTTTACTGAGATATACAGGGTATTTCACATAAATTGTAAACGATATTCTCCCGGGAATTAACAGGGATATCAAAATTTGGTAAAATGTGAATATTTAGTTGTCTAAAATAAAATTATGTGAAGCTAAAAGAAAAGTAACTCTCTCGCCATGCGTTAAAACGCAAAGAAAAAACAAAACCAAAACAAAATCTTTAAAAGCACAATTTTCAAATCTGCATTCATTTAAAGACTTTTCATATTTGCGCCAAATTGATTTCTGAGATAAGTATAGGGGCCTTTATTCACTTATAATTGGATTCATTACCCAAAAATGACCGATTTCCCAATTCCTGAATTTTAAAATTATCTCACTAAATGGTAAATTTCAAGGTAAATATTCAAAAGAATGTTTTATTTAAAAGTTATTTTAACTACTTAATTACTGAACTTTAAAAGCGACAATCGGAAGCCATCTATATATTTAAAACACTAAGCGAGATTTTTCAGCGAGTTCGTGCGAGAGTTGTACTGCACTAATTCACATGATTTTCTTTGTATTGATTTAATGCCTATTTTTTCTATAAAACCAATGTTTTTCTTCAAAAATAGTTCTGAACAATGTGGTAAATGACCCCCATATTCTGAATTCCGATTCCACTGAAAACTCATCGCGCCATCTAACGGAAAAGGAAAAACAAGATCTGTCGAGCCAACTAGTCCATATTAAGAAATCTGATTTGGTCGCAATTGTAAGACTCAACTTATTACTGGTTGGTTCATCTAGATAGTTTTTATATGTTTTCATTTAGTAGTAACTATTTTCTGAATGTCCCTCTTCGGATTTTTAACTGTGCTGGTTTTTAAATGCTTAACATTAAACTTAATGTCTTGTTACCAAAAAACGATTTATAATAAACCCAAATAATTAAAATGTTCTTAGATAATACTAAGAAAACAGATATAAAGAAATTTATTATCTGAATTGATAAATTCAGATTATAAATCAAAATCCGCTCTGGTGGGCCCATATAACGTGGCTCAGATTTCCTAATTATAACAGGTTTGTTGGTAAGGTTATATTAGGTCTGGTGAGCTTTTATTTCAATGATTAATTCGTTGTACTTATCAGGAGTAAACAAAAATAGATTTTTCGTTAATGTAACGATTTAACTTCGATTTAAATTCGAATTCACTGACGACAGATGTCCTAGTATGCGTGCGCACTAGTTGATGGCAAACCTCTGATACTGACACGGTATCTGCGCCAATTTCCACCGGTTTATAATGAATAATGAACGTAAGTGACCGTTATTTGGAACTTTAGTTATTTCATATATGCACAATCCTTGGTTTTACTGTTTGACTCTATTTCCAGTTCTAAACTATTAAATTGATTTTTAAAATATTTACGAAAATAATTGAGTTTTTTGTAACTGGTAAACCTTTGCCGGATATTAAACAACTCAGCTCATTGTCTTTTCTAATTAGCAAGTTCGCTAAAATTCAGATTTGTTGGCAATTATATCGCAGGTATATTTTAGTTCCCATGTTAAATGCTTCAATAGCGGTGCCGGTGAATGCGTAAATATGAGAAACCAGACGTAGTTGAAACGAATTTGATTTGAACTGTATAGTGCCTAGTACAAATAGGAGAATTAAGATCTGCAAATATTATACCACGTAAAACAAGATTCAACTGTAGAAACCAAAATTATATTACAAAATTATACTGTAAAATACCTATTTTTATTTTATTAATTTATCTTTCACAAAAAAAGGCTACATTTCGAAAATGTAGCACCTTCTAAACACAGAAAGATCGAAAATGAAATTCGAAATATCAGTAAGAACATTAGGATCACTACACCGACCTTACCACCCACCTCTTCATTTTCTCCTTTAGAGGAATCACTTTTAAAGAAATATTACTAAAACCTGCCCTTTCAAATTTTTGATTTTTGAAATGCCAAAAAACGGTCAAAATCATTAGCAACTCTCTCCACATCCACTCACACACTCCACTTCGTCTAAATTTGATGTTCTGCATATTTTGTGAAAAAGTAGATAGCAAGTTCTGTGGATTTCATTTTAAATTAACCGTCCTTATCTTTTGTTTAATTTTTTTTAATGGCAAATTCTAATATGTAAGATTTATTGTGAAGATTTTAAGCACGTAATTGAACATCAATCATTTTTAGTGTCTACTAAATATTCTGGTTTGGTAAATATCTTGAAGTTTGGCGCTTTTATCTTTAAACTATTTAAAAACAATAATTTGAAAGCCAAATGTTTTTAGTTAAAATTCAGATTAACCATTATTTATCTATCACTCAGTTTATTGAAAAATAAACCTGGCACTAGGTTTGACGTAGTATCTCGCAAAATTGAGTTAGTGAGGCCAAATCTCTCAGAAGGGGCGAAAAATATAACAACAAAAAAAACCCGAGTTAGAAAAGTATTAGTTGTTAACTTACTAACTGTAATTATAATATACTTTTTCCTTATTGTTCCAGAATTCAAATCTAAATTATTTTAGTATATACTTTTAATACCGTTTAATTGAAATATGTACCTTGCCTTATTAAAAATATATTTAGAATTATATCCATCAACTCGATTATAGGTTTTTGCACTTTAAGTTTGAAGAAAATATTTCGTAGAAGTTTTACCCCCTTTTTAATTACCTAAATTTAAAAAGTCACATTTATAAATAATAAGTAAATTTAAAAAAATACTAAAGATTCAATAGAAGAGAGCTAAAAATATTGTTGCTGACGTTGCTTAAAAGTTTTTTTTTTCATTTGAAGAACTTATTGTTTATAATGTTGATACGTATTTGTTTTGAATTATGTTTTGAAGTTTATGATAGATGTTGTTTAAATTTTCTTCAAAAATATAAATAAGGTGTCAAACCGTTAAATTCGGCTTGGACTTTAATACGTGGTTCAAATATAAATTTATACCCTGTTTAATATCGAGTGTTTCAATTTATTTAAAAAGTTAAATAAAAAAGTTGGTATATAAAATGCCTTTTGAAAAATTACCATAAGCTTAAAATGATACTATATACGAAATGAAAGAAAAAATTACACATCACCACTTTAGCCAAAAAAACATTTCCTAGATATATACCAGTTTACCTGATTATGCAGGATACGATTTAAAAATACTCTAAATAAGTGTGATGGACATCCAAATTGCTTACAATATAAAAGTCGTTCTTATAGGTATATGAAAATCATTAAATATGACATAAAACAAATAGGATCTTTGTAGGTAGGTTTTACTTTATTTTTTTAAGGTATTTATAAATCGGCATACAGATCTGGCATAGACATAGGAATATTTTTTATCACTCTTGGACCAAATTTAAAACCCTCAATTTAAGGATTGGTATTTAATGTCAAAATATGTGTATAATTATACTTTCCATCCAACGATGACCTACCCGGTGTTGTGAGAAGAAACTTAAAAAAGTAAAAATTTAATTGCTACAACTAGAACAAAAAGCCAAAGAAACAAAAACTAAATGAACAAGCACAATAAAATCTATTCCCTGTAACCAAAACTACCAACACGACCTAATTAAAAAGACCGATAAATATCACATCACATCACCGCGTATTCATTTCTTCATTCTTTTCTTCTCCCTTTGTAAATAAATTTGACTGCCACCCGTTTGGCTCGATAACACTTCCCCCTGCATCTGCAACGTGATATCGTTTAATGGCAAAACCGCCAATAAGTTTCATTTGAAATGGATGTGCTTTGTCATACGTTAAATTGATTGTGGTCATTTATCTCCCTGCATATAACAAGCGTTACGCCTTTATCCCAACTATTTCCTTCGCAGACGAAATAGATCCATGGGGTCCGGCACAGTTGTGAATGCTGTAGGGTCCCGTTGTTAGTAGAGTTTCTTTAGCAAGCTCGATGACTCATGATGATAATTTTAATGTAGCAAAAAAATGTAAAAATGTATATTAGCAATGCTAGTATGCAAAAAAAATTAAAAATGGAATATAGTTTTCCTCTCGGTAGACATATATATATATATATATATATATATATATATATATATATATATATATATATATATATATATATATATATATATATATATATATATATATATATATATATATATATATATATATATATATATATATATATATATATATATATATATATATATATATATATATATATATATATATATATATATATATATATATATATATATATATATATATATATATATATATATATATATATATATATATATATATATATATATATATATATATATATATATATATATATATATATATATATATATATATATATATATATATATATATATATATATATATATATATATATATATATATATATATTGCCCTAATTTATCATTACTTTATTGGTTTATCTGTTATCATTAAGCAACATACACAAGTTTAAGCATATCAAACTTTTATAACTAAATTAAAACTATAGATAGAATAATCATCACAAGTTTAAGAAAAATAGTAAGAACAGTAAAAGGAAACCACCTTGGATTACTAAACTATAATACAATATCTTAGATTCAATAGATTCGACTAATGGCCTATATACAATTATAATTATATAAATATGGCAGATGCGGTGTATCTCCTACCGCGGCAACTCTCCCGCATTTATCCTACATGGATCTAAATAACGATCATTGAGGCACTAGCCGTAAATATTATCAAACGAGATGTCAGCCGAGGCTGATAAACAGAAAAAAGTCTTTGTCTCACTTTGGAGCCCTCTCGAGGGTCTCGCGGAAAACAAGCCTCTCCTTTGAGATCGTTCCCCATGAACCCCTGAATACAATGCAGTGGAAAAAAATATCCGCGCGACATTCAGCCTCACGGCAAACTTGGGTCTGGATTTTGGTTAGACCTTGTACATGCTGTCGCGGATAAATAACCTAATGGAGTAATATCCACGCCGGCGGCTGACGCACAATCGACGTGGATTTTACAAGGTTCTGTTTCAGGATACCTTCGTTATTGGACACAGTAACATTATTATCTATATTATTCACACTAGCTAAATCAGGAACATGGTTTTGGTCCATAATCGGCCGGAACGGCTATCTATAGAGGTAGCCGTCAAACCAAATGAATGAGGGGGGGGGGGTGGCAGTTCTCTATAGCTGGCTGCATGGGCCGTAACGATCTTCCTTTTTTTTTCCTTATTTTCAAAAAAAGTCAAAAATAAAATGATGTATTTAAATTCTGGGAAGGAAGAAGAAACAGAGAGTAACGAGAAACTATGTATATACAAGAATCCTATCTTGCAACAAAAAAAATGACGTATTGGCGGACTGTGTGCGAAAAAAATGGGCTCATGAAGGTAGGAAGCCTTCTGTTTCGGGGAACACGTGCCCTTTTTGTAACCACGTATATGAAAGCTTTTTATGTATGTGGTCTTGCTTGTGTGGAGGTTAGTTTGTTTGTTGTTGAAGAATTTTCTTGAGTTCGTAAATTTGTTTTTTATTTAGCGACTGTATATCTATAATTCCCCTCCCTCCTTCTTTTCTCTCGATGGAGAGCCTTTCCTTGCATGCATTGGGATGTAACTTCCTGTGGTTAGTGAATTCAGAGCGTATGAGTATGTGAATGTTTTCTATGTCTGTGTGTGACCATTTAATGATACCAAACGAATACGTAAGATAGATAAGGTAGATAGGTATTGCGAAGGTGTTAATAGCTTTCGTTAAATCTCTGGAATTCAGTTTTGTTTTTAGTAGCTTTGTGAGTCTGGTTTTAAATTCCGTCTTGAGCTCTGATTTGATATAGAAGGTTTTATTCCAGGTAATGGAATGTTATCGAATATTTAAACATTTTATTAGACGGCCATTTTGTTTCGCCATTCAGGATTCGTACTAAAATTTCAACAGTTATTCCCTGTTTCACAGTTTATCTTTGTACGAAATGTCAAGTCAATTGGATAAATAGTTTTTCATTTAGTTTTTAGCCGCCATTTTGTTCCGCCATATTAGATTTTTACCAAAATATTACCATTTCATTCATGGCACCCGATTTTTGACCAAAAACTGATGTCAATCGGGGAAGTGTTTTTTGCTCCGCCCAAAAATTCAATTGTCATTGATCATTTTGTCCAGAATGGGTCGCAAAAAATGAAATATGTCCGACAAATTTCAGCTGTACCTTTTACTTTTAATATTCTATATAATATAATTCATATAATATTCAACTGTTATATACATTTTCTATCAACTTATACGGAGATATCACTGCAACACAAAATATCTGTGTCTGAAAGTTACAAGAACCCAAACACACATATTCGATACCATAAGTAAATTAAATATTTTATTGGGTAATAAGTTTTTATATATTAACTGTAGAAATTTAGAGAAAGACAACTTCTCCGGTAGGTGAGAGTGTTGAGATAGTGTGGAACTGTGGAATATAAAATAAGGGTTATTGAATACTAATTAAAATTTACATTTTAAACAACAACCTAATTATTAAATTAATAGTCTCAGATATTAAAATGAATAAAATATTTAGTAAATTGATTAAGTTACATCAAAATAAGATAGTTTTGACTTTCGGTTATATAATGCTTTTTGGTTAAAATGATCCATACTTTCAATTATTAAAATATTTGGAGTCGGTTCCCTTTTCTTCAATTTCCGGACGGGTTCATATTTAAATAAAGGTACGTTTTGCAAGCAAAATTACTGAATATCATTATTAGCCTTTCCCTACTCTACAGGAGATTGGCCTACTTCACGCACTTACCTATGCTGTGGGTTTAAGTTGTTTTACACAAGTATATTGGACCTAAAGTTTATCGTTGGATCCGAACGACCCTAATTGAGAGGTGATTTTAACATATTACTGATTAAGCACGCCACCGCCTACCCATCAGATGGATGGATGTTATTTCAAACAAGGTTTCCTTCCGCTCAAGATTTAGCCTATTAAAATATTCAAATTTAATTTACAGTAGCTCATTTTCCCATAAAACAGTTGGGGTAATTTTTGATGATATCAAACAACAAAACTAAGCAGTAAACTACGTTGGTATCTTTCAAATGATTAGTAGCCTATACACGTTTTACTGTTATATTGCCATTCGAACTGCGTTCTGCTAATAAAAAAAATCTGACCACGAATACAGTTACATAGCAGTTTTAGATTAATAAAACAGCCTGCCGTAGCAAAAAGAAATTAAACCAGTCAAAAAACATTTCATTTTCCGTTTCTAGAATAACTTCATGATATGCAAGGGCTGCATTTTGTATCCATAGCTTAAAGCGGTTATTCGTGTTCACGTACTTCCTGGGAATCCCTAAAGGTATATAATCCATTTAGGGTCCCTAAAGTGTAAGCAACTACTACATAAACCATAACATATTACGTGCCTTTTGGCCTAAACTGGTTGCTATATATGTTATATTATGTTATTCATAGTTTGCAATTCGTGAAACCTGAAAAATTTATTTAAGTTTTTTTTTTTTTGTATTTTTTTGCACAAACATTTTTAGTAAAGCAGAGACATCTTTTTTATTAGTCTTCCTTTTCAATACACATCTTATTTTTGAATTTTTTTGAAAAATGTTTTTAACTATTTAATAATATAGCAATATATTTCTTCTCGTTTTTCATATTTTTTTCAAAAACGTAATTTATGTATTTTAATTAAAAATGTGTAAAATAAAATTATCAAATGCATGTTAATAGATATTGTACTGAATGGCGATTATGTCAATAATTAGATAAACAACATCGTTTTCATTTGTTTAAACTTGGTATCGTTATTTAATTTTTGTAGCTAGACACTGTTATTTGCTCCACAAATGCAAATATATTTATTTTTTAAAAATATACTATTGACAATTAACTAAAAAGAACAAAATATTTGTTTATTTCCTAAAAAAATATAGCAGCTTTTCAAATAGAAAAGCGGTGACCTATAACTTCCAGAGAGAGGTTCAAACGTGAGGTAGCGCACAATAATAGTTGTTTATAATAGACATGAAGAAAATTACATAGAACGAAAACAAAATCGAAAATGTAAGGAAAATACGAGAAGGAGCGAAAACGGCATGGGAAACTGAGAACTGAAATATCCATGAATTTGGTTTGGACCGGACGACTTATACATCTGTTTCCTAAAATACTTAGTGTTCTTGGTTATACTAACATAAGCTAATTTTCTACAATAAAGAAATCGTTATTTATGATATATGTTGCTCTAATAGCAATTCATCTTTGATGGCTGTAGAAAAAAACGCTTTAAGGTAGATATTGTCTGCTTCGCAGGTATTCTGTTCCACTTTTGTATAACTACTAAGACGAAAGAACGTTTCGAACATTAGACTCTATTAATAGAATAACAAAATTTTGACAATCTCTGATTCAATTAGGAACTAAATCAAAAGTAGGAAAAGATTAACGCGACAAGAACTATTTTATAGTAGAAAAAAGATTTTTTGGGATGACTGCTAAAACAAAGAAATTTGGTAAACTATTTCTGTACAACTAGCGCCAAAATTAATACACAAAACCAGACTAGAGTCACCAGCAGGAGCAAAGCCAACATTTGTGGTTACCGAAAGAACCTCCAAAATCTTCTCCGGACTTGATACTCTACTATCATGAAGAAGCATATAGCCACTTGTGGTGAAACTCATAACCCAGTAGTAATTAAATCGAAAGTAGGATAAAACTAACGTTGCAAAAACTAGTATATAGTAGAAAAAAGATTTTTTTGTTATGGTTTTGTATATTAATTTTGAGGCTATTTGTACTCGTCTTTCGACTAGTTCACTATACTGATGAAGACCTTAAGTCAGAAACACGTACCTACAGTTGGCCAAATTTCATTGCTTTAGCGGTTAGGCAATTTTCCTAATAACGTTCTGTAGTTTAGGGTGTAAAGCGCTTTGCTAAAGTCGAAATGAACTATGCAAGTACTCTGCGGCGGGAGGTTTTCTGATCGTGGAAAAAAACTCACTCCAAGATTTTTTGCATATCTTGTGTTTTGGGGTCCCTACATCAAGAAAAAAATATTGGCCAAAAATCGAGAGTCATTATGGAAATGATTAAATGTTTAAAAAATCAATGGTAAGAATTTACTGGAATGGAGCTAAAATTTTTTGATATAAGGAAGAACTGGTGGGAGTCCTTTATGGCAGAACCAAACAGCGGCCTAATAAAATATTTTTCTGTAATAATACCTTACTTTTATGGAGGAAAATATTAAATGAGATAATTTATTTTTTAAACTGTAAATAAGGTTATGAAAATAAATAACATTAATATTAAGAATAATAATATATAAATAAATTAAAATTAAATAAAAAATTAGGTAAATTCGTCTCTACACACAACTTCACCCGTACAGAATTTCACTACATACAGATAACACATTTGATAAATCCATATAGTTTGGTAATAAAAAAAATAAATAAATTATTGTTGTTTAACCTTGTACCTGCGCTAAAATTGTCATTTCAGTATGACATGACATTCCACAAACTATGAGAGTTGACTACAGGCATATTATTCAGTTATCTTAAAAGCAGCAGTCAGGTAATATGCTCATAGGTTTCAGGAATCATCATCTTCATCATTAGCGTTGGATGGACAAAACAATTAATTTTCTTCAGTGTTGTTTAGCCCATGGTGTGAAAACCTAAAGTTCTATCTAGCTTTATTGCTTTGTAAATATCAATTATTTCATGGGAAGTAGTGTCTAGTGTTTTACCTGTACTTTGAAAAAGATCATGAAAGCTGAGAGATTAATTATATTCTGGTATTTTATGTAAGTCTTGTGTCCGTATAAGTTATATGTATGTTTGTTGTATTATTGTTTTCATAGCGAAGTAGAAAGAGCTGGAAATCATCTTTGTTTTTTTTTTTTAATAAAGCGTTATGTTTCTTTTTAAAGGTTTATCTCGTACATTAAACACTTGCAAAAATTTGTGAGAGATATATTTTTGAAGATTTTATAGGCATGACATAAATTGAGAAATTAACAGGCAATATGCAGGAACTTGACATTTTTTGTAGAGATATAGTAATAATTATGACAAACAACCTAAACATTAGTTGTTTTCTTAACCAATCATATTCGAAACACATTTTTAAGTAGTTTTTCTTTCTTTTCAATTGGAGGGGAGAAACCAAGTTTCAGGCAAAAAACATGTTCCCAAACTTCAATAAATTACAAAAAATAAACTTTCTTTATATTAAAGAAGATAGATCAGGGACTATCGGCGCAGGAAATAAAAACATAAAGTCAAAGTTTCTTTTTCAAATAAAAAGTCAGCCGTATTTTTTTATCACACAAGTTCAGTGTCATTCAAAAAAGGCGAGAAACACAAAGACATTTGTAATGTGCCTAAAGAAAATTTAGATACATACCTTAAATATTCGTGGGTTCTTTAGGGAAACAAAAGAAAAGTCTCAACATATCTCCAATGTTTGAATCTATTATTCTAAAGTTAGACAAAATCTATGCTAATCAGCTATATATAAAAATCATTAAACCTAAAACCTCTTAATGTCAATAGTCTTTAAAATTAACCCCACCAAACACTGTAGAATGAAGTGTAAATAAAGTTCGGTCGGGACGATCGTCCTTGGAGCAGAGTGAGAATCTAGACGGCAATAACAATAAATAGATAAACTGATCAATTTATTTAGCAGGTAAATCAAAACCCAATGGTCAAATATAGGGGACACTAAACAGTGCTGCTTGTTAGTGTCTATGATCTATATAACATAATTAACCTAGGCCTAGGTACTTTACCAAAACAACCACGGAGACAGCCGCTGAGAAAAACGACACTATCGCGATGTTAACTCTTTAACGGCTGCCGCCAATCTGCCTTACCGGCCGTTCTCTTCCAAGATTCCCGTTCTCCACTTCGGTGCCACAGTTACGTCACCTGCGCGGCAGGGTTGCCATTAGTTCCATAAATTTCCTTAGGACTAATTTTTGCACACTTCACTACCCCCCTATTGAATTAAGATGCTACATCAAAGTCTAATTCAATATCCTTCAGAAGCCAAACACTGCCGCAATCGAGCACTCCTTAAAACTAACTTAAAACTAGCTTGAACTAACTTTTAAAACTAACAAACATAACTGTCTATAGCTGCCCCGCAATGGGACTAATAAACCTTTTTAAATTATATATGTTGTGAATTCCCATAGAGTTTCCAGAGTCCTCATCGTAAATTTCATACGAATTGGGACCTCGCACAGATTGGACAACAAAGGGACCTTCATATAACAAGAAAAACTTTTTGATTTCCCTATTCTCTGCCGAGGAAAGACGGTGACTTCGAACTAGGACCCTATCCCCAGACATAAACGTTTCAGTCACCTTGTCCTTGACCCGCGATTGCCGCTTTTGAGCCGACGACTTGAGATTTTGTTGGGCTAATAATAAAAACTTATCACCCAAAGAAAAAGAATCGGGAAAATTGATACAGTTTTTAAACGGAAATTCGCGAGTCCTCCCAAAATGTAATTCCGTTGGAGCGTACCCCGTACTTTCATGAATAGCGAAATTTAAAAATGTTTGCACATCTTTAAGGTGACAAGCCCACCTTGTATGTTGGGCATGACAAAACATTCGCAACATTCTAATTACCTCTCGGTTCACCCTCTCTGTCATATTACCTTGGGGGTAGTAAACAGAAGTATGAACGGTTTTGATGTTTAAGTCGGCCAAAGTACTTAACCAAATCTTACTTTGAAACTGCGTACCGTTATCGCTTAGAATGGTTTTTGGCTTTCCAACATTGTTAAAATATTGATTCGTAAGAACCCGTAAAACGGCTTCTGCCGTTGCCCGTTTTAAAGCATATAAACTCACATACTTAGAAAACGCATCCACCAACACCAACAGCTGAGTAACACCCCCGCGTGATACTGGTAATGGCCCCATAAAATCTACACAGACTAAACAGTTCGGACCTTCCACCAAAACCGATTGAGTCTCGCCATGAGATCGCGAAGTTATTTTAGTCTTTTGGCAAATATCACAGCCTGCGATAATTTTTCTTATATAAAATCGCATCTTCTTAAAATAATAATATCGGCGCAACCATAACCAGCATTTTTTTGGACCAAAATGGCCATTATCCGAATGTTCTTGATGTACTAAATTGACCACCAAATCTTTTGGAACCACTAACTTTAAACCCGGGTTGCTGACCGTACCCTTCCTAAAAATCTTATCTTCATGAAGAACATACCATTTAATTTTCGTGGGTTGTTGTTGCATAAAGCCTTTTTTTATTTTAAGACAAAATTCATCCTCGTTTTGTTTCTCCACAATAGCTTTCAAATCTCTTTCTAAATTAGTCACCAGCGATGACAGCAAAACATTTATTTCTACTTTCCCCGGATCTAATACGTCCATTCTCTTAGAATTTCCCCCATCACAAGGGAATCGAGATAATACATCGGCAACGATATTATCTGACCCTTTACAATACTGTAGCTCTAAATCATATTCTTGCAAAAAGAGTATCCAGCGAGTTAAGCGAGCGTTTAACAAGCGACAATTTTGAATAAATGTCAATGCTTTGTGGTCAGTAACTACAGTTACCGGACGTCCAAGTAAAAATACCCGCCATTGACGCAGAGCGTGTATAACCGCTAACGCTTCTTTTTCGGTGATGCAATATCGCACTTCAGCGTTATTTAAAGATCGACTTGTATAGGCGATAACTAGCCGATCTCCTGACTCGGGATCTTTTTGAAAAAGTGTGGCGCCTATCGCATATTCAGATGCATCGGCTTGTACAAAAAATCTTAAATCTGAATTTGGATGCTGAAGTAGAGTGACTTTTAAAAATGCTTCCTTTACCTTATTGAAGGCTTGTTTCTCTTCATACCCCCAAACCCACAAGTTTCCCTTCTTAAGCTTGTTTGTTAAAGGAACAGTGAGCTCCGAGAACCCCTGACAAAATCGTCGATCATAGTTAACGAGACCTAAAAACGATCTTAAGTCTTTGACATTTCTCGGTTCTGGAAAGTTAGTAATGGCATTTATACGACATGGGTCCATTTCAATGCCCTCAGGCGTTACAATATGACCTAAAAATTTTATTTTGTCACAAGCAAAATTTGATTTTTTTAGTTTCACGGTAATATTAGCTTGTCTGAACTTTTCAAATATAAATTCTAGATGTTCTAGATGCACTTGAGAGTTCTCGGAGTGTACTAAAATGTCGTCCACATATGGTATTGCAAACTTCTCTACTTCTGGACCTAAAATTTTAGAGAGCCCAATGATAAAACTACCTACAGACGTAGCAAAACCAAAAGGCAGAACCTTAAATACATAAGTTTTGCCCTCGTATGAAAAACCGGCATATTTCTGATGATCTTTCGCGATTGGTATTTGCCAATAACTGGCGGTTAGATCAATAACCGAGAAAAACTCATTTGACCCAAAATCTAATAGAAGTTCACCTGGATTTGGAGGAACGATGTGATTTTTAACCATTTTTCTATTTATAAACCTCGCATCGATACAAACCCTGGCAAAGCCGTCTTTTTTTGTGACCACTACCAGTGGACTAACGTACTCTGTAGGAGCTTGTTCGATGATCCGCCCATCCAGCATTTCATCAATCTGATGTTTAACTTCATCTTTAAATCTTTTGGGTATGGGATAAGACTTTATGTAGAATGGAGTATAATCATGTAAATGTATCTCGTGTTCGTATAAGTGTGTTTTTCCAGGATTATTAGAAAATATTTGCTTATATTTAAGTAGCATGGCACCAAGCTGCTGCTTTTCTAAGTCATTAAATCGCTGAGCCAGTTTTGCGACCTCCAAAATTTCCTTTTCGGAATAACCCCCTTTAATATTGTTTTCTTTAGATTCTGACATGGTATCCCTTTCAATCAATATTTCATTTACGCATACATTAGCTCTCGGACTACAGTTTTCATAAAAATGAAAAATTTGCTGCCTGCCCTCAAAGCTTCCGCTCATTCTATAATTTTCAAAATCGATATTTATTTGGTGATCCTGCATCCAATCGCAGCCTAAAATAATGTCGCGAGAAAGTTTTGGCACTATAACGTAAGGATATTCAAATTCGAGTGTGTCACTGACACAACACTTTAAAAATACTTGTTCTCGAACTTTCTGACTTTTTTCCCCTAAAGCCCCCATTATCGTACTACATTTTGCCGGAAGTTTTAAAATACGTGACGAACGACACTGTGTTTGGGCCAGCGTATTGAAAAATGATTGTGACATACAAGAAATCTGGCTGCCAGAATCAACTAATGCAGTTGATTTGACCTCACCGAAGCTTAGCAAAACCGTAGGTAAAATGGGTAAGTTTTTTTGTTTCGGATAACAGTTCTTCCAAAAGCTCTTCAGAAATATCAAAAACAGCGTTAGAGCTTGGATTTGCCTCCCTAGGGTTAGCGTTTTTATTTCTATCGCGCCAATTTCTATTGTTATTATGTGCCCCTAAAGTATGAGGTTCTGTCTCCAAATTTGAATCAATATCGCGTAGGTACCTTTCCACCGCATCGACGCTGTTTAAATTATTCAGTAATAAGTTACGTCTTATGTCCACAGGAAAATGTTGAATAGCCATTTTAATAATATCCGTATCGTTAAAATATATTTGAGTTAAAAATTTTGCTTCACTTACAATTTTAAGAAAATAGTCCGCTCGGGAACCATTTTCATATTGGCCAAACTTAATTTTATTAAACAGTTCACGTTCCTGTTCCACCCCCCAGTACCGATTTAAAAACATTGTTTTAAAAACATCAAAGTTTAAAAATATTTCTTCCTTCATGGTACCCCAAATTTGCGCAGAACCACGAAGAGCATTCACTGCCAAGTTTACCCGTTTTTGCCAAGGGACATCTGCATCGTTAAAAGCAGTTTCTAATTTTTTTATAAAATTAATAGGATGTAGTGCCCCCCCTGGGTTAAAATGTATGTTATTACCCCCCAGATCTTTCCATGCTGAAATAAAAGACCGATCGGACATCTTTTTGCTCGGCCCCTGTATATTTGCATCAAGATCCCTTTGTTCTCTACCCGCTTCATTTTCTGAGAACTCTATTACCCTGTCTTGAGTAGTCGCACGTACATTAGCTGTGTCTATTTTGGAGCATAAACCTAAAATAAATGTTCTATTTTCCTCCAAACTAACATTTATGTTTCTCATACATTGAGCAATGTCAGATAGAGTCTTGCTAAAATTAACGTTTGGGGAATTCAATTCATCAAAACTCTTGTCATTTGACCTTTTCTTTTTAGGTGGCATTTTACTTATGTGCCACTACCACACTTTCGATATATTGTACAATTAACTCGATTTATAAAAACATTAGGTACGTACAATAACTTTTAAACAGTCCCCTGTAACAAAGAATATTTGCCAAGAAAAACTGTTCCTTTTGTTTCCACTTAGCCACGGTTCTAAATTATTTTATTACACTAAAATAGCAAAATAATCAAGCCTCAAGTTGGACGCCAATTTATGTAATGTGCCTAAAGAAAATTTAGATACATACCTTAAATATTCGTGGGTTCTTTAGGGAAACAAAAGAAAAGTCTCAACATATCTCCAATGTTTGA
This sequence comes from Kuschelorhynchus macadamiae, assembly GCA_030620095.1. NCBI lineage: Eukaryota > Metazoa > Arthropoda > Insecta > Coleoptera > Curculionidae > Kuschelorhynchus > Kuschelorhynchus macadamiae. The sequence goes on along the minus strand of JAUTXW010005140.1, from coordinate 389,521 downwards.
ATCTATTATTCTAAAGTTAAACAAAATCTATGCTAATCAGCTATATATAAAAATCATTAAACCTAAAACCTCTTAATGTCAATAGTCTTTAAAATTAACCCCACCAAACACTGTAGAATGAAGTGTAAATAAAGTTCGGTCGGGACGATCGTCCTTGGAGCAGAGTGAGAATCTAGACGGCAATAACAATAAATAGATAAACTGATCAATTTATTTAGCAGGTAAATCAAAACCCAATGGTCAAATATAGGGGACACTAAACAGTGCTGCTTGTTAGTGTCTATGATCTATATAACATAATTAACCTAGGCCTAGGTACTTTACCAAAACAACCACGGAGACAGCCGCTGAGAAAAACGACACTATCGCGATGTTAACTCTTTAACGGCTGCCGCCAATCTGCCTTACCGGCCGTTCTCTTCCAAGATTCCCGTTCTCCACTTCGGTGCCACAGTTACGTCACCTGCGCGGCAGGGTTGCCATTAGTTCCATAAATTTCCTTAGGACTAATTTTTGCACACTTCACATTTGAATGATGGTGATATTGTTAACAAACATCAAACACATGTAGGTAAAAAAAAACAATTCCCTCTTATTAAATTCCATTTCATAACATTATTTTCATGAAAAACATTGTTTACGCGTACGTTTTTTGAGCAATATGGCTTTCTCAAGTGATTATATTTGTTTTCATATTTAAGAGCGCTGTGAAAAAATAACTGAATATGAGAGGAACAACTTTATAACTGAATATAACTGAAATAATACATTTAGTGAATTATTATTCATTAGTTAGGTAATAATTATGCTATTTTACCGGGTCTTAGGAGTTTGAATACAAATATTTTAACACATGATAGTATGACCTATTTTGATTAGAAAAGTCTTATATAACTTTGGGTCTATTCTCTACCAATATGAGAAAAATGGCATTTATTATATAATATTTATTTTTTTATTAATTTTTAAGCACAACTACAATACAATAATATGTAAAACAAATAATTATATCATTTTTTACAAAATTCCTACAGTTTTTGTTTTCGTAAAATATCTTAACACTCTAATTTTAGAGGAAAAGAAACGGATCTAACTTTTAATTTTGTCTTAAAAGTACCTAGTTAAAGCTGGCAACCTTGCCGACCGTAGCACCAAACAACAATCACAATTCGCAACAGTTTTTTTTGCATCCACCTGACTAAGTTTTTTGTAATCTGAGATAATTTCAAACCGATTTAGTGCATAGTGGAGATTTTAAAAATATATATAAATAATACTTTTGCAAACATGTTCCTTATTTAACAGAACATTTGTGTCTGTTTTACAAAGTGTGCGGGATACGAGTGTAAACGTTCGTTATAACAATCGTGGACCTCAGAGACAAATAGTACCCACAAAAGTGGAATATAGTATAGCTCTAGTGAAGGAAAACCCTGGTGTGAGCACTTGAGAAATCTCTCAACAAGCTGTGTTTCGCAGCAGTAGCCACTTTCAGTATTTATTTCGAGTGATATTAAGTGCTATGAATTAAAGTGCGCGGTAAATTCATATTTTTTATTAATTTTTAGAAATTAGTGAACTTAAATAATCTCAAAAATTAATAATTGTTTAGTTTCAATGACAAGTTGCCTCTACTTTGTTTATACGGTTCGATACTATGCTAATAAACCACTATATTTTTCATAAAATAGTTAATTCAAAGTAAATTAATTCAATCTGTCTTAAAACGTCAGATTTTTTGTTTCTTTGTTGATAAAATTAAACTGTTATCTCGTACACCTGAATAGTAATGTTGCCATGTTGTAGAGAACTTTCTCTAAAATTAAACATTTCAAACTGTAATATCTCGAAAACCGTTTAAAATTTACCGATAGCGTATAATAATTTTTTGTTCAAAATCATCCATACAAATGTCAAATTCCTAATATCCTTTACAATTAATACAAGATCCAGCCATAGGATTGAACGGTTTTGGTTGTGGCGCTAAGCGTTACACTTAGCATGTAGTACTGTTTCAGTACGATAGACGTTTCGTTTTCGATTTTGTCGTATCGAGCAATCTGTTATTTCAGATCTGATGAGGGTAAAGGCCCAGAAATCATGATCGCAGGAGGGTACCCTGTGACATAATCGAAAGCAATTCTTCTTGTAGGCCGTTTTGCACCTGCAGAAATTATATATATTTTTGCTATTCTACATATATCTTTTCCGGCCAAAAACTGTTGATAAGGATGTGTGAAAGCGCAGTTTTATCGACTTTAGTATCTATTCTCCGCATGATGGTGCTAGTGCATACTTTGCCAAATTTCCTATAGGTCTGCTGCCGGAAATCACCGGAGCCCCAATAGGTAGCGCTAAGCGTTACACTTAGCATGTAGTACGGTTTAAGTACGATAAATGTTTCGTTTTCGACTTTGTCATATCGAGCAATTTGTTATTTCAGATCTCGCTGGGTTAAATCCTGCCTGACAGTGCCTGATGTGGGTAGAGGCCCTGAAATCATGATCGCAGGAGGGTACCTTGTGACATAATGGAAAGTAATTCTTCTTGTAGGCCGTTTTGCACCTGCAAAAAGTATATATGTTTGCTATATATATATATATATATATATATATATATATATATATATATATATATATATATATATATGTATATATAATGTAATAATGCTGGGTATTCGTTCGTAATGGCGTTTAACTCCACCATCATCTGTATCTTAATCAATAAGTTCCTAATGGTCGCACTTTTCAAAAAAAAAGCTGCAATTTAACCACACACACCAAACAAATAATTGTTATAGCAAATGTATTATGCATGCTTCACTTTTGTGTTTAATTTAAATACTGTTTTATTGGTCGCTAATTATAAAAATCAAGGCAATCAAATAATTCAGTTCATATGTAATAACATATAACAAGTAGTGTCATATTTGTTTCCAAATTAATAATTTTTCTTATACAGGGAAAACAGGGTATATGAGAAAAGCATGATATTTTTTTCAATATACAATTTACAATTACAAATTTACTCTAAGAAAGCTATTGATTCACTTATTATGGGCAGAAACCTATTTTGACTTATTTAACACATCTAGTATTAATATTAGTATGACCTAAATAACTGAGCACATAAAAATATATGGTAACGAAAGAGCTGACGACAGAAGGGTATTTTTGTACATCAATGCTAATCTCCATTCATGCATTCTCTGTACGTGTACATTTCATCCTTTTTTTTCTTTTTCGTCCATTTTATCACACATCTTCCATCATACACCCTCTTCGTATGTTCGTGTTTGTCAGGCTCTCACTATTATTCTTAATTTTGATCTTTTTTCATTTTCATTTCAGTAGTCCACATATTTTGTTTAGTTGCTTTTATTTCTGATCATGCCTCGTTTTCAGATGCTAATACTGGTCGCATTATTGCCTTGTATAATATTGCTTTGCTGTCAATACTCATGTGTTTGTTATTCAATATTTCATATATTTCATATATTTATTTACTATTAATAGAAGAATTATTAAATAGAACAGCAAAGTCGTGAATGAATCCAACTGCCTTATTCCAGCATTGATTTTAAAAAATCTGTTGGTCCTTTATCAGTTGTAACTCGACTTGTATTTTTACTGTTATGCTATTGTTTACGTTGACTATTCGTATGGGGATTATTTCATTAATTAGAATTTTTAATATGTCTGCTTTTCGAACTTTGTTAAAGTCGACGAAGCACAAACACATTGGATTTTTATATACCATATATGGCTCAACTAGCTGTCTGATTATAAGTATCAACTGACCTCCTGTTTTTTCGAAATCTTTGGTTTTCCTCTTCTGTTATGTATGATTTTTTTTCTGTTTTTTATAATTGCTGTTAGTAGTTATAGTTTTGAGTAAAGTAGCATTATTCTGCGAAAATTGCCAGGGATTTTCCTGTGACTTTTTTAAATATTGGGATTGTGTAGCCATTCAGTTGGTATTTTTCCTTAATTCGATATTGTGTTAAAGGAAGTACATAGTCCTGTGTTCAATGTAATGCCGCCGTATTTCAATAATTAATTCTATATTTCATCTGATCCTGGTGATTTTCGGCACCGTAAATTTCCAATTGCTTCTTCTACCTCATCTTTAGTTGTTGGTATAGATTCTTTATTCGCTTTGTTTATACTGATAGTTGTGTTTTCTATCACCATATTTATATAGTGATGCAAGAAGTAAGTGTCCATTGTTCCAGCGTTAAATTATCAATTCTTTTATTTTAGTTAATTTGTTTTTTCTGACCTTGTAATATTATCCATATTGTTTTCTGAGTTTCGTATAAGTGGTGTTCTATATCCTTGATTTATTTTTTCCAATTGGTTTTTTTCTATGTTACTCCTTTGTTCACGGTACTTTTCTCCTCTTTCTATGGCTCGTATTCTTCCGACGTGGGATGATTTTTGTGTTTTATAAATGCCATCTTTTTTTCCTCAGATAATTTCTTTATATTCTCGTCTAACCACGGTGTTTTTGTTGGAATTCTGTTCTTATTCAATTTTCTCTTACCCGGTACTTCATTTGCGGTATATTTATTTTCATGTTTATTCACATTTAATCCATCTTCATATCCTTTTTTTTACTTTCAATCAATTTTCGTGACTCTAAAAGTAATTTTGCCCAAAACTATCCTACGATCTGTTATTGGCTGATGTTAATATTCGTCCATCTAGTATTTGTCTGGGATTTATTTCTCTATTGATTAAAACGTAACCTATCATTGAGTGTTGTCATCTATTGTTGCTCCAAGTATTTTTTTGATGCAGAGAGTAGTTGAAGAAGGTATTATTAAATCACAGTTCATTGATTTTGCAGAATTCTTTTAGATCTTCACTGTTTTCATCTTTCAGGTCTTCATTAAATATTTGCTTTAATCTAGGTATTTCATTGTATCCAGTATAACAATGTGTTTCCGCTTCTTTCCTTGCTTAACCTTATTCAGCACTAATTTCTACATCGTTCTTTATGATCCGAGGCCTATTTTTGGTTTCATTTTTTTTTACCCGGGCGGGTAGCCATTCTTACATTACGAATCATCCTCCTTTATCCGGGCTTAAGATCGACCGAGAGTAGCAGTTACTGCTACTCAATCCATCGAGAACTTACCAGAGGAAAAACACACAGAGCAAAGTTATAAACGAATATAAAATTCTTTAAAGTAATACGCAAAAAACCGATTCTCGGAAAAAACTATGTAGGGGACCGTATCTTAAGATTTCGAAAATGTACTTTATCAAACTAAACTGATTTGTACTTAGAGGAATTTTACACTAAAGATACAAAGAAATGTTCTACTTGCTTTTCAGGAGCAGGCCTTTCGGTTGAAATAAGAAACTGGATTGGCGGAGTGAGTTCAGGCTAAATGTGTGTACAATAGGCCAGTTTTAGTATCGCTGCATCTAACAGTAAACAGGGCTTATTTATGTAAAGTAACTCATGATCGACCCATTCAGATCGAAGCTAGACTTAAATAAATATTATAAAAGTTTGGCGAACAGCAACTACTGCCGCCTCTGCTGTAATCTGCCAGTTAAATCCTCGATAGTTGCGCTCTTGTTATGAAATCTCTCCCTTGAAAAATACAATCATGCGCCCGAGCCAAGCTAATTTGCCTTCCCATAAATTGTGGTCGCCTACACTTTTAACGGAAATTGCCTTAAAAGCCCTGGAAAACTCGAGCCTTGCAATATATCTCTATCATATAATAAGTAAAATGGCGCGAGAAATATGAAGCATTTTACGTTTTTTAACTTCTTGGCCATTAGCCACTTACTTATGAGATATCTTTGCACGCCAAGATATTACTCTTAATAAGATAAGAAGTTCAAACAATAAATAATTTTCAGTTTTACTGTTCGTCCTTTTCCCGCACATTTGTTTCTTCGCTATATTCAAAATACATGATAACGATTGAAACAAAAATACAGGGTTACAGTTATTTTATTGAGAAGAGCAGATGACAATCGAATCAACAAATGTGTTTAACGATAGTAAATCAACACTTCCCATTTAGCTCAATTTGCCTAGAAGCCTAAAATGTCAAACTATTTTTTACATTAGCTTGATACGTTATTACATCTAAATTAAACATATAAACATAAATATATAGATTAGTATTAACTCTTCGGGGAATAAATATAGCCAGTTAAAAGTTTAATCTTTAACCCACAGATTCACTTAAAAGAATTAGATCGATCTAGTTATGTCACTATCATATTTTGAACTTACGACAATCGGTAAAAACTAATTAGATTTAGATTTTACAGACTCTCCAAATCTGGAATTGCCTTCTTTCTTTCTTTCTCTTTCAATATGAAGTCGATTGCCACTTGTTTGCTTTCAACGCCATTCTCCAGCCCAACAAAGAACGACCACGGACTCCGTAATTCGTTGAACGGTCCTATTGTTTATGTTTCTTGGTAAAGACACATTGTTTCCGCTATCAAAGGGTTAACTCCTAGAACCTTTATTGTTATCGACGTATAACCTTTCTATCAAAGCGACGCCAGATTTGCGCACTCCAGTAGAACTTTCTGGTTACCGCACGACCTCTGGACTTATTAGATAAGCTTGTCCAGAGGAAGAATTCACAATTCCGACGTCTCTTAGAAATCTTCGTCTCACACCGAATGGATCGTTATATACGACGTTTTCTATTGATGTTAAAAAAAAAAGAATTTGTTTCTTTAAAAATTACATTTAGTATTGTCAATCTCTTTTCCCGTAGCAACTGAACATATTTTAGTTCTTTTAAGTTGCAGAAAAGTTTCTGGCAGGTTTTGTATTATCGACTTCGCCTAGACTTTTTGCGGCTCAATTTTCTTTTAATTGAAATATGATAGATTCAAAAAATATATTTTTTAGTTTATATTATGAGGTAATTAACAAACATTTCTAAGGAGACTCCCATTTTTAATTTTATTTTTTTATCTTTTCTAAGAGAAATGTTTTACATTGACAACATAATATTTGACTCCCATGAAACCTGCTGAAGTGGAACTCAAAAATGTTTCCAGCGAAAACTCTTATTTTTTATTTTATTTACTTTTTAACTTTTTTTCAGATACAATGTGACATATCCACAAAATATTTTTTTGGCTTCTATAAAGCCTTCTAAATACGGTAATTAAAACATTTGCCTTGGCAAACTCCCACTTTTATTTTATTTAATTATTTTTTAACTTTTTCTTAACTGAAATGTAATAGATTCACAATACATTTTTTTGATTTCTATAATTCAGAAGGTGGACATTCTGCGTAAACTATTATTTTTTATTTTATTTATTTATGTATTTACTTTTCAATTTTTTCTTAGCTGATATGTTATATATTAACATTTTTTTTGGATTCTATAGAGCCTACTGAATCCGGTAATAAAACAAATATTTGCGGAAGCTCCCAATTTCTATTTTATTTAGTTATTTTTTTTAATAATTTCTTAACAGAAATGTGATACATTTACAACACAATTTTTGGCGACTTCTAGAAGCCTTCTTAATGTAGAACTTAAAAAAACTGCCTGATTCCTATAATGACTCGATTGTAAATATTTCAACATTGTTTGAATAATGCAAACTATTTAGTTTAATTAATTTTTTATAAGAAAAACTTCGTGTAAATTTAAATAATAAATAACGCGATGTTTCTGACCAGAAAATGCAGGGTTTTTTATTTTTATGTTGGTAAAATAATAGAAACCTGATGGTAGTTTTTGCCTTATGAGTCGAAAAATATTGAAAATACCTAATGTGCTGCCAAACATTTACAGTCCCAATCTTTTTAAAATGTTTTCCGTCTTCAAACTTCATTTACATTGTAGAAAAGAAGCAAGTTGATTTTCTCAGATTTACAAAATAAAGCAACATAATATACACTATTTTAGCATGAAAACGTTCCATATGCCGCTCGCGATTTTGCTTATTATATGATAGAGATATATTGCTTGGCTCGAACTTTTAGAGCTTTAAAGGCAATTCTCGTAAAAAGTAAAGCCCTCTACAATTTATGGAGGGGAAAATTAGCCTGGCTTTTATGAATTGCATTATTTCTCAAGAGGAGATTCCTAAACATTTGAAATAAAATAAAATCTATAAGCGAATGATTTAGGACTATTCAAATAAAATGAATTGCTCTGGCGTATTTGCCACGTTTACTCCTCTGAAGCCATACAACTCTCGTACTTGCGTATATTAGGATCTGATAGCTCCTTCGTGATAGGGCGCCATTTTAAAAGGCTGACCAAGTTCTCTTATGCTTGCAGAAAAAAAAGTGTTTTGTTAACACTAATCGGACGCAGAATTTAAAAAAATAGAATGTTAAAATAATTATGGTATGAAAAAGTTACCCGGAAAAGATACTACGAAAAAGATAAGTGATTCGAAATAAATACAGTATATTAAGTCAATAACGATAATGGATATACTTATCGTTATTAATTAAAAAAATCTTCATGAAAAAGAAAAGTTTCTTTCCTTTGGGTTTTTTTATAAACAGGTTGGATAGAGGGAGAGAAAGTTTTTACATTGTGTAGAAAAATGGCGTTTTTGACAATTTTTTTTATAGATTTCTACAACCAAACATATTGTTCGCCTCTGAGTATCACCATGGATGTGCTACAGGATTGTGTATTAAGTTCTTATTTATATACAATATATAACTTACATTTTTCTAGATCCCTTAACTATTGCAATTTTTTCTGTATCTATGTGGATCGTATCTTTTTCAAAAAACTTAATTAACTAAATTAGGATCTTGAACGACTTTATTACGTAGCTTCTGCTCATCTATTTAAACTTAAACTCAAATAAATCATGGGTTATTCTTTTTGGGAATCATACTCAGATAGCTCATTGTAGAGATGTCAAGGAAGTTAAACTCCGAGTAATATTAACACACCTCTCTGTGATTTATATAAAAGTCTAGGTTTAACTATTCACTCAAAATTACATTTTAAATAATACTTAATTTCGAAGTTATGGACTGACTACGGCAACTCAAAACTTATTTACAGTAACACCCATTTCATTTATAGGAGAACGAGGAAGCTGCTCTGTAATACGCTTGTGCTATATTAGTTTAACTGATGTAGTGTGTATTATTCTTGTCTTGATGCTTCTGATCGTTGCCGTCTCCAAAAAGTGCATGGTGTTAAGAGGCGGAATCATAAACTCCGTATCATGCTCAATCGTCTAAATATATTTAATCGATTCAAGCTTCATATGTTTAACTTTGGATTCAACAATATTAAAGATGAAAAACCAGCCTTCCTATATAAAAAAATCGGTAAATTCGCGTTTACCCAGGACCTCTCTCATACAGAATTCCACTTGATACACGGGTGTGTTTTTAGATTTATCCCCCTCCCCTTTAGAGCCTTTAGTTTTAGAGAAAAATATAAATGAAAAAGTTGTAGAATTTTGGCTGAAATGTCAAGATGTTTTCAGAAGAAATAAATAAACATCGCAAATCTGTGAAAAAATACTAACTTTTTTTTTATAGAACAAGTTATTTATTATTTTTTATTGGAATCCTCATAACCATCCAATTTCAATACAATAATATAAATTTTTTTTGTTTACTCTAACCGTTCTGTCCTTATTTACCCTTAAAAAGAAAAAAGAAATAGTCGTACCCAGAAAATGGTTTTACCTAGAGGTAATGATGATTCAATTCATAGAAAACTTAAGATAGTGTGGTTTCATTCTAGAAATTAAGCAAATATATTCGAAACTCGGATATCTCATGATATACCGCGATCGGCAAACACCTTCAGAGTCACTTCTAATAGGTATGACAGTTGTGTATGTAAAACCAGATGACCGGATAATTAATTAAAGACGATATTGAAGAAGTTTGCCGTTCGCGGTATATCCTACGATATTCGGCATGAGCTTCGGACTTATTTGCTTTATTTGTAAAATAAAACTACATTATGTTAAGTTTTTCTTGAGTTAAATATCCCATAGTATAAAGAAATTAAAATGAAAGTTTAGTTTTAATAATGATAGCTAATCAATCATCATTACCTGCAGATCACACCAATTTTCTAGATATACCTTTTTTATGTTGAATATTGAGATAGCAGTTAGAGTAAATATATAAGTTGAATATATTTATACCAATATTCTTAGAGTTTTTTTGATTACCATACAGAAGCATCTTGGACCATTGACCATATTAGGAGAACTATTATTCAAAATGACCTTTTCACAATTTTAACTAGACTAAATGCAACATGAGGAACACTTCCATTAAAACATTTGGCACTAAAGAAAAGTAGCAAGGTTAAGGCCAGAGGAAAGCTGTTTAATCTCAATGCATTCATTGCCACAGAAAGTCTGCTCAGAGTGGGTGGGAGAATAAAAAATGGTGAAATTTCATACTGAGAAAACATCCTATAGTCTTATCCCCGACACATAAAGTTACAGAGCTTATTGTTCAATATGAGCACATCTCACTACTACACAGTGAAATAAATAAATAAATAAATAAATAAATAAATAAATGCTTTATTGTCAAAAAAATTTTACAATTTTGTGGACAAAGCTGTTGTAAAAAAAAATAGTTTACAAACATCAAAATTAGCAAACAAAACAAAACAAAAACACATCATAAATATTATAGAAAAATAATATTTAAATCAAGAATTTAGAATATTAATATAATAGAATCCTAAAAGAAGTACATTAGAAATGTACTTTGTCAGTCGTACTATGTTATAAACATTTTCATAATTATAATGTAAAAAAAAATAAAAAAGCAAAGTAAAAAATAAAAAATAAAAAAGTACGAAACAATTAAAAAAATACATATACAAAATTCGGTAAAAATGGTTGGTAATAGCAACTATCACACTAGGGGTTCATAAGGATAAATTTATGTGTTGTAAAACTCGTTCACGGTGTAGAAGGCGCTTTCCAGTAAGAATGATTTCAAAGCCTTGCGAAATGAAGTCGGAGATATTATGGATTTGATGTTAAATGGCAGGTGATTATGCATTTTTTTTGCATTGTAGATTACTGATCTTTTAATTAACTCTGAGTGTGGGGTTGGAAGATAGAGATCGTGCTCAGTGTTTCTGAGAGGGTAGTTGTGAGAAGGTCTCTCTAATAGAGCAGGTGCATGCTTACGAATTAAGCAAACCGATTCCAAAATGAATAAGCAAGGAAGGGTTAGTATTTTATATCTTTTAAAGAAATCTCGGCAGTGAGTTCTACTGTTAAGTCTCAGTAGGTAACGAACAGCTCTTTTTTGTAGTATAAAAATTCGATCAAATTGAGTCGCACAACATGTACCCCAGAATGGAATAGCATATCTGAGGTGCGATTCAACAAGAGGAAAATAAACAGTTCTAGAGGTAGAAAAGCTAAGCTCTTCGGAAACAGATCTTAACGCAAAGCAAGCAGAACCCAACTTCCTTGATAAAGCGTCGATATGTGGATCCCATTTTAAAGAATCATCTACAAGAAGCCCTAAAAATTTTACAGAGTGTACGACATCAATAGTGGTGCCATTAAGGTCAAAAGGTTGCAGCGTGTTTTTATAAGACAAGACTTTCGTTTTAGAGATGTTCAAACATAGGAGATTAGAATCGCACCAGGATTTAATGGTAATTAGGTCATTAGATACAATCCTTTTTCCGGACATCTGGGTGGCTCCACGTAAAGCTGGTATCGTCCGCAAAGAGACATATTTTTCCACTAATGTTTAAATTAGCCATGTCGTTTATGAACAGAAGAAACAAGATAGGGCCTAGTACCGAGCCTTGAGGCACTCCATATTCCATTGGCCTACAAGAAGACATCCTGTTGTCAACTTTCACAACTTGATTTCTGTTGCTAAGATATGACTTAAACCAATCGAGAGGAGCCCCTCTAAATCCATAGTACTGCAGCTTGTTAGTTAATATATTATGATTCACACAATCGAAAGCTTTGGAAAAATCACAGAAAATTGTTGCCGTAGCGTGATGGTTGTTTAGGCTGGAGTAAACTCTATTAAGAAGGGAAAACATGGCATCGCTTGTGCATTTGTTACTTAAAAATCCAAATTGATGTTTTGTAAGTATTTCATATCTAGACAGAAATGATAAAAGCCTTTTTTTAACCAGTCTTTCGATGATCTTAGATAGCGTAGGGAGAAGTGCAATTGGGCGATAGTTCGAAGCTTCTTCTGAAACACCTCCTTTGTGAAGAGGTATGATTATTGCAGTTTTAAGGCAGCTTGGAAAAGTACCATTTTGGAAAGACATATTTATCAAAGCAGTCAGATGCTCTAGAGTGCACTCCGGCAGACTTGAATACATTTTTAAAGTAAGCCCATCAATTCCCGAGGAAGATTTATTTTTGATATCATTAATTGTACTGCGAAGTTCTGATAAAACTACTGGTGAAAAGAAGAAACTGTGCAGGTTTACCCTATGATTAGAGAGATATGAAATTGGGTCATTAGATTGAGATACGGATTTAGTCAAATCTTTGGCTACATTTACAAAATAATTGTTTAGGTCCTCAGGAGAGGTAAGGATAGTGTTGGATAAAGGAGTTTTGTTTCTTAAATCATTTACGATAGACCAGGTTTCTTTAGCTACATTTTTGGCGTTAGAAAGTCTATTATTTTAATAAATATCTTTGGCGGCTTTAATAGTCTTATGATAAATTTTTCTTTATGATTTTACATAATTATGAAAAAAGACACTGTCCGAAAATTTCTTTAAATGAGATAGTGACCGCATGTTCTTAGAAGATATACGTAAACCTTTAGTGGACCAGGGTTTACTTCTTTTATTTTTGATAGGCCTAAGAGGAAAAGATTCAGAAGCTATATTAGTTAGAGTTTTTATAAAACAAGAAAATTCAGTGTCGACATCATAAGTGTGAGAGTCCCAGTCAGTTATTTGACATAGGTGCTTGAAATTAATGAAATTTCTAACCGGCCTACTTGTCTAGAGGAATTTTTGGCTTTGGATGTAATTGAAAATTTTGTGAAAATTGCTTCATGATCGGAGAAACCTGGACTTAAGACATTACATTCGACGGAGCTTGGATCGAAAGAAGACACAACGTAATCTATAGTACTGGCACTTGTCTTAGTAATTCTGGTTGGTGAGTTGACGTGCATGGCCATTCCTAATGACTCAAAGATGGACTGAAGACATTCCTGAGCAGCACACACACTGGAAAAGTCAATATTGAAATCGCCACATAAGATTAATTTGCTTTTTACAGGAAGGGACTCGAGCAAACTTAGAAGGTTATGGCAGAATAATTGCACATCAGCATCAGGTGTTCTATAAATACAAATAATATAAGGGTCATAAGTATTGTGATAAACGATAGAAAATTCAAATACTTTTTCAGATAATAAATGATTATACTTTGATATTTCGGAAAAATTGTTGTTTAAAGACATTATCATGGTGCCTCCATGAGTTAAATTAGTTCTATTAAATCTGGAAATTGTGGTATAGTTTTTAATAAAAACAGGTTGATTGATATTTAGCCAGTGCTCAGTGATGGCAATGACTTCTGGAAAATTTAGCTCTTCTAACAAAAGATATAATTCGTCTGTTTTATGTCTTAAGGACTGAATATTAAGAAAAAAAAGATTAAAATTACTATTGGTCAATTTTCTAGAGGGTGCTAGATCCTCTTTTCGCGTCATATTGACTAAAAATTTTTACTTTTTGATGGTGAACCACTAGAATAATATTTACCAGTACTTTCACGAATTTTTTGGAGCCGTAAAATTTTTTCCGAGGAGTAGAAAGATCTATACGCTGCAAGGTCTGAGTCCACTTCAGATGAACCAATCCCATAGGCATCGTGGAAGCGATAATACAACTTGCGCAGGGTGTCCTTGTCACTGGGAAGGCCTTCTGAAGCTAGCAATAATTTAATGCTAGTACTTGTATGCCCCTCAAAACACACACTAGTCGTGTAGATAAGCAAGAAATAGCCTTAAGGTCTTTAGTAAGGAAGGATCCCTTAATCTGGCTAATATATAGCGACCATTTGTTTTATCCGAATCTTGGGACAGCCGCACTCTTGGTGGAGTCATTGGATCAAACTGCAAAAAATCATCTTTCCTTGCAGTTTTCTCCATGCTTAATTTAGATGGTCTTGTCATCCTTACGGGAACGTTTTTGGCTCCTAAATACACAATGAACCTTCAAAAAATTCATTAGGAACTTTTTCAAAAGCGTTTCAGAACACTAGAGAAGATTATGCTGGTGCAGTGCTAAGGAAAGGAAAGGCGTTGATGCGACAGAGTAATAGCATATAACGTTATGTAGCAATTTTCATTTGTCTTGGCACAAAAGCCATTCATCTGAAATTGGTCACAGGTTTAATCACAGACACTTTTTTGCCAGGACTCAAAAGATTCATGGCACGTAAGGACAAACTATCACACATGTATTCTGACAATGCTACAAATTTTACTGAAGCAAACAAGGACTTAAGATGTGTTTTTAGTATTCCAATGGACAAGAATCATTGGAGTTTATAGATTACCCTAGAAATAAAAACATCATTTGGCTTTCATTCCACCGAGATCTCCGACATTTGAAAACATTTGAGACATCTCTTGAGCATCATATGAAAATAATTACCAACACTGCTCGCTTTAAATATGAAGGATTTTACACATTTTTAATCCATAGAAAGGCTTGTTTAAACTCGTGCACTATTTTCTATCTTAGATGATCTTAACGATCTCTCTGTTTTAACTTCTCACCATTTTTTCTTCGAAGACTCACTTGTAATAACGCCAGATCCAGATCTCAATGACAAACCAATACACCATCTGACAAGATGGGAATATATTCAAAGCCTCCAACAACAATTTTTGAAGCAATGGTCTGCTAACTACCTTAGCAATTTACAGAAAAAATCAAAATGGTGTCAACAGCTTACTGCAGATAAAATCAAATTTTTAAAGGAGTAATTACTAATACTTGTTTTTTTGCACAGTGGGAGTTTACATCAAAATTAATATTTGTTCACAACAAACGTTAGTGCTTAATAAGTTTATTTTGCAAGTTTCACATGTTCAAACATGTCAGCTATTTTTCATTAAAGTGACATTTGGTGAAAGAGTTAACTTCAATTAGTTTGAAAGTCATATTTGGTACATGAAAGTTATAATATAAACACATTGTTTTTGTATGATGAGCATTTATATTTGTGTAGCCTAAACATTTTTGTTGATGTCAAGCTCTATGAGGACGTAAAGTCAGAAAATTTCTATGACTCTTGGGTAAACATCAGCAACAAAGGAGTATTGTGATATAATAGAAATACATTTTTTTAGCTCTTAATTATTTTTCTTCGGCTTGCACCCTATAGGCACAGATTATGTGACCTTGTGTATCGTTTTGTTAATCCCGGTACAGTCCATTTCTATCACTACATAAGTATTGTTATTTTATTATTAAATGTATATTTTTATTTACTGATGAATAAAATATTTTGAATTTGAATTTTTATTTTTTTACCACTTCATACGTGCTGGACAGTGCCCATGCAAATAATCTGAATTGCTAAGTAAGTTCACTCTGTAGTTGTTGGTATTCATAACCTTATTCTGAACCGGAACCAGGACTTTTTTGGTTTTCGGGAAGAGCGACTGATTACTTAGCCACTGGTTATATGCAAATTTGCCGTTTTGCGTTTGGTTTATTATTGATATTGTTATTAAATATGATACATTGCAAAATATGGGTACATAAGTTTTCATAAATAGTATGACTGCTGCAGACAAAAACTCCACTATGGAATTAGGAATATTTTATGGTTTATAGAATTAAAATTTATTTCAACTTTCTTCTGACTGAAAGCCGCTTTAAAACATAATATTATAAGAGCATTTTAATTAAAAATGTTTTTATGTCCATGCCATAAACGAAATTGCTTTTAAAATTTTTATAAAGCAGAATTTTCCTTAATTACAATAGGATGGCAGAATTTCGCGTTTGAAAGTACCTCAAAAAAGTATTGCAAATGTTCTTTATTTACGGATAAACTCTAAAGGCAGCGTTTTGTTTTTTTTTAATAACAAGCTCCTTTAATGATATTTTGGTGGTTGCTTTATATATCTTAGTTTAAGGTTTTAGTTTAATTTTTTTAAGGTTCTTCTCCAATTTTTGACAAAAGTTGTATGAGATTATAACATTTATGCCCTTCTTTTCAAAGTGTTTTTTCCTCTATTAATTAGTAAAGCCTTATTACTTTTTTTGTATTTTGCATCTTTAAACTACAATTTATTTATTACAGTTTTAACTATTTGATAATAAAAGAATGGTTAAATTTTTGGATATAATTACATATTATACACGTCTATAGGTTTTTGAACTAAATACCTAATTCTTCAGATGTAAGTTAATTCCTAATTGTTTTTATAATTAAAAAGTAAGGTTGTGCATTTTATCCTTAGCTCTAGCTCTCTCTAATACAATAGTTGTGTATAACCAAAACAAATAACGGTCCATAAAGTTAACTTTTCTCTACAAATTTGCTTTTCACTAGTACAAAACCAACCATTATGAAACTTGTAAATAATCATTCATGTTTCTGACATTCTATGTCAAATTTAGGCAAAGTAAGCCTAAAATGTTCGCTATATTCAATGACGCTTTTTAAAGAGGATATGGCTCAATTAAGAGATAAGAAAACTTAAATTAGTTTCCCAACGTGTGTTTGGACGAACCCGTATTGTCACTGAAATATTCCAAGGAGATACGCACTTTTAAAATTTGATATATAAAAAAGAACTTAAAAGCACACCGGAACACACCATCTTTTATTAAACTTAAATTCCCTTGTTTGGAAATAAAATTTATAGTTAAGAGGGAACCTAAAATCGTTATAAGTGAAAAGATTAGACATTACACACATATAGTATTAAAATTCATTTTATTAAAAATTACAGATTAAAAATGTCTTGTCTTGTCTTCCAATGTGTTACCGTTGTTTTGATCTGTGATTTTTAATAAAATGAATTTTAATACTATATGTAATGTCTGTGACGTGACTGACTAAATGGATTACTATGACCGAAACACAGAGATTCCCTCAAGTTTCTTTTTACTATTTATGTAAGTCCTAGCAATAAGTTAAAATTTAAAACGCTTTCTGACCGGCGCGCGTATCTCTTGTAGATTTTGAAAAAAGCCTGAACGTACGGCCGAAACGTCAATAATATAGATTTGTGTTACTTCCTTAATGTAGTTATTTTTTAAACTAAAGGACCATATCCCAAGAATACACAATTTAACAATATACAAATAGGTCCAAGAAAAACATTATTTTAACTATATATATATATATATATATATATATATATATATATATATATATATATATATATATATATATATATATATATATATATACATATATATATACATATATATATATATATATATATATATATATATATATATATATATATATATATATATATATATATACATTGATGGGTTTGCGGGACGTGAAGACGATTTCATTACTAGACGCGAAGAGTGAAAAAGAGCTTTTGCAGAAGTTGCGATTAATGTTTCTGACAAGCGACCAAAAGGATCTGCTTCCATTTTGCCAAGAATGAACTTTATTTCTCATGCGTGTGTAATGATTTCGTAAATC
The DNA here is from genome assembly GCA_030620095.1 of Kuschelorhynchus macadamiae. Classification (NCBI taxonomy): domain Eukaryota; kingdom Metazoa; phylum Arthropoda; class Insecta; order Coleoptera; family Curculionidae; genus Kuschelorhynchus; species Kuschelorhynchus macadamiae. The sequence continues at coordinate 371,843 of JAUTXW010005140.1, read as the reverse complement.
ACATTTAGCCTGTCGATTTTCTGGAGTAGGGTTATTTGGGAAAGTGCTATAAAAGGCGTTATCTTAGGATCTTAAAAAGTAAGATTTATTGTTGCATCTTTCGAAGTCTTAACAGAATGTGGTACAAAGAATTTCTATGCCAAATTTTATTATATTAGGGACTTGTAAAAAAATTTTGGAAGAATCTCTGGAAAAGGAGCAAATATGATTTCAAGGAAAGCAAGCGTGAAAATCTCGTTACCAATTCAAGTCTGCGGAACTATAGTGCCAAATAGTTCGAAATGGCATAGGCTCTACAACTTTCAATTTTTTGATAAGGAACAGTAATTAGACCGTGGTCAGAGGAACCACACGAAACACTGATAAGGCTCTGGGTGGGAGTTAAAACAAAGATTCAATGAATTTTGGGAGTGTACCAATGCGTGGGTACTAAGAGGATTTTCTGATGAGGTTGGTAAGAGACTGGCTAATTGCAAAGGCCATTGCTCCTCTACCTTGGGAATCGTTCGCTCGAAAGCTTTAACTATTTCTTATTATGAATCCTATATAGAAAAAGAAACTGACCGCCTAATAAAATGTTTAAAAAAGTAATGAAAAAACTACCAATTCAATTGAGTTTAAATTTTGTACCAAAACCAATTGTGCTATAGGGATAAATCTTCAAAATTTTAGTAAGATTTTAATTTGGCGAAATAAAATGGCAATCTACTAAATTAAAAAAATAAATCGTAAAAAAAACAGCAAATTGACTTTACTCGGAACTTTCGTTACCAATTCTTCCTTTTATCACAAAGTGAAGTATATCCTCTCAGTTTAGTTTGGCACGTTGTTATTTTCTAGTATGTACAAACATATATAAACTGTACTTTCATTAGAGGGAAAATTCTAAGCAATTGGGTAAAACCAATATCTAAAGAATTTTAACCGGATGTTCCCTCCTGATCAATCCTTTCCTTTATTAAGGGAGGTGAAAAATAAATTTTGTATGTAGGGTGCTTTATAACTGTTGACTTAAAATGTAACATGTATTTTTTTGTCTCATTTGAGATCTAAAAGTTTATATGAACATGTCCGCAAGACCCTCCTGTTTGAGACACACAGTGTTAAAACTATATTTATTTTCTTTAGTTTTTTTCATGGACTTCGTATATTTTAAAAGATAAATCATTTAAACTTGACTCAGGGTATACTATGTGCAATATTTACGATACGAATCTAATACATTTTAGAATAGTGTTTCACTTTTTATCAGGTCGCGACCCCTCCTAAGTTTTAAATTGTGCAAAATATAGAATGAATCTTAAAACCATAAAGTTACAGACAAAATAGAGAACTCGGTTTTTTATGTAGCAATGTTCAGTGATGTTGCAGTAAAAATTTCGGGGCAGGGAGTAAAAGAAGATAGAAAAACAACGCATTGTAAATTTTTCTAAAATATAACTATTAAACATACACTTCCTTTCTTCAATTTACCAAATATAAATTGGACGCTTCTATTATTTTTCTTATGCATTGCTTCCATTTAAAAAAATCACACTGAATTCTTCTACCCACTCGTGTGTCAGCCATAGGCATCGTAAACATCGCGACTTAAATTTTGGTGTATTTTTCAGTGGGGTCCCATTCTTTTAATTACTATCTCATGGCTTATATATTTAAAGACGCGCATGTTTATTAAATACTCCTTAAAACTACAGTCCACTTTTCTCGCCAAATCAAGAGCTAAGCTGCTCTCTCTGAACAACCAACAAGGTCGATAAAACACAAAGATACGAAACATTTTTAAGGTCTAATTACTTTAAATTTAAATGATTTCAATAAAACAACAACCGCTAAAATCACAAATAAATTGAAAAACTGTCAAATTAAAATCAAATAGCTATATTATCCATTCCAAAGCGTCCTATATTTTTTTTCAGTATGCAGCTTCACAATATTGAAGAAATAATTGAGATTTTCTATTAGATTGCGATTTTCTCTGTACCCATTGAATTTAGATATAGAACATATATGTATATGTGTATATATATATATATATATATATATATATATATATATATATATATCCATGGAATGGATAATATAGCTATTTGATTTGATATTAAATTTTGACAGTTTTTCAATTTATTTAGGATTTTATATAATGTCAACTTGATTTTACACCAGTATAAATAAATTAAACATTGTTAATCTAAATAGTCGCTTTCAGCCAAAAAAAAACATATCAGTAGTATTTTTTTAATTCCTCAAGTCACAACTTAAAGGTGCGGATTCCAATATATTTTAACATGATTTTAACATTAATTTTATACCGGAGTTTTCAAAATTGTAACGTCCTGCTTTTATATTTTATTGTGATAGTTTCTAGTGTATCAATCGATGCTTTATAGTTTTGTGTTTATTATGGGCTAATAATATCCTTTTGAAAAAGCTCTCTATGAAGCGCGAAACGTTAAGGAAATAAATAATTCTAAAAAAGAAGAATAAACTGGTACCCAATAATTAATAAAATAAACTAGTACCAAATAATTAAAAAAATATATTAGACATGGTTTAAGAAAACGCAACTATATATATATATAAAACCCAAACGCCCAATTTTCGATTTTTGCTGTATTATCTCGGAAACTACGCAGAAGTCGAGTATAGTTTATAGTAAATTATGTTTATTTTTGACCAGAAATCATATAGTGGACAAAAATACAGAGTGTCTCGTTTAAATTGTTAAAGTTGAAGTAGTCCCAGCCAAATTGGGACACCCTGTATGCATGGAAATAATATATGTTAAAAGAACTTTAAATGTAAAGAAACCTTTGTATGAATCTTTTTTCGGATCTATTACGGATTTCCAGACAGTATAGTGGGTACTTTTATGTGGAACAGGATGTACATACATATTTGTAAATAAGTATTTGGGGAACAAAACTATAGCTATAGGTAGTTTTCACAGCAACCACAACGGAAATATCTTCCCACGCGTTCTAGCTCATCAATATTAATATTATAATATTTATAATATAAATTACAAATACAAAATTATCCAAATAGAGACAAAATTATCTAAAATGGAATATGTTGTATTTTATTATTATAGGCATTGTGGTGCAGTTAGCAAATTTTCTTAAGACAAAAACAATACATGTTTTGGTTCTTACTAATTTAATTCCATTTAATGTTACGAACTATTGGCAAATCAATATATCAATGCCTCAGTGGACTTTAGTTGCCTTTCTTCGCACTACATTAAATTCTCAACTCTGCCATTTTCCCAAATTACAGATATGTCCACCGATCCATTCATAATTCTCTGAGCTAAACAATTTCGCGTTGTAGAGAGTTAATTCTCTAGAAAGGTCATAGACGCTCGCTTATGGGTCCAATTTCCGATATATTTCAAACACAATGAACAATACAGTAAGAACCTTTTGAGATAAACTTAAATTTACCGTACGTGTTAGAGAGAAGTCAATATGTCGTGTATTATTAAAGTCAAGTATCAGTTTACTTTTAAGGACTTTCAAGAGATAAAAATATAAAAAAATATATATTTTTTTTCTTAAGAACATGTAAGCCAAAAATATAAAAAAGAATAAATAATTTTTAAAAGAACTTTTTTAGGGTATCAGTTTTTATCAATGTGTCTCTTAATATTCGAAAATTATTCCTTCGAAATTATTTTAAATAACAAGTATACTGATTATTATATTTATTTTAATAGATTATATAAGTTACGATATTATTATTTAAATAGTAAAAATCGTTTTGTGGTTTGTAGAAATATTCCGGGAATTAGGTGAAAATAATATGTAAAGAACAATAACCAGAAATTCACTCGTCGTGAATCCCTCTATTTATTAAAGGAAGTAAAATATACAATTTAATAAAGGGTATTTTTTAATAGATGGTTAAAAATGCAGGACGAAATGTTTAGTTATGTTAATTTAATTTAAATGGAGGCTGTAATTATTGTGCATCAAAAAGAAAACCTATAGTTTAATTTCAGTTGCATCAATTGCTTATTAAAATTAAAATTTCAATTCGAATAACCCCAGTGAAAATAAAGATAACTCAAGAAGCTTCCCCAAAAAGGTTGAAACTTAAAAGAATGACATTGAAAAATATAATTAAAAATTTAAAACATCAGAACAACTAAAAACAACGAACGTTTTAAATATTTTTAAATGAAAGTCTGGTAAATTCTTCATTGAATTTATTATTACTTTATTACCAGAAAACCGAGCAGAAAACGTGCAAATTAGTAAACATAGTAGGATTTTATTCTTTGACATATAATATGGTTAAGATAAACATCAGAAATATGCTCAGATATAAAACCTCTATTTATTCAGGCGTATTAACCATTACTATAGCGGTAACATATTTTGAAATCAATGCTTCCAAGAGCACAAATTAAATATGAATGTAATTTTCGAGCTGCTTAGACGTAGCTGGAACGTGAAGTTTTTTCGATATTTATCGATAGCTACCAATAACTATCGATATAGCGAACAACAATAGGTAAATTAAGAAAATATCGTGAATATCGATATACCGACATATCAATAGATATCATTATAGCGGTAGTTATCGATATTTTGATAGTCATTTTTTTCGATTTTATGAGTCACATAAAATTTTTGATTCGAAACGCTGCTGGTCAAATTCCTTTAAACATTTTTGGGAAGGCCGCTTATGGTTTTCCAACTTCACCCGCCACATTAGTCTAGATTAATGTGTATAACTGATAAATATATATTTATTTTACCGAATGAATGTTATGAACTATAAAGATTTAATGGAGTCGTCCTTTACTTTGTGACAGTACATTTTAACAAATCACTAAAAACACAAGTTTTACATTGTTAACTGGCGCTTATTTTATTTTTGCACTAGGCGTGACTGCAGTTTCGTACTATTAGTACATTTTCAAACGCAATGAAAATATTTACAATCAAGTTAGGTATATATACAGACAAAAATTATAATGATTATTATTAGGGAGAACCGACTGTACATTTTTTATGGTCATAAAAAGTTCTAATATGGTGGTATTTTCTACATCTGTTTGTGAATTTAAAAGGCTAACATTTGGGTCATTATTATGCTTATAAACTTCTATTGCCTCTAAACAATCCAATTTGCGACTTTCTTGCTCCTAATGTAAAATATCTAACTTATTTATGTTAGGGAATGTTTGTGACGTTTCTATGAAATGGTTGGCAAAATAAGAGTTCTGTTTTTTTAATCTATATTAGGAGTTATCCTCTTTAAATTTTATATCGAAATTTCTCCCTGTTTGCCCTATATAGCAGCTATTGCATTCATCGCATTTTAACCTATAAACTCCAGACTTTTTATATTTATTTACTTTGCTTTTGACGTTAAAAATCAAATTAGAGAGTTTTTGTGACGAACGAAAGATAACTTTAGTATTTTTATTTTTTTTTAAATATTTGCAATCTTGTTAGATATTGGTCCAAAATATGTAATTGTTCTATATTTTATATGAGAATCTTTAACCCTAACATATATTTGTTGGATAGTTAAAAGTTTACGGTTTTTAAAAATTAGTCTGTTAATTTCAGATAATTTATAGCTATTATTTGTTGCTATAGATCTAATGAGGTCAAGTTCTCTTTCAAGGCAATGTTTGTCTAATTGCACAAAAAAAGCTCTGGGAATCCATAGAACTATATGCTGAGAGTTTATGCTTTACGGGATGAAGAGAGTCCTTTGGTATAGTTACATCTGTATACCTAAGTGGGTTTTCTGAAGATATTAAATTTTAATTATTAAGTGATTTTTTTAATGTAATGTTTAGAAAATTTATTGAATTGTTTTCCTCCATTTCGAGTGTAAATTTAGTTTTCTTATAGATTGAATTAAGGCCATTTAAAACTGTGTGCAGTTGTTCTTTATTTTCTGTGAAGCAGACCAATATGTCATCCACGTACCTATGACAAAAGAAAAAGAAGATATCCTCTGCAAAGGTGTATTTAAAAAAATTGTCTTCAAAATGTGACATAAAATTTCTGCTAATAATGGGTTTACTGGGGAGCCCTTTTGCTAAACCGTCTGTTTTGTTTATAGTATTTCCCGTCAAATTCAAAGTAATAGTGAAGTAAAGTGAAACTAAAATTCCATCCGTAAAAGGGTGGTACAATTTGTCTGAAAAAAAAAGTTACGATGTTGACGCTCTGTAAATAAAGTCTTTAAAAGCAATAAATTAACAGGTGTTTCATAATTTTTGAAAATTCATCTTTTAAGGAGATGAACGGGGGTGGCAAAATTTGCATAGAGAAACATTAATTTTGACCTATCGATTTGAAACTTTGCAAGCATATGTAATTTGAATGACAATAAAATAATTTGATACCTTTGAGCTGATCTGATCAAGACATTAACCGACTTCAAAAAAGGACGAGGTTATCAAGTGAACCAGAGGTATATTTTTATGTTTATACATCGATAACTCCGCAATGGTTTGACCAATTTGGAAAAAATTACAGGGGATATTTAGGAGGTTGCCCAAGTAGTCCCATAGCAAGCATTTTAAAAAAATTCCAGAGTGTCGTCATTTTCAACTGTTTACGCGATGCTACATTAAATACAATATGCGGCGTTCACCATTCTATCAGGAAAAAAGTATGTATGTTACCTATGTATAATAAGACTCTATAGACATATACAGTGGACCCAGTCGATATTTGTTAAAATGTGAATTTTGCAATAAAACTCGTATAAATAGAAGTAAAAAAAGGAAAAAAATATTAAAATGCACTAAAAAGCAAAAAATAATATCTTATTCTATCTTTTTTGCTTTGCTAGCTTATTTTGACGTCTCCTTTTCGTCATGGGAGTGACTAATCTGGACGGCACCTACAGTATAAAGTGGATTCCGAACCGCGGTTCTCAGCCAATCTTGATCCCCGGCCCACACCCCATCCTTGAGCTGTCAACCCTTGGGTTACGGTGTTGCCTTTGATCTTTATCAAGTGACTCACCGACTAAGACGTGCGTATCTGCATCAACAACCCCCACCCACCTACATTCGGCGTCATTCAATGTGAATGTCAAGTCGGAACCAAATTATTTTTAATTACTTAATCAGTATTTACATTTCCTCGTCATCTACGTGTACGAATTCGCGGGTAGAAGCTAGTATAATATATCCAATAAACTGACGACAAATAAAGTATTTCTACCAAATAAATACCTGACCTCGGCCTGTTAACAATTAATTGTATCCGATACGGCGAAGGGATTTATAAAGATGAGATCAACTAAGAAATAATTAATCAAAGCAAAAAAAAAGGCATAAAAACAACCATTTTCATTGGAGAACAGAATCTTCTTCTCCTAAACAATCCTTAAATAGAATACATGACATGAAACGTTTTTATATCAGTATTTAAGTTTAACTACAAATGAATAATATAAGTCAGATGAATGGAAAATGGACACTTAATAGTACACATAAGAAAAAAATATGATATCGCATGTTGACTGTTATATTTTTTAACTTTAATAATTTTTTTTTAGAAAAGCTACATTTAAAAATTTACCTAATTATTTTTGATAATTTATCAAACCATTTGTGATTAATAGTGTTGTTTAACAATAGTTAAAAGAAGAATAGCTTAATTATAGGTTTACCTAAATAATACTGCTAGGTAATCAAAATATTTTATAAACTCTTGGTTTTGGCTTCATTATATTTACCTCTTAACCTGTTTTGGCATTGAATGTGATTGGGCTTTAAACCCACAAAACAACAAATATGTATATTTTTTTTAAATTCCCCTATCTCCACATCGAAGTCACGTTTTCAAAATGATGTCGCACTAGCGTGTACAAAAATAGAAAATTCACACTAGAAACATTCGCCTTCCCGCCGCCTCTTTCTTTTTAGTGAGAAAGGTTTCCACGCGTTTTCCGCAAATCTCCAAAAACGACTGCAAACTTATATTTGTCATAAACCGATACCACAAATGCGGAATAACCGACATCTAGCGAGCGACTTGCGCGAGCTCACAATGTGCTCACATGCGGTTATTCGCCAAATGCTTATTGTCTGCTGTGACTTTGGCCAAAATAATGGCATCACACAAGTGGGAAATCTCTGATTTAGTACATACATGCAGTTATTCGTCAACACACTTATTCTCTGCTTGGACTGGACTCGAAATAACGACATTAATTAGGATAACAAAGTTAATCCTTGCTCGTTATTCGCCGAATGCTGCACGCCTGGCGCGGGCATTCGCCGAATGCCTCATGTATGGCGACGGCAATACACGAAACGAATATTTTCATTGCAAATTAACTTTTGAATGATAAAAAGAGATATAATTCATCTAGAGTAAAATAGTAGGTAAGTAGAATGTCAGTTTGAAAAAAACTTCTTTTAAATTTTTTCATTACAAAACACATGCCAAAATATTCATGGCTGAGAAAAGAGACCAATAGTGAAAATGTAAGACATGCCCTGAACTAAGTAGCATAAGTAGGTAATTCAATTCTGCAGCAACAACTTTTTTCTGTACTCATGCAAAATCAGTGCAGGATCAAAACTGAACTTTTGAAATACAATTCAGTTATAGGCAACAAAGCTCTAAGTGGCCTCAACGATAAGTAATGAGTAAAGGTCCATTTTTTACAAAATTATCGAGGGTAATTTTTCACCTGAGCGGAAACCAGTATTTAGATACCAGTTGAGATCTTTATGCAAAATTCTAATGCTACGCTGAGTAATAGTGAGTGAAGAACAACATTGCATCAAGCTTGTGATATATTTAATGATTAAATCCACTCCTATAATAAAATAGTTATTTGAATTGACATCGACAAAAAAGGTGCATCTTCTTTTAAAGCGATAAAAACTTCTCCAGCTGACGATAAAAATCTTTGCAGGTTTCGTTGCAGAGCAACATAACATATTGCTACAATGAAATTTAATAATGTCAAATGCATTTTCAGTAATTTATTATTATTCCTTAGTATCTGTTTATGGATTCGTAAATTTATCTGGCTAAAAATAATAATGTTAAGACCGGAGAAACTTTTATTTTATAAACTTAAACTAGATTTCTTTTTAGCAATTTAAACTCGAACAAACGGTACTAGATAAAAACGTCCCGGCCCTCTAATCAATCTGTTCTCGTTAAATTTCTAAGCAATCTAGTTTTTGTACAAAATAAATTAAAAGTTTAACTGATAAAAAAATCTGTGATTTTACGTATGATAAATACCGTAAGCGAAGAAATACTATAGCAAGATCTGTTGTGTGGAAAATTTGAACAAAATTCAATAACATATTATTGTTGTAAAGGATCATTTTTTAAATACCCAGCAAAAACATAAAAATATAGATTTAAAAAAATTCATATCAAGCGCTTAAAATATTGTCTATTTACTTCTTGACCGTGAGACAAATATTGCGGAAAGGCATTTAAAACGTTGGGGAATATATTCTCCAGCTTTCCGAGCATAGTGCACAACCAGATTTTGGCTGTAAATTCATAAAAGTAATTTACATTGCTAACAGAGAACTTTTGCGTTAAAGCCGGAACAATTTTAGTATATTTGCAAATATCTAGCCCCATTCAGATTTATCTCTAAAAAAATAACCTCTGACCTATTATACTAGTCCAAAATTTTTGTGGACAGTAAGTATGATGTTCTCGTATCCCAATAGGGTTTTCCCTCGCCCAGGATCGACAATTATCTCGGTTGATAGTTCCACTTAAATTGAAAGTCGACTCACCGGAAAACATTACTCGACGAATGAAATTTGAATTGGCGTTACAAAGTTCCATCGTCTCATAGAATTCTAAACGACTGTCGTAATCATCATCAGAAAGTGCTCGCACTAGTGTTATTTTAAAAGGATGGAATGCAACAAGCATGTAGTTGTCAACGCACCGACACATGGGATACGTCTTGGTTTAGACTAACTTGTTTTGTGGAAAGAATTCCCCTCCAAACTGACCAACATATCCAAAGTCCCATCACCATCTGTCGCTCTTTTAGGACGGCCAGACTTCTCAGCATTCTTCACATGTCCTGTTGCATTGAATTTTATCCGAATATTGCATTTGGATTTCGATTAGGACATTTTTTTTTAATATTTAATAAAATTGCTGCAACGTTCTCCTTCGGTCCCCAAAGCCCAGTAGCATTAGAGTTTCTACTTATTGAGTTTGACAAAACTCAATACTTCAACTGGTAAATAAATACTAGTTTCAGTTCAGGTGAACAATTAGTAGCATTAATATCGTTTTAAAAATGATCCTTTACTCAAAAAGCGTCGAATTTTGGAAATTTGTGTATTGTAGATTGAAAGATCTTTAGAATAATTAGTAGAATCGGAAAATTTACCGTATTTTATTTCAAAAATAAAAGTGCAGAACTGATGTGTCTTAAATAATACTTTTCCTTAAATAAAATAACTAATGCTATGTTATTTTCGGTTTGCATTTCGAGTTTAAAATCCTTTCTCATTTTTGACTCATGGTTCGCTTCTTTATTTGTTCAACGTTTACCATCTCCCATATGATGTTGGAAATTACACACCGTTATAAGAAAATTTATAATACCCGGCATATATACAGTAAAATATTAAACACACTGTTGCATTTCTTCGCATTATAATTTAAAATTCTTCCCAATTTCCCTTCCCAGTTATAATATACAACACAAAATGCACTATAGCGAAATATACATTTCTATCGTATTAACTGTGGCGCCTCCTAGGCTCTATCTTAATCATACAAAGCAGTTTAACCTCGCAAATATTAAATACGAAAAGGTAATGTAGCGGAAACCAATTTTTACTGGTTTCGTTATTTCGAAATCTTGGCAAAACAAGGTTGAATAAATCAATATATACAACACATAATACAACATTTTGTGAAATATGTTTTTTTATAATCTTAAAATCTACAGTATCATATAGATTGAAATATTAAAAAATATTGTTACATGTTTCGCCCGGTTAGGGTATCATCAGACCTAAAAATAAAAAATCACAATCTAAAAATACGGTTTACAAATGTAAAATATTTTACCAGGGACCGACAGCAGAAACACAACGAACACCAACAATAGACGGCACGAGTGAGCTTATCACAAATTAAAAATGTTAATAAAATGTTTTAAAATTTGTGGAAATGTGGTTTTTGTAACCGATATCAATAGTCAGAAAAATTGGACACGCATACTGTTCTGAACGCATCCCAGTCTTCTAAACGTCAATGTCATTTTAGCTGTCAACCCGACTAGCATGATTGTTAAATATTGAATGGGGCTTGAAAACAAATCTATCACTAACACATGATACGTCTGGACTTTTGAATACTCTACTAATTTCCAACGTCTTAAGTAAGTCTAATTGTGTGCCTTTAGGTCACTTTCAGGTGGAAAATGGTGATTGGAGGTTAGAAGGTTGTTAGCGAAAGATGATTTAGAAATCGTTACGTCAGAATATTTAAATATGTTGAACTGAGCCCGATGTTCGTTAATTCGGATTGATATTTTCCGGCCTGATTGACCCACGTATACCGCTGGACAATGACTGCATATTTGATTTCATAAAAACCCGAGGATGAAAGTGGGGACCATTGAATAAATAAACTTACAAGAAAGAGCCTAGCTATGACCTTGTCGAGACCGGAAATGTCTCAAGATTCAAAGCGATAGCCTGTCAAAATAACAACATCTTGTTTCCGGTTTTCAATGGCGTATCCACTTTGATTTTTACTTTGAAATTTAGAAAAATTTTTAAAAGCTTATACTTTTGAAAGAGAATTATTATTAAAGTATGGATTAAATTAAATAGGCCAATTAGTGTGATGTATTATTTCAAGTGTCAATTTCACCAAAAATTGGTAATACATTAAATAAACTTAAATAATTAAAATTTACGTAAAAAACCTTTCGTACGAATACCTTTATATTTTTAGAGGTTGAAGTTCAACGTTTGTTGCTATAGATGCTTTAAAATTGACACTGGGTTTGAAATAATGACTTATCAAAGTTACAAAGAAATGTGGCAATTTTACCGCCTGTGCAAAGTAAATTAACATAGTGAGAAGGCATTCTGGAAGATGAGCTGTCGTGACACGTGCCCAATAGTTACGTTAATTTGATATATAGTGTGCTACTAAAAATATCTGCAACTAAAAATTTAACAGCTCAACCATAAGAGAGCCTATTTGCAAAAACTTGCAGCTTATTTGAAAGTTAGATTATGCTTTGATAAGCTGTAAAACGCACGAAATTTTTCTTGTTTGCCTTTTCGACTGTCTTTTGTATCTCTGATTTTTTTTATTAATTTAATTTCAATTTAATAAATTATTATTTTACTTGAGTTTAATAAATAAAATTTAAGGTTTTTCTTTTTAAATAAGCAGAATGGTTATTTTTAGTTGAAGTAGGAAATTATTTTAGTGACTAAAATTATGTAGAAAAGTCAAGTATATAAAAAATATTAGCGCATCTAAGACACAATAGGCCACAAATGATTAAATATAAATAATTTTATTAATACAGTCTAAATTACATTTTAAATAAAAACAAGTACAAATAATATTTTAAACTCAAACTATTTACTTCTTATTTAAATTTTCCTAAATTTAATACAGTACAAAACATTAGAAAAATACCTAGATACAAAATATCAACATCTAAGATACATTAGGTCAGAGGAAAATTTAGTAAAATTAATATATAATAATATAATATAAAAACAAAACATATAGAAATACAAAAATAATCTTCGAAACGTGAATAAAATATTTAAACTAAATAACTGCTATTATACGGTACCTAATAAATTTTATTTCCAAAAAAATGCTTTGTTACATTTTAGAATAATGTTAATATGAGATATCCAATATTTTAAAAGTAATACTACAAACATTTTGATTTGTAAAATAGTGCCGTCTGCATCCATGAGATGAGGTTATATAGGTAACAGAAGTTCCTACGCCTTAATTTTTAGTACTTCTAGTTAGGATTCTTATTTCGAGATTCAGTAACACTCTCATAAGATGTCAGTGTGGATTATTTTTTTCTGTACAAAAGGCAACTTATTCTTTTAACTTTTCACTGAATTTTTAAAAATGTTTGAGATATTGTAAGTCAAACTAACTTCTTGATTATTTCTACCGTAATTTGAATTATTCTTCTCAGGTACTATATTAACCCTTGTCATGTCAAATCTATCCGGAAATTCACTATTTTCTATCATTAATGGTGTATATGGGTTAAGCACATCACTACATGATTTTAATATATTGTTATAAGCTGATTGAGATACCACGACAGCAGCATTAATTCGTTTAAATGTTGCAAATATGATTATGACAGCGTAACAGAGTATATTGGATGAATAAAAATGTTTTTATCAAAAAAGAAGACCGACCAGGAAAACAAACTAAAACTAAATTATTATGTATAATGTGATAACATAACTACTTTTTACAAATACTTAAAAAATATCAACAAAATTCCGCTACAAAGTAGCTTTTTTACATTCGAAATGTAACGTCCGAAGAAGGTATTGTGTAGCGAAACATGTTAAGTGTTCTTAAACAAACATAGTGTTTGTTTGTACAAAATTGTGCTTTTACATAATAACATTATGTATTTCCACCAAGTATCGGCTGACACAACTATATTAGCATATCTGATAAAGACAAATTTAGTGTAGGTATTGCTGATGTGTATGTCTCTAAAGTTAGTGGAACTTGGCTGGGAGAAGGCATGGCATTCAGCACTGTTCCAATTTCCACTTCAGGAGATGCCCGGGCCTAAAATTATCATAAAAGTTTGGTTTTAAATAATTTAACAAAAATATTTACGTACATATATATATATATATATATATATATATATATATATATATATATATATATATATATATATATATATATATATATATTCCACAAATATGAACATATTGCAGTTCATGTTAATTAAGTCTAAACTATATGGCAATTTAAACCAGCTCTTTGAAACATTGAAACACATTATACTCTCATATAAAAATCATGTATCTTTATGATAGCTAAGTCATTTTAGCAACATATAAATATTTAAAAAAAAACTTCGGAAATCCAGGATACCCTATATCCTATGCCATTTTACGGAAAATAAAATAAGCACAAAAATCAATGTGATGTATTTATTCTTATATTAATAAAAGCCGAGATAAAAGCATATTTATTTACCAAAAACAGCATATCTGGTGTCCAAAATCAAAGTATTTATCATCTTAATCTCCACAAACAAAGTTAGGTCTTACAAAATCCGAATTTATATTGTTTGTATTTTCGGGATATCTTAAACGATATAAGGTTAAATTAGGTTGTTTTTTAAATTGAGCTAAATTACTTTTTGACTAGATTTTAAAAATATATATTTACACTAAGAATAGTTCAAGAATAGTTGGGCTACTTAGGGTTAGTTTTTGGCTACCTACAATAAATAAATAAATTAAAAAATAAAAGTAAAATACTGTATTTAAATGTTTATATAAATTTAAAAAAAAATATATGTACCTATAGGTATAGGTATATTCTATTTTTCCTATAAAAAGTCTAAAAAATGAATTAAAATCATTTATCTCCAAAAAAGGTTTTTATATTTTTTGTTTGCTTTTACTAAATATTAAACAAACAACATTTCATGGGAACTATAATCAAACTGTTTCCTCTTCAAGACAGTATTAGTCCCAAAAAAATGAGAATATAATGTTAGATATTAAAACTTATTTGGTCCCATAAAATTGTTCCTAGAAACTCATAACTCCAACTTTTTTTTTCGGGTTAAAACATTCTTTATTCTTAATTTAAATGTTTTGGCCTGACAAAATATTACATGAAATGTTAGGCTACTGTGTTTTCTATATACCACTTGGTTCCTAACCTAATTGTTTGACACTTTAAGAATTATGATTTTAATTATAATAACAATCATTTTTGCTTTTAAATCGGATTTAAAAGTGACTAGTCATTTTTTTTACTTACGAAAATACAAATGCACTTAGCGCTGGAGCAAGATTATTTTCTCCCTTATACTTTTAATACGGGAACCACCGCACGCCACACAACTGACCATTTTTTGTATTCAGGACAAGACATATCACCAAAAATGTGTTTGTTACGTTTTATAACACACAACACAACTTTTCAATTAACTTATATATTAATACGATGTCAATATTATTTATAAACTGCTAAACCTTAAGCTTAAATTTGCAAAAGCGACGGTTTGACAATACACGTCAACAAACCAGAATGTAAACATTATAAAAATAAGGTCCCAAAAATGACGTAGTTCCGTCAAAAGCCGGGTAATTTAAAATAATGCATGGAGCTCTTTCCTGTTTTCTATTTATTCAAAGGTGGGGACACTTTGTCTTTAACTATATGACAAATTAATTATCTTTCTCCAATATAACTTGATAGATTAATCATGTTGGGCAGTGACCAAAAATATTCAGAGGGTTATTATATATTACCTTATTTTTTAAATATGTTTTTTTTATATTATCCGTAATATGTATACTAAACAATTTTAGCAAACTAGGTCCAGGGTAAAAGTACCTTAAGTTCAACACCCGCTTTTACTTTACATTTTCCAAAGTTTGATATTTCTACAACCAAGATTATAAATTACGTTCGGGATATTTAATACTTTAGTCTGATTTAGACGATATATGACAAATCAACTTTATGTTCGAAATAATGTTGATTTTTCCAATTCAATCACCGATACGACATTAGCGATACAGCATTTTTCAGCTCCATTTTCCCCTTATTTCGCCGGATTCGTCAATAGAATTTAAAGCACGATTTCCACTTCTGACTTCGAAAAACCATTAATCAAATTTTATTCAACAGATCTGAAACAGTTAAATTTATTCTACATCAAATGATTTTAACATTTTTTGTTTAAAAGCATTAATAATAATAAATTTGGTATTCTAAACATTGATTTTGAGTAAGAATATATTTAACAAAAATTCATTTCACTAAATACATAGACAGAAAGCTTTCACGGCTTTGGTCAATTAATAAATGTTGTAATTACTGTTTCGACTTCGATTGAACAAGCATCTTCAAGGAACTTTACTTCACAAAATCTGGATGCTTCCCTGGTACAATATAACGTGGTTGTCTTAATTAATTGCAGATTCCGTTGACGGTCCCTTAACACCGAAAAGTTCATTCGCATATCATGTTACCTTTAAAAAGAACGCGGTATTACTGCTATTGTCTTTTAGAAAGGGAAATGTAAGATCTACGATTCGTATTTCATTGCAGCCACTTCATTCTCCGTGTGACCAAAATTATTGCCATCAACATTAACAATACTGAACAACATTACTTCTTGGCCATAGCGGTATATATCAAATAATTCCATAATTTCCTATAAAATAAAGTTGACTTATTACATTATTACCTGCTTAAGTAAGGTAGAAAAAAGTATAGCCTATACCAAACAATGAATCCAAATTACTTATAAGCCAGAAATCAATTGAAAATGGATTTGCTCAGACCCAATTGCTAATAGTTGTCTCTTACCCAAAAATTGTCAGTATGCCACTGTAAAAAATAACTATCAAGTGCATACTTTAACCTATAACAACTCTCTGCTTTTCTGAACCAAAACCTCTGAAACAATCCTCCTCTGGAGAATCAAAAAAAAATCAAGAAGATTTTAAGGAACATATTTTCCCTGTACCTCAACAAAAAACATTTGTTTGTTTTTATAATTATTTGCATTATATTTATATGCATATTAGTACTAACTATATATAATATGTGGTATAAGCAAAGAAGCAAAAAAGCAATCCCTTTGACGATCCTACAAGAACACATCAACGAGCATTTTGATAAAACTAAGGGTGGAGGAGAAATATCCCTGAACCCTTCCTGATATATATTTAATATTGCAATTATGATGAATGTATTTTTATTTAATATTTGAGGAAATTGGTTGTGATTGTCGGTGATATTAATATAGTGTTAAAGCTTGATTGCTGTTCCTATTTTTTTTCATTAATTTTAAGATCGTCTCTTTAGTAAAAATAAATAATCTTCTCAAAAGTATTTTGCTGATCGACGTATTTATTAAATAAGTTTTTTTTCAGGTAAGCATAGCCCTGTTCGTTACTGGTCTACAATATAGCAAGAATGAATACAGCACAACAGTAAGTAGAACCGCAACTAAACAATTTTTTTTCTTGTTCCTAAACACTTTAATTTTCGCAAAAAAAACCATTTGTATAGGTAATTAATTGCAATATCCATTCCTTAAAGGCTAGAGTTGTAATGCTTTTTCCCTCCTAGGAGGGGAGTATTTTAATCATAAAAAATCTCCCTAGTTTTTATAGTTTTTAGACATCTTAACGTTTTTCTCATTTCCGTTGGTCTGTATGTCTCTTCGCGACCTAGCTAATAAACTACTTACCAAAATAATTTTTTAATTAACGAAAATTTTGGACTAAAATTAAGGTCGTATGGGAATGAAACCGTAACATTTTAGTCAAACAAAACATTTATTTTGTTATATACTCATTGCTAGATGAAAGTGAGGACAAGCTAAAAGCGCAACTGAAAGCATGTTATATTTCTCAGACGATCCTAATTAGTTAAATATTCATCTAAAGCAAGTATAGTATAAACTCCATAACTTCCTTTGGTATAGTGCGCATTGCCCTTTATTAGGGTTTAGAGGCGTAATTCTTTATATTTTGCGGAGATTAAACTTGGCTGTAGTTTGTTAATGATTTGGCCATTAGAGTATATGCTCTGGTTTATTTCTCTATACTGTTTTTTTTTCTGAATTCTGTTTTAACTACATAAAAAAGTAAAAACAAATATATTTTTTGATTGATGAAGAGTGGGCAACATCTTTATTTTATGCTGATATTTATTGTATAGTTTAATTTCACATTTTGCCTGTATATATCTATACGGTCTAAATTTTATATCCTCTGATAAAATATTGCGTGTATATTTTTCAGTAAACGACATAGAAATATTTTTTGTCTGATTTTCCACGTCATTTCGTCCGATCCGTCAACCAGATTTAAAAGCACGAATCGCAGTCCCGAGTTCGGTTAGCCATTAATCAACGCCATAAAACAATCCAGCAAAAACAGCCATGTTTCTTTCATGTACAATCTCTCACTGTGCTAACTAATCTTCTAAATAGAGCAGATGACGGCTTGTATCGAACAGACTAGACGGGTGTTTTAATATTCTTATTTTATATTTATTAGGTTGAATGATTTGTGAATGGATTTTGCTTGTTCCGATCATATAACATTGACGTAGACAGGTCAATAAGCATGTCTATATTGTACGGCTCTTTTGTACTTTTAATCAGTCTAGAGAAAAGTCATCAAGGACCCCGAACATTTCTTATGAGAAATTGTCTTTAGTAAATTTTCCTGAAAATCTGAATAGTTGTCCTGATCAAACGCTTTTAAGGTTACAACATAATTTTGGGGCTAATTTTTGACATACAGAGTGTCAAAGTTAGAATTTCACTCTTTCCAAATTTTATGAAAAATGTTTACTTTGACTTCAAAAAAGGGGAGGGGGTTATCAATTCGACCTGTATGTATTTTTTTATGTTTGTTCTCGCATATTATGATGAGTCAGACGCCAAATTGTACGTTTCTCTGGCAGTCCCATATGCTTTGATTTAAAATCCGTTCACCCGTTTTTTTGTAATAATAATATAAAAAAACACAGGTATAAGGGCGATAAAGGATGCGAGTTTTATAATTCAATTTTAATTTTTTTAAATTCCCTTTTCAAACTAAAGCAATGGGCTGTGTAATAGACATACAACCCCATTTGCTAAAAGGTATGTATCTCTCTTGCTATCCCGTTATATACTTTTATGTATACAGGATGACCATGAAAATGTGCAACCTCAAAATTTAGTATTTTACTTGACATTTTCGAATAATGAACATTCGGTATAAACAAAACGTAATTAGCCCTCATTATAAATTCTAACGGTCTTCAAAAAAGAAGCAGGTTATCAATTTGACCCAATATAATTTTTGTATGTTTATATGGATAAAGCTGTAGCAAGTGCTTTTTCTTCAATTTTTTGAGAAATATTTATGTACAACACAAATATCAGAAAGAGTTAGCATTGTAGTAAAAGCACCTGCTAGCTTTTATTCATCTGGGCCAGTGATTACTCGCGATGGATTGACCAATTTGGATGAAATTTTCAGAGGACATTCAGGATATTGTTGGATCGGTCTCAGAGCAAGCATATTAAAAAGATATATTAAAAATGGCGGAATATCGGTAATTTTGTTGTTTTTTTTAATGTTTATACATCGATTACTCCGCCATAGTTTGACCAATTTAGATGAAACTTTCAGGGGATATTCCCGGAGTGGCTTTATAGCAAGAATATTAAAAAAATGTTAAAAATGGCCGAATGTCGCAATTTTGTTTTTTGCCCCAAGACATATTGTAAGAAGTTTTTTAATAATAATACTCTCGCGTCTCGATTCTATGCGTTCACCATTATATCACGAAAAAAATATTATTGTAGTGTTAAATCTGATTTTCACAATAAAACTCGTATAAATAAACCTAGAAAAGATGAAATAAACAAATGTTTTAAAAGGAAATCTCTTTCAAAAAAATGCATTAAAATGTGAAAAATAATGATTTATTCCAACATTTTACTCCGTGAAGTCGGCGCTAAACTTATCTTTAATTATTTAATCACAAAAATATAATCATGTATTAAGTTAATTCGATGTTTTGACGTCTAATGCTACGCGTATAAGGTCTTACTGTCTTTATAAGTGTGGCGCCGACTTTACGGGGTAAAATTTTCAAGCTAGAATAAAATATTATTTTTTACTTTTTTGTGCATTTTTTTTGGAGTCATTTGTTTCATATTTTATAACAATTTTAAACACTTAATAGGCGTTCAACTAAGTCAGTCGCCTAGACTATCTTTGATTGGAAGCTAATACATTAGTAAAAACAAACGTATGCTTATGGTGCAGCGGTATTCCATAATTGGATCATTTTTCATATTCTTCAACGGCACCAAGAGCAGTAAAATCCGGATGTTTATTAAAAGTTCTTTTACCATAGAATAAATAGTCAGATTTTGCTCATTTTATAATATATTTATTAAAATTATATGAAAAATAAAGTGTTCAAATTCAAATTTAAAAGGCTTTTATTGGGGAATGAATACAAAGTTAAATACATATTTAAATTGGTGGCGAGATCCAGCATAGCTGCTCACCTAACCACCATAAAAAAAACTAAGGTAACAACGTTTGTACTAACATAGTCTTAAATAAATAAATAATACTTGCGTGTAGATAACACAAAACCAATAATGATAGAAAAATATATAAGTGATAAGTTAAGCAGTAAGACATAAAAGACATGGTATCCAAATAGTATTTGAAACGATTGAGAGCAAACAGTATTTTTTCCGAAATAAAAAAAACATACTTTAATATCTGGCCCTAAGTAAATACTGACGATATTGTTTTTTCATAGCAAAAACCGATGAGCAAGCCTTAACATGTTCAGGCAACGTATTATACAGTCTTAGAGCAAAATAGGAGAAGGATCGCTAAAAAGTCGGTGTGTTGTGTCTGGAAAAAGTATAAAAATTACGGAACCTTGTAGCACGACTATGAACATCTGAGCCTTTAACTAACTTTCCAGAAAGATAACGGGGAGACTCAGATACCCGGATCGTGAATACTAAGGAAGCCATTGAAATTGTGAGACATGGTTAAACTTTCTCAATCCATAACAAAACCTTATACAGGAATTCTGGAGTATCTGAAGACTATTTTTACTCTTTTGAGTGAGGGATGACCAGTCAAGAATGTCAGCATACCGAAGATCCGATACATAGCTACAATCTGACGTCGACACTGAAAAAATCTTTAAATAAATATAGTGTTTTTAGTTTATAGCATGAAATCTGTAACAAATGAGATACGTGAGTACATATCATCATTTATATGTACTCCGAGGTTCTTGCTGCCTCCGGAGAAATTTAAATTATTCATATCTAACTCCAAAACAAACTGTGCGTCATTCCAGATTAATTCTCTGTCCTTGCCAAAAATCAAAATCACTGTTTTCTTATTATTAAGCGATAGTTTATAAGCCTATGACACTCTTGCTATACTTGCAAGATCCCTGTTAATAAAAGTGGCAGCCTATAGGCGACGTTATATGAAAATGAATGGTAAAGCTGCATGTCATCAGCATATTGATGAGATTGACTATAAGAGATAAAGCTAGAAAAATATGCTGTATATATAGAGAATAATAAAGGCCACAGAATACTCTCCTGTGGTACCCCTTTTTTGACTGATAAAAAGGGCGATTCGTCTTTGCCCAATGTAACTCTTTGGTGTCTATCGCTCAAATCACTGCGCATAAATTCAACGGCCATGCCACCTAGACCAAAGAACCTTAACTTTTTGATAAGAATAGCATGACATAAGGTATCAAATGCTTTGTTGAAGTCTAATAGGATTAAGCAGGAGTTTCTCCCACAATCCTGGGCCCTCAGTAAGTCATCCGACACCTTTAGAAGGGCTGTTGTAGTACTCGGATCCAGACGAAATTCAGACTGAGTATCTGCTAAATTTTATTAATAAGAAGGAAATTATTTAATTGCTCAGCAACTATTTTTTCTAGTATCTTCAACATGGTACAAAAAATGCTAATGGGGCGATGCTCGGAAATTAAGACTGGTTTAGTAATTTTTGGAACGGGAACTACATTAGCTTTTTTCCAAGAAGTCGGAAATGTCCCAGTATTTGAGCATCTGTTGATCAGATAGGTTACATGTGGTGTCAGATACGCCAGCGAATTTAACTTGGCGGTCAATGTTGGGATAGACTCTATTTTCGTATAAATTAGAAATAACTTCTTCATAATGTTTTAGAGAGATTGACACACCGTTGACAAAGGTATCATCAAGTGATACAGCTGAATGAAATATTCCAGAATTGCATTTAGGCTTAGAATTTATATTTAAATATTGGATAGTGCGCCGAAAAACAGTAGGATTCGAGTTTAATTTATGGTTTTAGTATGCTTTCTTTTAATTGCGAACAGCCATAGTGACAAAATTACGTAGTTCTCTATATGCGTCTCTAGCAGCATCCGTTTTTAGTTTTTTATATTTAGAACGAGCTTTTTTCCTAGTCTTGATCAATAATTTTAAAGTGTCAGTCAACCAGGGCGCAGGCGCCTTTGGGAATTTAGACGTTTTTAGGGGAACATGTATATCAAATAGAGAGTTAAGATTATTATTAAAAAATATAATATATCATAAACAGGGTCAAACTGAGTTATATCGAAAATTTGTATGAAAAGTGGATATTACAATGGTCTCGAATTTTAATACACGAGAGTAGTGTAATTTTACGATTAAGAGATAGGTGGACTAAATAATTAATTGCGTAATCAAATATTCAATTTAAATTAATGAAAATGCTTTAAGTTAACAAAATTAAATAAAATAAAAATATGTGGCAATTTAAAGCGTTTGGCTTTTAACATCAGCCAAAACAAAAAGATTAAATGAATGACATTACCCGAACTACATTAAAACTTACCTTTTTGCTACAGCGGGTTCATCATTGAGAAATGCATGAAAACGCAGTGTGTGTATCATTTATTGCGAACCGCAAGTTTCCGCTAACTCTAAGCATCCAAGGCTGGTTTTTTAGACGCGCGGGAAAAAAAGCGAACAGGCATATATGTACAATTTATATTGCTATATATATTAGACATGACCTGTTTCTTGCTGGGCTATTTAACAAATCAGCAAAATGTGCACATTTTAATTATCGAAAGAATATTAACATTAAATGCACGTCTAATAATACAATTGAAATTAAAATAATACGGTGTGTCTAAAATGATGTAGAGACTATGAGATTATTGTAATAAGATGTTAATATAAAAGGCGATTGATAAGTCGTGGGCTTTTTTCATTTTAATACCTTCAATATTATCGACCATATCAGTTATCAATTTATGAATACTTAATACTTCATTTACAATACCTGCCAAAAAAACTATAAAATAGGTATATGTTATTACATTATAAAATTATGATGGTAGCTAATCGCCAGTTAAAAAAGAACGAAATGGTACAGGGGCCAAGTAGCATATCTTATTATGACAGATATTGTTACCATGAATTGATCACAAAAATATGGGGTCTTTATATTTACCCTGCATAAAATGACGACCATTTGTAAAAATGCTTGAAACCTCCAAACTTAAATGTTTTGTTCCTCACGCTATAGTTAATTAAAATGTTCTTATAAGCATAATATTATACCTTTCCAATTACATGATATTTTATAGAGAAAAATTAAATTTTATTTACAATAAGAACATCGTATAAGTAAATAAGCACAATTCACGCTCATAAGAACATTTTAATTAAGGATCATGTGACGAATAAATACTTCAGTTTGGTAAGTTTTTAAGAATTTGTATTTTTTTTCGGTTCTGTCTAATTTACATTTACGAATTACCGCCATTTAAAGCTATGTTCTTTTGAAGTCCTCATATTTGGTGGATGAATTAAGGTTCCAAAGACTTTTTAAAAGAGGTACTACTCGGCCTTTTTCCAAATTTTTCGTCAAGATAACTTCCAGCCCCCCTCCATCTCAAAATGTTAGATCAGAAAACGCACCAAAAAGGAGCATTTAGTCTGTAACTAAAGTTAGCAAAATATAATTTGTATGTTTAGTTCAAAAATTAAAACGGGGATAGATCCATTAAAGAGCCACACTGTATGTGTATTGTGTATTGATGAATAGATGTACGCAGCTTTTAATTTAGGAACAAATAAATATTAATGGAGTAATAATAATTCAGTGTATATATTAATAAATGATATCATCGATAATATTGAATTCATTAGAATAAAAAAGACATTTGTCAAACCACTTGTTCATTAATATCCTCTTACTAGAATTGTATCAATCGTTTGAATCAGATGTGCCAATTTTACTGGGTAGTTAAATATACAGCAATAAATTGATTAGATCTAGATTTTCCGATAATACAATACGTCACAAAACTTGTCTATAAAAATTGATGGCCACTGTAGTCAAAGCTACTTCCAAAAAGTGCGATGCAATTGTTTAATTTTCATTTAATTTTAATAAAAATATCACATATTAAGCAAAATCTGACAGTTGGCTTTAGCCTAATAAAGTTTTTAATAAAAATAGTTTTATAAGTGCAGTCGAAATGGAAAAAAAATTACCGCATTCTGGAATACAGCTGCACGCTGTATAAGTTTATCTTAACTAATACGTGCATTGGCCTCTAACTGAAAATACTGTAAGTAACTGATATATTTGTACACGTATTAAGTACTTGAAATAAAAAAAGTAAAAATTTTGCTTAAAATATAAAAAATCCAATATACCAACTTTGATACACTGTCAGAATATTGTGGCTATAAGAGCTCTTGATCCGGAGGTCTCTTATTTCCGATAAGAAATGGGAGGGTTTCTTTGGTACACTTCAGCAGCAGACCAAATGTTACTTCTTTATGTTTTTATATTTTTTGAAATTCTTGAGATGAGCGATGCCATGTTGACGAAAAAAAATGAAACTTATCGAGTAGCACATATTTTGAAAGGACTTTCAAACTTAATTTATCCCAAAAAGATAACATTAAAATTACATATTTAAATATGAGAAAATTCGTTATTGCGTCAGAACTTAAAAAAATCGGTAAATTTCTTTACCCGGAACTTCCCTCGTTATGAATTATTACTTTTGTTGGTAAGACTAAAGTGTGATCCAAGTTAGTTCAGTACAAAGTCACAGTATATATGTGTTACATATACTGTCTCTTCATTTTTATTGGGCGCCATTTTGTTCCATCATATTGGATACCTACCAATATGTTTACCATTTCCTTTCTACATATGCCACACATGACTTTTGGGCATAATTTAAAATAAATTCAATAATTATTCCATATTCACATTTAGATTTTGTGCAAAATTTAAAATCAATTGATCAAGATTTTTTTACGCTGATTTTTCAAAAAATATATTTGGTCGTCATTTTGTGTGGCCCTCTTAAATTGAAATATTATCAGTCTTTACCTACTCCGAACTTCGGAATGGTTTTCATTAACGATCTTCTTGTTGTTATGTTAGAGTGGAGTATTAGTTGAGGATAGGATCCAGTAAAAAAAAAACAAAAGGGCATCTTTGAAATTGCCGACGTTTTGCCAATTTACTGTTGCATCCTCAGGACACAGATTTTATATCCTGCATGAAGCCTATATTACTCTTTATCTATTCAATTGGTCCGCAGATATTTCCTAACCCCAAATAATACACCTCTCAAAAATAACAACAAAAAAAGAAAACAGACAAAAAGTTAACGAAAACTATTTAGAAATTCAATATCTGGGAAATATCTGCGAACCAACGGAGTAGGTAAAGACTGATAATATGGGTACCATGCAGGATATAAAATGTAGACAATTTTAGAAAAAAACATTTGTTTTTTTTACTGGAACCTAACCCCAAATAATACACCACTCTAACATAAAAACAAGAGGATCGTTAACGACAACCATTCAGAAACCTAATATCTGGGAAATATCTGCGGGCCGACATAGTAGGTAAAGAGTGAAAATATATGTTTCATGCAGGATATAGAATCTATATATGTATCCTGAGGATGCAACAATAAAGTTTCGAAATGTCGGCAATTTAAAAAAAAGTCTTGTTTTATTTTACTGGATTCTAACCCCAAATAATTCACCACTATAACATAAAAACAAGATGATTGGTAACGAAAGCCATTTAGAAACTTAATATCTGGGAAATATCGGCCGACAGACGAAATATATATAGACTGATAATATGGGTTTCATACTGGATATAGAATCTACATATGTGTCCTGAAGATGCAACAATAAAGTCGTGATTCTTTTGTTTTTGTTACTTGATCCTAACTCCAAATAATACACAACACAATAACAACAAAAGGATTTTTAACAAAACCATTTAGAAACTTAATATCTGGGTAATATATGCGGAGTAAAAGTACTAATAATATGGGTTTCATACAGGCTATAAGAGCTATGTATGTGTCCTGATGATGCAACAATTAAGTTGTGAAACGTCGACAATTTAAAAAAATACTTGTTTTTTTTCTTACTGATCTTAATCCCAAATAATACACCGCTTTAACAAACATCTTTTACCATTGTTCCGCCATATTGCAGTTTTACCAAAATATTATCAGGCCATCCCCATATGAGGCTTCATTTTTAGTCAAAATTTAAAGTAAATCGGTAGTATTTAAGCTATGTCGCGAACTGAGACACGGACGGACAGACGGACCGACGGAATTGATAAAACAAGTTTTTTTTGGCATCTAGGGACGCTAAAACGTGAAGATATGTAAATCCTGAGAGGGAAATTTTCTTCACGATTACAAACAATTTTATTTGGCCGCAATTTTGTTCCGCCATCTTGAATTAGTAACACAGTTTTACTAGTTGAGCTCTATACCACAATTAGTTATAGCACACAATTTAAAATCAATCAATTAAGTTGTTTTTTCAGGCTGAATTTTTAAATGTTTTATTATACAGCCATTTTGTTCCACCATCTTAGATTCGTACCAAAATTTTACCAGTTGACTCCAACATAATATTTGATGTTTATGCAAAATTTAAAATAAATTGGATAAACAGTTTTTTTCATAATAATTTTTTTAGCATTTCACTAAGCCGCCATTTTGTTCCGCCATCTTGGATTCGTACCAAAATATTAACGGTTGATTCCATTATAATACTTGATGTTTTTTGCAAAATTTGAGGATGGATGGATGAGTAGTTTTATAATAATATTTTTTTTTAAGATTTCACTAGGCCGCCATTTGTTTTGCCGTATTGGATTTTTACCAAAATATTACCAGATCCTTCTCATATGACCCTTAATTCTCGACAAACATTTGAAGTAAATCGGGTAAGTAGTCTTGAAGCTATGCCGCGAAATGACAGAGAGACAGACTGACCGACGGACGGTCCGACGGAATTGAAAATGTAAATATGTGTAAAACCTGAGAGGGTGATTTTTTACGATTACAAACATTTTATTTGTCCACCACTTTATTCGGCCATCTTGAATTAGTACCACTATTTTACTTGCTAATCCTTATACCACAATAAGTTATGGTACACAATTTAAAATCAAAGCATTAAGCATTTTTTTCAGGCTGAATTTTTAAATATTTTATTGTGCCGCCATTTTGTTCCGCCGTCTTGGATTAGTACCAAAATTTTACCACTTGATTACAACATAACACTTGATGTTTTTGCAAAATTTGAAATAAATGAGATGAGTAGTTTTTTAATAGTAACATTTCACTAGACCGCCATTTTGTTTCGCCGTATTGGATTTTTACCAAAATGTTACCAGCTCATTCCCATATGACCCTTAATTTTTGACCAATATTTGAAGTCAATCGGATAAGTAGTTTTTTAGCTACGTCGCGAACAGACAGACAGACCGACGGAACTGAGAAAACATGTTTTTCGTCATCTGAGGACCCTAAAACGTGAAGATCTAAAAAAATCTCGGAGAGTGGTTTTTTCACGTTTTCAATACTTCCCTTTCACGAGGGAAGCAAAAATCTAAAATTCTTGGAAACTTACAATTCCCAAAATGTTGTTTCTTACGTGAACCTTAAATAAATTGTTGTTATGAGCGTGAGTGCTAAGTTTTGTACTTCTTAATTGACAGTCTTCTAATTTTAAATAATATAAAAATGTTTTCTCCTTTATAAAACACTCTTTAACCAGTGAAATAAAATACTTAACGCCCTTACCTTTATAAACAGTATTAAAGATCACGCGAGGTACCTATAAAATATTTGAGTTTTGTAAGTTTTCAAGAATTTTTTAAATTCTGTTACATTTACGAATGACCATAATTTTGAATTGAATAAATTTAGTGTCCCTATATTCTGGTAATAAATTCAAATTGGAAACGTCTTTTAAAAGATGGTTAACTTGACCCCTATTTTCATTTATTTGTTTTAAAGGGTGGCGCTCGTTCCAAAATTGTTAGTCATGTCATACACAAAAAAAGCATTTGGAGTTCTACTGACTTGCGCCAAATTAATTTTCTCATGTAGGCTTGTTAAAGAAAGGTAGGTGGTGGCATTACAGATGTTATATTTAAACTTAAATTATTTTTTTATATAAAATATTAGCAGCTTTAAAAAACTACATATAAAATAAAAATTATTTTGTCTCTATTTAAATACAGTTTATAAATGCTCTAATAAACCACATTTCATATTTTCCTATTTTCCAAACGCTATTTGTTTTTTTATCATCATATTTACTTTTGTAGATTTTTTTTATAAATTTAAATACAGTTTGTATTAAGAACTAGCAAATGGTTAAGAATAGCCATGTATCTGCTATTTTAAGAGAGCTCTAAATCAAATTATGCTACAGATTGTTATTCAATTTTACTTAGGGTTGTTTAACGTAGTTTTTACTGCCTCCTTATGTGTGTTGTGAAACAAGATATTTTTCGTTTTGTATGAACAAATATTTTTTTCTACGACTATCAAATAATTCTTTATTACAAGAGCGATTTTAGTTAGATAATGTTATTGATTACCTATGCCTTCTATAGTAGATATAATTCCCGTGAGTAAATATTTCGCTACTCACGGGATGCAACCAATCACAAAACACTTTCATCGTTTATCTGTTTGTATTGCCCAATACTGTATCTAACACCGCGTTTAAAACAATTCATCACGAATGCCACGAAAAAACAAGAGCATAATAGGTACGTCAGGCAATGCCATATTTTATACCCACATTTATATTGAAAATAAATTGTTTTGCCTAAATCTATTTCTTAAACGTATTTCCCTTAAAATGAGTTTAAGCGATCAAAGTGAGATTAATAGTACTCCACCGAATATTATTGAAGCAGTCACAACTGAGTTATTACCAAAATTGTGTATGATAAACTATTTACAGAGTGGCAAAGTCAAAAGAATGTGAATTTACTTTCGGAAAATGTCCTTGTTGCATATTTGGATTCCCTGTAACATTCTAAGTATGACATTTATGTAATTCTGACAGGCACCACTATTTTTTTATTTAATTTTTATTTATCAATCTAGAGTGCTAGGATTTAGCAAAAACCATTAATTTACCTCCAAGTAGCCTAGGAAAAATAAAGTTTCCCCTAAACATGGTTTATACTCATTTCAATATAACTTAAATATATTTTTAGAAATACTCAAATGAAAGAGAGTGGTTCTTCGGGTTGGCCAAAATTATATTTATTTGCGAGTAATTTGGCAAATAATTCCATAATATGCATTTAAGTTCAAAAAATATCTAGAAGATCGTGATATACGAAGATTCTATTTTGACAAACATTGACTTGAATATTAATTTAAAAAAAAAGCACAAACAAATATAGGGTGTCCTAACAAAAGTTAAAGACAGAAATGCGAAAATAATAGAAAATATTACAACGCGGTTGTGGTATGAAAAAATCAAAATTACATCCTATTTAATCAATCTAATTTTGATTTTAATATGCTGGGAAAGGAAAAAGTTATAACGGGTAGCCACTTAAATGTGGTACCCGGTGTGATGATTCAGAAATAGAATATATAAAGTACGCTGTATTCTTCATATGGAAGCTCACCGAGTTTATGCCGTGTGAAATTAGATATTTACAAATTTTGTTCGGTCTATATATATTGTTTAAATATTTACAAAGCACTCCTAGAAAAATATTTTTCTTAACATTCAGGTATTATCATAAAATCTAAGCAAAAGTAATAAAATAGTAATCCCCAAAAACCTAAGCAGATCTCCTTATATATCGCCAAATGCTAGCGACTGTAGTTTTTCTGAATCGCAGAGACCGCCTTTGAATTGCAAAGATCTGTAAAAGCTTAAGGAATGCCAGGCAGTTCAAATATACATAAAAAGCTGATTTTAGGACAGCCGGTAAGGATTTCAGATGAAAGAAGATTAAAGAGGGGACTATTGAGAGCTTTGTAACCCTGTTATTTTGCTCGCCATTTTCGTCGATCGCTGTCTTCGTAGCTGGTTTACTTTAAGAAGGAAATTAAAGCGACAGATGCTTGTTTCTTGTACGTTACTTTATCTCTACTCTTTTAAATTTTGCCGTGATTTCCCGGTGGATCAATATATTTTAAGGACATAATATTTGTTAGTTGTCAAATGTTATATTTTAGATATAGTTATATGTCGTTTATGTATACTTGTCTTTTTTGTAAATTGCATATGAAGGCAGCCAAAGTAAAATTTAAAGATTTGCTGCTGTTAAGATGTAGTGAAATTTTTGTTGAATTTCTTTTTGGTAAATTATATTCAATTAACGGCTCAGAATTCAAGCTTTCAATTCAATTCATTGTCATTAAATCATATTGATGCCTACATATAGTTTTTTGTCTACGAGCGCGCGCAATATGTACATATATATATATATATATATATATATATATATATATATATATATATATATATATATATATATATATATATATATATATATATATATATATATATATATATATATATATATATATATATATATATATATATATATATATATATATATATATATATATATATATATATATATATATATATATATATATATATATATATATATATATATATATATATATATATATATATATATATATATATATATATATATATATATATATATATATATATATATATATATATATATATATATATATATATATATATATATATATATATATATATATATATATATATATATATATATATATATATATATATATATATATATATATATATATATACACATAAATGCTCTTGTGTTTAAATATAATTAGTCTGCAATAATTAAATTGACATTATATTATAAGGCTACATTTAAAAAACACTCAGTAAAAATAAAAAATATTTACCAGTTTCTACTTATGCCACACTTGATTTTTGGAAACAATTTAAAATAAATTGAATAAGTAGTTTTTACGGGGGCACTCACCGCCATTACATTAATATTGGATTTTAACATACTTTTAATCATTGAATAATTGGACCACTCTGTTAATGGATTTTGTTGTTGGGCCAGTTCCGAAAAATAAGCCGTCTCCGAGAAAGTCTTTTTCATCTTCCATTCCATAAATCTTCATTTCATCTTCCATTCCATAAATCTTGGTAAATTTTCCGCGATTTAGCTGGTAATAATTTTTGTGACTCTACTTTCGCTGCTTCTACTAACGCAGATGAAGTCAGAGAAAACTCAGAATCAGAGATTTTTTAACTTTATATTATTTCATTTATTAAACAACCACTAAGTTCGCAATTTTTAAATCACATCACATACATAAATTAACAGATATTTGATTACTTTTAAGGTTTCCTTAACAACAGCCTACCAGTTTAAAACTTCAAATTTTACATCGTTAATTTTCTGATTTTATTCAACTATTTTCAATATTAAATCGTCGCTTTTCTCGTCACACAAAAAATAGTGTATTATACATGCGAACAATATTAGATTTTTTCTCTTACACTTTCAACCTCGAACTAAAATCTAATACTTTTTTCCCTTTTATGATAAATAACAATTTATCACACATATTAAGCTTATGGTACATCTTTCTTAATTTTTTCGTTTATTCTAAAGAGAAAGACATTAAACCTGATATATTTAGAAGGTAAAAATAAGAGATCCATCTAAAACGAAAAAAGAAGGGATCTGTCTTATTACTTAAAATATTTTATATTTAGATTTTAAAAAATTGGGGTTGTTTAATTAATTGTATTGTTACAAAAACCAAGTAAACAATTTGTATTTGGATCACTATGGTAACTTCGAAAACAAGAAAGCCATAGCATATTCATATGTGAACAAGATAAGATAATAACTCTGTACATACACATATATTTTGAGACTAACAATCCTAACACTAATGAGTTTTTTTTTCACTCTATTTAGACTTTATTTAAGCTTTTTCTAATACGGTTCCAGACTTCGATAAAAGACGCCCCAAAAATAAATACCCGAACGTGGGTTTTCGTAATATTTCTTCAATTAAGTGCAAAATTGACCCTTCCACAAAAGAGAAGTATTTACTCTGAACACCTCCTGAATTTATATATTTTTCAATAATGTTATAAAGCTCTGATTGAATCCGTACAATAAAGAGTCATTTAGTAGTGTTCGACCCGAAAAAGGTCAAACACGATAAGGAAATTTCAAATTTTTGCGAACAATAAAACCTTGTTTATATTCGTTTCTGGAATACAACAGTTTCACAGATTTGTTGTGACTATATATTTATATCTATGACAGTCCTATGTTGCCGGTTTCTGCCTCAGGTTTTCCTATTAATAATATATATATGTATTATATATATATATATATATATATATATATATATATATATATATATATATATATATATATATATATATATATATATATATATATATATATATATATATATATATATATATATATATATATATATATATATATATATATATATATATATATATATATATATATATATATATATATATATATATATATATATATATATATATATATATACTATAGATATATATATATATATATATATATATATATATGTATATATATGTATATATATGTGTATGTGTGTAGGTGTGTGTGTGTATGTGTGTGATTATAATGTTTACATGAGTAAAAGTTCTTGATCGAGCAAAACTCTTTTTAATTTATTAAAAAGAGAAACTCTAACAAATTAGATTTTACGTGAAATTACCTCAGCTGACTGACACGCAATGGCGTCGGGAACTGATTTTATGTATCTTCCTGACACTGCAAGATTGGGACGTAATTCTTTAAGGTTCTATAAGGTGGCTCATGACATAACTCCTCCCCCATAAAATTCAACTTTAAAGGTTAGCGAAGAAGTTGAACATGTGGTAGTGCTATGTCGACAGTAGCTGGCTCAGCTTGACTCGGTTTCTTGCCGCATCTTGTATGCAGAAACTTCTTATAGCAAATATAACAGGATGCTGTAATCGAAAGTAAATAGATTAGTAAAATTCAAAAATTTGGGAATTTCATAATTGGATCCATTTCGATGTTTGGCTTATTTTGTAAGATTTAGCTTCTTATGGAAAATAGATTATCGAGGTCAATGTCATTTAGCTGGATTGTAAAGTTTGATTTTTCATCAGGTTGATTGAATATATGGGAATAGAATTAAATGACTTGGTCGTTGACTCTTCAATACTAAAAATTCTTTGGGTTGTCGCAAGTTTACGTTTTCTTGGGACCTCGGAAATAAAGAAACCTTTAGGTTTTCATTTTGGTCCTTACAATTTAATTTTCCATTGTGGAATTTGGTTCGTTTCTTCAATAGGTTTGAAGTTTGACTCGGTCATTGTTCCATGTATTTTTCTGCAAGTAGGGGTATTTCTGCAATGTAGTAGTTGGATTTCTCAAGGATTCATAATCGTGCTTTCTTGAAGGTTTGTCCCTTTGCAAATATACTTTTGAGGTCTGATCTTCTTGCATGGATCGCTTGTAAATGTGTAGTACAACTCATTTTTTATTAAATATTTATTTCGCGGAATTATCGCCCTAAACTTACCTTATTATATATAGCTATTAAATATATGTGATAATAATTGAACAATTATAATTGTGTTATTGGTATTTTTTAAATATAATTTAATATATTATTAGAAGTATAGCATCTTATATCAATTATTTTTTGGAACAAAAATGTATTTTGTAAATTTGCTTTTAATGGAACACAATTACTATTTAAGGTTTGTACATGTTTTTCTACATTCAAAAGTTGTTAATATAAGTCACTTGTTAATTTTCTCATAAAGACTAATTTGCTGATTCAGGAAATCTTTTATCAAAAGTTAATGTCCTTGTGAACCATTGATAAATAAAAGAAAAAATAATATAACAACAGAAAAAATAGAAGCCAACTATAAAAAAAATCAGTGTTAAAATTAGTTTCAAAAAGTATATAAAAGTATATATATATATATATATATATATATATATATATATATATATATATATATATATATATACAATTCGAATAGTAAGTTAAAAAGGGCTTATATTACGCTAGCGTTAAAAATAATGTATATATTTTTAATATACTAAATATCATTAAATTTTAAGTACCATTCTTCAACACATCAGTACAAAGAGATATCTGTCCACTTTGTGCATCCAGAGCCATAAATAAAAAATAAAAGGAACTACATTAAACCGTTTATTTAGCGACCATTTTGTTCCGCCATCAAATTAATAAAAAAAAACCTTAAAATATTACTACTTTACCCCGTTATCACAAGTATTGTATTGTGCAAAACTTGAGTCCCATTTAATAAGAAGTAAGATTTTGAAACATTTTGTGAGCCCGCCATTTTGTTGCGTCATACTGGATTTTCTCCAAAATGTAACCATGCCATTCCCTTATAACCATTAATTATTTAACAAAAATGTGAAATAAATCGGACGAGTAGTTTTTGAACATGTTTTTCGGGGTCTATGGGCTATAAAACGCAAAGATCTCCAAACATCTCAAAGGATGATTTTTCCATGATTACAATACTTCCCTCTTACGAGGAAAGTACTATATTAATCAACATAAAAAACCTTGTACATGTAGCCAATAATATAATTAAGATTTGAAAATACAAAAAGGGGTTTATTCTTGTATAGCGACCGGAAAGTCTTTTGTCGACAAGTCCTTTTCAGACTCCCAAATAAAGCTTCATCGATGTTCATTGTATGATCTCAACGAGAGAGACAGCATTACTGAATTGTAGTAAGTTTAGTGACGCACTCTAACTTTCAATTAAAAAATAAAATTATTTGAATGAATTTAATAGTTATAATTAATAAATAAACGTATATAAACTATATCAAAAAATATGCTAAAGTCTAACTTTCTAGCGTTTGTGTTGTGAACGATGTAACGTTTGCCAAATTCTAACCTGTTACGAAATTTTAAAAAAAGTGCTTAAGTATAAGGCAGGGAGATCCGAAATATTTAAATCATTGTGTTTATAATTTTATTTTAGGGCTCAGTTAAATTTCCAATACCCAACCAACAACTCCTTTTTCCTTTAGGTATAAGGCACGGTGATTCTAAATATTTAAATAATTGTGTTTATGATTTCATTTGAGGGTCCAATAACAAACATTTGGTACTAAATAACAATTTACCAAACAGTTAAATATTGCAATTAAAGTTTAAAATAGTCAAATGATTCGACTGTTTAAACGGAACTCACTAAATTTCTTCATAAATTAGTGCCACAGTGTTAAAAATAATGTTAAAAAAAATAATCTCAATTTGTTAAAGCTTTGAAACGCCCAATAAAGATAATTTTACGATTTCAGATGATTCCCTGTTATAAAAGGGTTTTATAGAGGATAAAATTGATTAGATGACACGCTTTGCAAAGTAACTATATATATATATATATATATATATATATATATATATATATATATATATATATATATCTTTCTTGCCAAATTACTTTTTAAAAAATTATTTTATTACTCAAAAATACAAATTTAAATATATACTTAACGTTTAAGAAAATTAATTAGAGCTAGACTGAACTGTACTGAACTGAACTTTATACAAAGAAAAATAACTATTTATATGTTTCGTTATGTTGACTCAGTGGGAACTATTTACTTCGTTCTTGAACACTTGGGTCAGGACGTGGGTTCTGCTGATGAAGCTTTCTTGGTATAGACTTGTTTTCGTAAACAAGTAACACCTGCTGTTTATGAGAATAGGATGATCTACGTCGTTAACTGATATGTGATACTTTGTTATTGAGATAAGCTTGGCTTTCTGAATAGTTGCGTTGGCGGGTGACGGCTGATAGTCTGGGAACCAAGGTTAGCATAACTTGTATGATGAAGTAGCTGGTGAGAATAGATATAACAACTCCCCCATCAAGATGAAAGTTGGTACGTGGAAGCAACTTTCAAGCTGAATGTCTGTTGGTTCACCAACACGTATGTTTGGTCGCCTTTTTGGAAATATTCTTCTTCATTGTACAAAATTTGTTCTGGACCTTGGTGGAAAGGTGGGTAGTCATCACTATTGGCATTGACAATTCCAATACTGAGGTTCTTAGGTTTTCTTTTATAATATTTACAAAATATGTACAGGATAATTAGACTGATGATCAGAGTTATGGTCAGGATCGTAAACCAACCGATATGATTCTTTACGAATGGTTGATTGATTAGTCTGTCCAACTGATCAGAATATTCATTTAATTTATGTTGAGCGATATTTAAGTTTTCTGTGTCAATGTGGTGTAACTTAAGAGGCTTCAAGTCTGATATATGAATCTTCTCAGGATAATGGCTGCAGCAATCATATGGAATTTGGATTGGAACGTTGCTGTAGGTAACATTATCATAAATATTTACAAATTTCTTCTGCTGCCAATAAATGCACTGCACTCTGGTTGAAGTTTGATTACGGCGTTGGTACTGATTGTTTGGGTAACAACGTCTCTGGAACCACATTTAATAGTCACAGGTAGAGGGTCTGCAATGGCAACTAACCAGGAGTTTTGATTAAGTTCTTCTTGCACATGATAGTCTTTGGCTAGGATAACTGAAACTTGGCACGTTCTTGGAAGGCGATTGATTAATCGTAGTAACTGGGCTTCACAAACAGCGTCAATGTCTATTGGATATGGCAGGATGTTGGAACATATTAGTGTTCGGCTGCTCAAAGATTTACATGATTCCAAGTTGCGAATTGTGATATATAATAATGAATCATCGTTTCGCGCAATTAAATTATTTGTTATTAAAAGAATGTGGTGAAGACCTGTTCGATTATCCAAAATTGTATTGGATATAAATGAAAGAGAATATATTTTTCTGGATCAACTAATGGAATTTTGAGAACAAAAATTACTTTTGAATCATATTGATATGCCTTTAGTTCTATGATTTCCAGATATTGAGCCACACTTGAAGGGTGAATTAACAAAGGTAAAGTATTTCTTTGCAATGATTGAGATATGTGCTTTAGTGATTCTATTAAATCAAAAGGTGTAATAATTGATCTGTGTAAAATCCGTAAACGGGCGAAAACAATTGAATTAATAATATCATTCAAAGAATTTTCAAGAAATGAATGACTTTCCATTAATAGTTCGCAAATATTTAATATTTCTATTTGAGAGGAATAATATTTCAGATCGTCAGAAATATCCAGTATTGATTTTCGAATTTCTATAATATCATTATTGAATGTTTCTTCGTCAATTTTAAGTTTCTGAATAGTTGAATTAAATTCTTTTATTACTGAGGTAGTTACTGAAATTTTATTTTTAAGAAGATTTTCGATTTGATATTCATCATGTGTTATTTTTTCTATAGAGTCATTAAAAAATATTCGCCATCAGAGGCATCTAACTTTCCTGTAATTGCTTCCCAAAATGTTCCTATGCCGTTAAAAATTTCACGTTTTTTTCTAAGAATATATTTTTTAGTATCTGCCGTTATCTCTGTATATTTTTGATTTATAGCTCCTGATATTTGTCTAAGGAGACTAATATGTGTTAATACTTCAGATTTAAATGCTTTCATTCGTGGTACGTCTTCTTTGATATTATTAATAAGGTTTTTTAAAATTCTATCATTATTTACAATTGTATCCTTAATCGGTTCTAAGTCTTTATATACAAGTAATGTCCATTTGTCATTAGAGATTCTTATTTTTGCTTCTTCATGAAAGAAGACTCCTATCGTGTTGTTAATTGGACTAATGGAGTATTGGGACTGGACGACTGATGACAGTCCGAGGATGGTACTGGAAGAGAAATTTGCTCGTAGTATGGTTTTAATCAAAATTTATTTTAGATTTTTGTTTAGTATTAGGATTTAATAAGAGGGCTGAGTTTTGATAAATTTCGAGAATTTCGAAAGGGCCAATAAATTTGTTTTGAGCTTTATCTTTAATTTGGGATTCGCGTACATATACTTTTTCACCTATTTTATATTCATGAGGATGTTTGGGAACATGTTGATCAAAACGTTCTTTTGCTTTTTCTTTTTGTTGTTTCGTTTTATCACGAGCAGATTTATAAAGAAATTGCACACGATTGTTTAAATCACGCATGTATTTTGATATAAGGGTTTTCTCATTATATAGGATTTCAGAGGGTCTAGAAGAAGCATGTCCGAAAATTAGTTCAAAGGGCGTAAAACGTAGGTTTTATTTTTCGTGTTATTGTAACAAATAACAGCATACGGAAGTACGTTGAACGGATGTTCATGTGGGTTTTCGGTTTGATTAGCTCTTATCATTTCGCTAAGTGTAGCGTGAAATCTTTCTAGAGAGCCGTTTGATTGGGGGTGACCTACACTAGAAAATGTTATTTTTATGTCGTATAGTTCACATAGGTCTTTCATTAGTGTATTATTAAATTCACGGCCATAATCACAATGGATTCGTAGTGGGGTACCATAATGTTGGAAAAATAAAATAATAGCGTTAACGATAGTTTTTGCCGTTTTATCTTCAATTGCATAAGCTAGGGTAAATTTAGTAAGTTCCTCGTATTGTCAAAGCGTAGTTCTTAGATGGATATTCAAATATATCAATATTTATTCGTTCAAATGGTGTTTTCGGTGTTTCTGTTATCACTAAAGGGTTGCTTAAATTTTTTCGGCATATTTTAATTTTTTGACATGTTTCACAACTTTTTATAAAATTTTCTACATCTTTAATCATTCGGGGCCAATTATATTTTTCTTTGATGCGTCTTAAAGTTTCGTTAATTCCGCGATGTAAATTACTTTTGCCTAAATGGTATTGTTCCAATATAATTGGTATTTGGTCTTTATCTGGGATGGTTACAATATTTTGACAAATACATATTTTAATATCTTTGTCTGCAAAGATAGAAGAAAATATTTCAAGAATAAAAAGGTCTGTTTTATTTTCGAGAAAATATGTTGACGAAAGGTCAAATTCGTTTTGTTCTGTATAAATAATATAGAAAAGATGTTGGACTACATTTTCTGGATCGAGTAACAAAGGAATTATGTAATATTTCCGATTTTTAACTGTTTAACCAGAGAAAATATTTAGTCTTTGTATTGAAAAATCTGCATTTTCTTTATAATGTCTTCTAATATTTCATGATGTAATTCTCCTAAATTCTTTTGTTGAAAAAAGGTTATTATGTTTTTATGTGATTTATTTAGAAGTTGTTCGATTGAGGTTTCAATTTTTGAATAATCAATTAAAGTTTTTGTTTCGTACATATTAGCAAATGTGTTGTAATCTT
Organism: Kuschelorhynchus macadamiae; assembly: GCA_030620095.1. Classification (NCBI taxonomy): domain Eukaryota; kingdom Metazoa; phylum Arthropoda; class Insecta; order Coleoptera; family Curculionidae; genus Kuschelorhynchus; species Kuschelorhynchus macadamiae. The sequence goes on along the minus strand of JAUTXW010005140.1, from coordinate 332,345 downwards.
CGGTTATTTTTTCATCATCGAAATTTAAATTTGAGTTATTAGATTTTTCGTCATCACTTGATTTGTCGCAAAAATAGAGAGTTTTGATTGGAATTTTGCGCATTGATTAAAATGATTAATTTTAATTCTTGATAATGCGTCTGCATTTTTATTGATCTTACCGGGTTTGTATATTATTTCATACTCATATTCTTCGAGTTTAAGTCTCCAGCGTGCGAGTCTACTACCTGGGTCTTTGATTGAAAAAAGCCAACTAAGAGGGCGGTGGTCTGTGATTAGTTTAAATTTTCTGCCAAAAAGATACGGGCGAAAATATTTTACTGCCCATACGATTGCAAGGAGTTCACGTTCAATAGTTGAATAATTTGTTTCGGCTTTACATAGGGTTCTTGATGCATAGCCAATTGGTAAATCTTTTCCTACAGGGCCTTGTGATAACACAGCGCCTATTGCAAAAGCACTAGCATCTGAGGTCAAAAGAAATGGTTCGTGAAAATTTGGGTATATAAGAATTGGGTCAGAAATTAGCAATTTTTCAGTTCGTCAAAAGATTCTTTGCAATCAGAATCAAAGTCAAATTTTATTTCTTTTTTGAGTAAACGAGTAAGTGGTTTAGACATTTTCGCAAAATTAGGAAAAGATCGTCGATAATAACCTGCTAAGCCAAGGAAAGATTTTATATTCTTAGAATTTTTTGGTTGGGGAAAATTTTTTTGCTGGATTTGTTTTAACACCGTCTTTTGTTATTATGTGTCCAAGATATGCCACTTCTTTGCGTAAAAATTCGCATTTGTCTGGTTGTATTTTAAGATTAGCTTTTCTTAGTCGTTTGAAAACTTCGCGTAATCGATGGATATGTGTTAAGATTCCTAAAAGAATGTTGTCCATTACACGTTGGAATGTAGATGGGGCATTCTTTAGTCCGAAGGGCATTCGTATAAATTCATAATGACCGTTTTCTACTGAGAACGCTGTTTTTGAAATATCTTTAGGATCTATCTCTACCTGATGGAAACCAGAAGCGAGATCAAGAGTAGTGAAATATTGACACTGTCCAAGTTGGTCAAGTAAAACTGAGATATTAGGAAGTGGATATTTATCATTAACAGTGGATTCGTTCAACTTTCTATAATCTATTACGATTCTCCATTTTTGTTTATTACTAGAGTCGATTTTTTTCAGTACAACCCAAACGGGAGATGACCAGGGAGAAATTGATGGTCTAATTATATCTTGTTGTAACATGTTGTTTACTTGCGTTTTAACCTCTTGTTTATGTATTTGGGGATATCTATAAGATTTAGTAAAAATGGGCTTTGTATTATTCGTGTCTATCTTATGTTTGATTTCACTTGTAAAGGAAAGGTTGTCACCTTCTACATAGAAAATGTCTTTGAAATTGACACAAAGATTTGTGATGAATTCTTTTTCTTCTTCGTTTAAATGGTCAAGTCTAAGTTGGGATCTAATAGTCGTGATTCTATTTGAAGTTTGAAATTCGGGAGATTCGGGAAAATTGAAATTAAGAAGTGTGTGTATCGAAAATGGTTCTATTTCGATATTTCAGATTGTTTTTGGGATTGCATTCGCATTGATAATTGTTGTCAAAAATTCGCCTTTTTGATTGACATGGACAAGGGCATTTGGGATATGTACTTTTTCTATTTCCTTTCGGGATAAAATAGCATCGGTATTGATTAGATGACATTTTAATTTAAAAACTTGTTCTGTTCTACCTTGTATAGTTATTTTATTTTTATTTGCCTCGTATGTTTCGAGTTCTGTTGAAGAGTAATTGTCCTCAACTTTATACAGTGGTAGTGTTTTAAAATTGATAATAAGTTGTTTATTCTTTAAATCGATTGTAGTGTTCTAGGAAGTCAAGACCTAGAATTCCGTCAAAAGCAATGTCTAAGTTGTAAATATAGACTTTGTGAGGGTCACCGTTGTTAAAATTTATCAAAGTTGATTCAGTTATTAAAAGTTTTGGTTCGGTAATGCCTTGAATTGTTGCATTTTCGGGGAAACCATTTGGAAAGTTCTTTACTGTATTTTCTTTGAAAATTGAAATACCTGCACCAGAATCTATGAGTAGTTTGAAAGTATTTGTTGCGTCTTTAATATAGTAAAGATTTTTGGGATTTATGGCAAGGAAGGGATTTAAAGAAATTGTTGTTCGGGGAAATTGAGTGAGGGATTCATATCGTTTAGCGTGAGAGTTTCGATTTGGGCTTGTATTTGATCTGTTTCTATAGAGACTTGATTGGGTGGATGGTTTTGATTTGGGGATAAAAGAAAATTTCGATTTTCCTCGATTGGAAAATTTTGGTAGTCTTCGATTGGTTCGTTAAAGTTTTGGGGATTGGGATCTGGATTCTCATAAGAATTGTCGTATTCGTTTTCGAATAAAGTAGAGGGGTCTTCATAAGAAAAGAATGAGGGATCTTGATAATCTTGTTGATAGTCTTGATAATAGTCATTAAAATATTTTTCTTGATTATTATCGGTGCTAACTAAGTAAGCTTTAAAATTGGGATTTTTCTGAATTACTTAGGGTCGAGAATAAATAAAATTCGGTTGACGTTGGAAATTATTTTGATTTGATTGGTTATTTGTAATATTTGCGTTTGCGTATTTGGGCTTCTTTGTTGTTGCATGTTTGGTCTGTGTAACTGAAAAGAATTTGTTTGCGGGGCAAACTGGAGTCGCTGAAAATTTGAGTTTTGGGAAAAATTGGGACGTGGTTGTCCGTTATTGGCATGGCATTGATTTGCTGAATGACCAATACGTCCACATTTAAAACATTTTTGTGTTTGAAAGCTTGGTTTTCTCAAAGGTTGATTGAATGGGTTTGGTGGGTTCGGTTTTGAAATTTTTTGAGATTCGAAATAGGACAATTGAAGTTCACGTCGAATACGTATTTGGGCTTCAAGAAGATTTCTTGGGTTACTGGCACGAATTATATGTCCAATACGGGGTTCGAGACCAGGGTACTCAGGGACATGGATTCGATCGGGGTTATTTGAGGTTGTTTCTGTTGTGGGGTGAGATTAGACTTTTGTATATTAGCGTGCATTTTTGCATTTAGCACTTGAAGTCGGTTGAGGAAGGTTAAAGGACTCTCATTAGGTAATTGTTTGATACGTTGTAAGTCTTGTATTAAAGAAGACAAGTCTCGCGTATCTCCGAAGTGAGAATTTAAAAGTTGTTTTATTTCAAAGTAAGAAATAGGGTTGCGAGAGCTTATTAGCTGCGCTGCTCTTGCACGTAATTTATTTTTTATGTGGATTACTAATAAATCTTTTTGATCGCGTGTAGACATATTGTAAGCACAATCACAAGCATTGAGAAATGTTTGGAGAAAAATTTGATCACCATCGTATTCAGGAATTATCGAAAATATTTCAGACAATTTATACGGTTCAATTTCGGGTGTCTCAGGGACATTTTGTCTTTCGTAAATAATATAGGCACACAATATTAAATAAAAAGGATACGAACTTAAAATTAAGAATTTAGGTTGCTTGGCAGTACGTAAAGTAGTACACAAATCAACGTAAATTAAAGCAATACTAAAATCTACAAAATTCAAGTTCTTTTTTTGAAATTTGATTAACTGTATAATTAAAATTTGAAATTAAAATATTCTTTGGATTTTTGAAATTTGTTTTTGAATTCAGTTTTTCGTTAACTAATTATCAAAATTGAAAAATCGAACAGTTTCCTTAAATTTGAATAAAAATTTCAATATTTTTAGAAAATTGAAAAAAAAAAATTAATAAACGAGATGATTCAGACTTAGGTTACTAGTAGAAACATCAGACTTCGTCGTGTTCTCTGCAGCAAATTCTACCAGGGGTTTCACTAGGTGTTCCTAATCCGTAGATTGACTGCGAGTTGGTGACGTCGGGTCGTGATTTTCTCTGTTTTTCTTGTTTTTCACAGGTTCTTCTGAACAATGGATTGGGATCCTCCGTCGACAGTTAGAGCGCACAAAGGTTTCGTGTTCTGTTAGACGTTTTCAGATCCTACCGACTGCGCCAGTTTGTTAAATCACTTTCTTGCCAAATTACTTTTTAAAAAATTATTTTATTACTCAAAAATACAAATTTAAATATATACTTAACGTTTAACAAAATGAATTCGAGCTAGACTGAACTGTACTGAACTGAACTTTATACAAAGAAAAATAACTACTTATATGTTTCGTTATGCTGACTCAGTGGGAACTGTTTACTTCGTTCTTGAACACTTGGGTCAGGACGTGAGTTCTGCTGATGAAGCTTTCTTGGTATAGACTTGTTTTCGTAAACAAGTAACACCTGCTGTTTATGAGAATAGGATGATCTACGTCGTTAACTGATATGTGATACTTTGTTATTGAGATAAGCTTGGCTTTCTGAATAACTGCGTTGGCGGGTGACGGCTGATCTGGGAACCAAAGTTAGGATAACTTGTATGATGAAATAGCTGGTGAGAATAGATATATAAATATATATATATATATATAGCACCATAGTACCTACAGATGGAGCCACTGCTTCACTGCTTGCCTATTTCTAGCACCGACTTTCTAACTTCATCTCACTTTGTTCCCTGTTACAAAAGGGTTTTATAGAGGATAAAATTGATTAGATGACACGCTTTGCAAAGTAACTATATATATATGTATATATATATATATATATATATATATATATATATATATATATATGTATATATATATATATATATATATATATATATATATATATATATATATATATATATATATATATATATATATATATATATATATATATATATATATTGCACCATAGTACCTACAGATGGAGCCACTGCTTCACTGTTTGCCTATTTCTAGCACCGACTTTCTAACTTCATCTCACTTTGTTTGTTGCAGTGTTTGCGTAATTCGGTTTTAATTAGTAACAGAAATATTTTAAATATATGTGAGAAACTTTAAACAAACATTTTCACGTTTCTCTTCTTTTATCTCCAAAAATTAAGATTTTCGGAACTCATGATATAACGGGGTATGCCAAATCTAGGTGTAGAGACTTATGTAAGTTTCATAAGCAAGGATAAAATAACTTAAACAAAATTCCAAACAAAACAAAATATTAAAAACGTACCGTAACATTTTTCAATGAAAGGTCCTATAGATATATTCTAACAAGGTAACGTTATCAATTTACACTTATGGAAAAAACGCTTTAAAGAGTTGATTGCGACAAAGCCAACAATGACTGGACAAAACTCCAGGGGTTTTTGAACATAACACAAAGTTAATTCATGGGAAGAAAATAATTTTAAAACGCCAAGAACTGGTTATTACGGAGATGATACCTGATTCCTTCAGGCTCAGCACATGGAGGTATTTTGCATACCTCGAATCTGTACCAGATTAAAGGTACAAAGGAATTATGATATTTAACAGATAACAGAGGGAACATAAGTGGTGAGTCACATATAATTAGTAAAAATAAGAGGTAAATTCAAATTTATCATGAAATTTAAGAAAATTCTGTAGGTAAATTCGTTAACATCGAGTCAGGTCGAGCAACAAAAACGTAAATCAAAGACATAAACGTAGTGACCTTAAATTTTTAAATTTGCTTATTATCTGCGACTCAAAATAAACAAATAAACACCCCGAAACTAAAAGAAAATTATCAAATAATAATTGTTATATAAACCTATATCTAATACAAAAATTCTTACCCTAGTATAGGCGATCTTGTTATGGTGTGCAAGATGGAGGCGTAAAATTATTTTCAAAAACCTCTTTTATGAAAAAAATTTATACATAGGGTTGGAATACATAGTGTAAAATTGAGAAACATTGCGAGCAAACAATAGTGGTAGAAGTTATTTGACAAATTAAAAACATTCTATTGAGTTTTTTATTCAATTATCTACCACTCTTAGATATTAATAATTAACAATTAGAGCATTAACATGTAGAATGTCATAAGGCTAAATTTGTTTGCCACATTAGAGATTTGTCAAATGGTAGAAAAGCACACTAGTATTCCTCGAATGTTATTCCTGTTTTTATAGGTGACTACTGACATTATTTTTTCAGATGTTATAGTAAGGCTAACACTTCGTCAGGTCAAACTCAATGTGCTAGGTAATAATTTTGAGCCACGCTTTTATTTCTCAACTATTTAGCTGAACAGGCAAAATAATATTTTTTTATAAAAGTTTTTCAGTTCGAGTACGCTTAGTGTTTGAATTAAATATTTTTTTTAGGAAATTTTGGTGATAGTGGAGATAGTTTAGTCTACTTTAAACAGAAAAATTGTTAATTTTTTATATTTAATTCAAATAGACAGTAAGCGTATTAGACTCAAGTTTTTTATTCAAAACGTTTAACTGTATGTATGGTTAGGGCTACTTGTAGATAACATAATTTTTTGGCTATGCCGAGTGTTCCGATTTTGCTAAAAAAAAAGTTTATATAAAAATGCTTGTTTTATTAGTTTATTTTGCAATGCCCTATAAATGCGAAATGAGTTCCAATAATTGAGATGTACATGAAAGTATGGCTGGGTATTAGGAAAGGCAGTATAGATTTTAGCTTAAACAAGATTAAAGCGGTCTGTATCCAAGGTTTTCATGTCTTATTATTTAGCTCTGCGCTCTCGTCGATAATCGTATACATGCCGTCCAATTTCGGTAAGGAAATTGAGCTGTTTCATGTTGCTTGTTCTTCGAATTAATTAGTCTGATATTAGATATCTCGTAATTTTATTGTAACAGAAAATTTGTTGATTTACCTTTATATATTGATTAATATATTATTAAATCCGCTTCTAGATTTTTACACAGTATTCTATTATGTGTAATTGTGGAGATTTTTATTTCAGTTTAAAAAACTCTGACTGCACAAAATAATATTACCTCACTTGATTGTAGAGATAAACTGTAAAATAGTTTACCACCTTGTAAATAGAATTATCTTATCGACTTCGTAAAATTTTATTTTACTTTTTTATGTGCATTTTTTAATACTTTTTAACAATTTGCTTGAAATATGTGCAAATACAAAGTAGTGAGAAACCAAGTTATAATGATACAGATAAATAATAGTTATAAAAAAGTCCTCATAGTACTTTTTTAACATATGTTTCAGAATGCAGTGTGCTGCACTATTACGGGTTAGTCACCTAATTTTTTTTTATAACTTTGTAAGTCTTGAAAAACAATAAAATCAGCAATGATCCAGTTTAGTCAAACGACTATCGAGATTTCGCTCTTTTTTGAACTCATCAGGCCGCCACATGGCAATTTTAAAATGGAATCAATAGAAAAAACTAGTCCACCATCTAATACCACGACGGGCATTGGATTGCATTGCTTACTCTTGATTTTCGTTGGGAAAAAGGATGTGAAAATATTTTTATTTTACGTTATATTAACGTTTCACCAACATTAATACAAGGACAATAATTATAATCCCTGTCTGGAAAATGTCCCGCAATGGTCCATTTCAATCAGACGACGATCGCGATTTGTATCTTTTTTTAACTGTAATATCGAGAATTCTAGATCTAATCAATTTATTGCTGATATAATTAAGTATCCACCAAAATTGACATATTTTTTTATCGGTCGTTTTCAGTAAATACTGCTTTAATAATATAATTGGAAATAAAATAGTTCTAATAATTCCTCAAATAGAGATACAATTCTAGTTTTCTAGGATACTAATGTACAAGAGGTTTGAAAAATATTTGTTTTTTTTTTGTTCTAATAACTTCAATATTGTCGATAATACTAATTACCAATGTAAAACATTGAATATTGATTACTTCACTTACAATCGAGTTTACAATACAGAAAAACTATAAAATAATAATGGATGTACCGCAAAACTTTGTTCCTAACACTAACATTAAAAGCTGGATGCGTACATCTGTAGAGTATTATTAACATTCCTACAGTTCGTGCACAATACACATACAATATCGATCTTTAACGGAACCCACTTTTGTTTTTGAACTAGGCAAAATAAAAAAATAACTTTGGTAAAATTTAATATTTTATTTTATTGAATATTTTAATATCAATAAATTATTTATTTACACGAGACTAAATAGACCTTTTTCGTGCATACCTGTTTTGTGATTAAACATGTTAAGATGGCGGTTGGACGCCGGTGCGAAAAAAAAGGGTTGAGTAGTGTATATTGCAAAAGGTTGCATTTGTATTTGCAATATTAATTCAAAATTATCCCGTTTAAAATGGCGTCCATTAATAAATATAAAAGCACCTAGAAAATCTATAGAGTATTTTTAACGATGGTTTTATCGATTATTTACACTTAAAATAAATTTTATTTAAAACGATCTCTGTTTAACTATAGATACACTTTTTTACATCATCTCAAAATAGAAAAGACCTAACCAGGGCTAACCAAAACAAATGTTCAAGGCAAATTTCAAGTTGTAGACCGGAATCTCCAAGCCCCAAACAGGAAGATCGTTCGATTGTTTGATATTTAAATTTTACTTCTACACTTCACTACTCTTTCGGTGTCACAAACTCTAAATACAGGCAAAGTAGATAAATTGTTCAAAGCCATATTTCAAGTTGCAGACCAGAACCTCCAGAAATTCTTTTGATTTTTAATTCTTATTTATTTTTTAACGTAACACTCTTCAGAAAAGATTCTTATTTTTATTTCTAAAATTTAACACTTATAAAATTCTTAGCAATGCGGAAAAAATTGTACTTGATAAAATATTTTCCAATAATTCTCAACTATACTTATCTCGGTGTCGCGTTCGACGATCAGTTGCTGGATGCTCGGTAGGTTCTTCTCGGCTTCGGGGAGAAGAAGACCAAGTGTTTATCCAAAGGTTTCTCGGAAGCTTAAATATTCTCGAATTTCGACTCATGATCATCGGCCAGCCGAGATACGTGCCTTGGTATTCTATATTGTTTAACGCTGGTATTTTAAGGAAAGCGTATTTTGGGAAATGGAAACCTTTCGCAACAGAAAATGGATTAAAGTTTAAATGTATATATTTTATTAACTAGGTACGAAAAAGAACCAGATTTTTATCTTTAAAATTAATAAAGTTACTTTGACTATGTATCTATATTCGAAAACATGTTTCATGAAATAGATCTCAAGTATATATCCACTCTTATGATTAGACGACTTGTCTTGCCTTCCTTATATTACTACACTGATTTCTAATGGTCGTCCTCCACTCTCAAACCCGTTCTGCAGGGGGAAGATGTTTTATTTTAGTATTTAGTGCCGAAGATATTATTAAACTTGTTCCTAAAGCCATTGTGGGATATTAAGGTGGACGATCTTAAATATATTTATCCTAATTATTTAAGAAGATTTGTGCTGTCAATGCATACCTGAACGCTATCGATATGACAAGGAAGTACAGTTAAACTTTCCATGGACCACCGCTATTTAAAAAGATATTGCTGTCATATGCAAATTACTGAAAGCTGTCAGAAAGTTAAGCAAAGAATTTTATTTATTTTCATTTTCTTACTCTCAGGATGCAAGAAAGCAGACCACAATGGTGCCATTATTGCGACAAACTCTCTAAAAAAAAGATTTAATTCAACTTATTTATGATAAAGGTAAATTGGGATTTGGTTATCATTTTCATTGAAGAAATATATTGAAAATCCCATTTAGTGAAAGAGATTTTGAAGGAGAAATTTTATGCCTTTGAAGGACAAGACATTATATGGAACATGCAGAATTATGTAGACTAGCTGCTAAGACATATACAGAATTTCTTCAAGTAAAAACGAAAGAAAATATATATACATGAACTAAAAAAGTTAGTGTTAAATGGATATATATTATGTATAAGAAAATATTTAACAAATAAAACAAATGTATTTTAAACTAATCATTTCATTTCATAAAAAAATAGATTATAAACATCTGCAAACACATGGGGTTTTCTAATGATAGAAGCAGCATGAGTCCAATTTCTCTAAAGCTGGCTGTTCATCAAATTCAATAACTGGCTTTAGAGCATATTTCCTGACAAATTTAGCGTTTTTTTTTTCACCCTTTACGTAGACAAAGTTGACTTTCTTAGTTAAAATTCTGATGACATCTCAATATCTATAACAAGGAGTAAATCCTTCATTCCAATCGATACAATGATTATTCTTTATTAGCGAAATTGCGCTGCTGTATAGTTTTGATGGTAAATGATTTAACAAAAAGGGTGTTTTAAACATATGAAAACTGATTTTAAACACATCGTAAGCTGCCAACTTTTTTACATTTAATTTGTTGTTCTCTAAGTCCTTGAATATCTATAATGACTTTCATGTCTTTATATACTGAAAATTTTTCACCATTTCAAATTTTAATTGATATTCCCTAATTTGTTCATTTAGCTCTTGTATTTTCCGTTGAAAAATGATTAACGTATCTGTTAATATATATTTAGGTTTTTATAATGCTATGTATTTGCGCCACATATATTTTCTATTAATATAAACCTTTGTTATGAATTAGGGTCATCTAAGTTTTCAACTTACTTTTAATAGACTTAAGAGATTACAACTGGCTTTCTACTTATTTAAGTAAGAGTAGCCACTTGGCTAGACTTCCGGAGCAGGCTTGGTTATCCCTCGAAAAAAAATTGTAAATTAATATATCGCTATATATATATATATATATACATATTACATATATGTATTACAACTATGAGTAGTTAGTAGTACTCATAGTTGTAATACAATTTGGTAATAAAAATTTATTGTTATTATTATTATTATTATTAAATAATCCATAATGAAGGAAAGTTGGTTGTGTTATGTTATAAATACTAAAACTTACGCACGCGCATTAAAGTTGTTTTACTATTGTTGTTACATGATTATAGCTGAAAATTTTACATCAGGTAAAATGAGACAGAATGCCAAGGTATTTTTTAATATTCTCATTTATTTCGAATTCAACTCTCATAACTACAAAATCACTTTAAAGCGATTCCTTCTGATGTGAGCAGTCAATGTGTGAAATAGGTGAAACTGTCTTAAATATTTCAGGAGTAAAAATTGGTTCACTGGTTAATCGATAGTAAGAATTTCCAAAATTATCAAACATTTCACAAAGAGCAGAAAATGTGTTGTGATAAAATTTTAAACATAAATCATGATAAGGATATCTTTCGGAGTTTAAAAAAATTCTTATGTTAGTTAGACCAACGTTATCAAATTTACTTATATCTTTTTGAACTTGTCCTTTTCTGTCCATTTGACAAGCAATAACAGCATCACAAAATGCATGGTGTCTTCAGTTTGCAAGTTGCTTTCACTGGCCATGTATGATGTGATGTTTGAGATAATTCAGTATGTTCCACACATTTCCAACAAAATATTCTGATTTGTTTCTAGTATTTTTGTTAACACAAGCTGTTTAGTTATATCTACCTCAATATGTGGTACTTTCCAATATAATTTTTCAATCGTGACTTTTGGAGTTTGATGTACAGTTGTTTTGGGTTCTGTATCGTCTATAAACTGATCAGCATCCAAATCATTACTGGATCAAACGAGCACTAATTCTCGTTTCATGTTTAAAATAATTTTCCTTTAATTCGAAAAATCTAAGTAACATTTTTAGGGGTATACATACATTAAACCTACCTTTATCATCTACCAAAATTCAGTTCTGTCGGGAAATCACTCAGCATTTTAAAGTTTCACTCTTTCATTGCTGTTGAAAGATAAATATCCATTTAGCGTCGATGTTAAACCAACATTTCTTAGTTTATATTTACTCCATAGTTAAAAACCATCGACTTCAATGTTGAACAACCACGTCTATAATCATGTTTAGACAAAAATGTTACCGCTTTCAAATATAAAAAATTGTAGAATTCACTCCTGTAAGGAATTTTTAATGGATTGTCCTTTTTGGGAAGGCTGATTCTTGTAGAATTTTTGATTTTTATTTTTTTTAATGATTTTTGAATCATCGTCTGAAGATTCAGGTGAAGAGCGTTTTCTTTCTAAATTTGTTTAACATATATTCTGAACCCCTTTAGATAATATTTCGAAAATTTCAAATAAATCATATTGAGGTTTGGGTGCACTATGATTGAAATGTTGTATCACATGATATTTCATTACAGCTTTGATCGAAGACCGCTATTGATTTTTGGTGGAAATGTAATTTGGGTGCTGGTTGATACTCTCATCAACTCCCTGTTCTCCCTGATATCCAATTCCTCCTCGTTCTACCCAATTTTTCCTTTTCCTGCGTGATACTCAAGTTTTCCTTGTTTTGCTTGTTTAATCTGGACTCCCTGTGTTCCTTCTCGCTGCTGAATCCCTTTATTACACATGTCCGAATAAATATAATCTACAAACATTTTAAACTTATTATTACCTAAATTAAACTGCCGCGTCCCAAGCTGCTTAAAACCAGTTCTTGTTAAGTTATTTCCATTGATTGGCCTGGTACCAAAGGCGACGGATCAAATACATCGACGTGAACAACTCGGCCTCAATTTTTTTGGTTTTTTTTTAATTTTTCTTCTCCTGTGTTATTTGTGTTAACGTGTCGTGTATTTTGCTGAAGCTGGCCTAAGACTTCTTAATGACTTGGAGACTTCATTTAACATTAAAATATGTAATGGACCTATACTAATAGATATTTTACATAACGTGTCAACACGCAACTAAAACAGCCCAAAAATAGAATATACGTTACTATTTAATTGTAAATATAATTTTTAGTTTTAAGTACTTTTATTGCACAGTAGACAAGTTTCAACGATACTTATGTGAAAAAGATTATCGTTAAATAATTTGCAGCCCAAGTCTTTCTTACAACAATCCATTGATCGTTTGTAATGTGTATAAATAAAACAGATGTTTTCCAATAGGTGTTTCCAAAGCGTGGAAATAATTACATGGTAGGCACACACTATACGCACCACCAGATTATACCAGAATATATTATAACAACATAATTTTGAAATACACAAACTTCACGATGTAGATAATACTCTTATACCAAATCACTAGCACATTTTATGTTCACAAGTCCTTTTTCACCACAAACCGCATCATTATGATCAATACCGGCATCTTCACTGCGTTCTTTGTCCCTCTTCAAAATTAATTTTGTCACTTTTACTTAACCACTCTTGCCTAATATCAAAAATATTTCTTCCTCCAGCATTAAAATTCCTATAGAAGGAACACATTTTTTCCAAATTTTTAAAATTAAATTCATTAGAATTTTGTAAAAATACTTAGTAAATTTCGTTACTTTTTAAAATACTGATACTACTGTAAGAATAAGTTATTCTTTTAGTATTAAGACTAAAATAAAACAACTCCATCCCAGTTCTCCCTGCAGAACGGGGTTGAGAGGTGGGCGACTAATAAGAAGGTCGACCAGACAAGTAGGCGTGGACAAGGACAGATGCGGCGAGTGGGGGAACTAATCAGAAAAGTGGTGGGGCAGCGAGACTAACTCCCTAATCTCCTCCACTTATTTTCTTTTCCAAAAACGAAATTTCTTCAGTATCTACGTGTTTTAATCATTGGTCTCCATTCATATGGTCTGTTTCCTTATTGTTTTTTACAATGTCTATTTTCTAGCTTTATACAAAGTTTATTTGGTAGTAACGTTGTATAATTTATTATTAATGGATTTCAAAAAAGACATCATGTTTGGATAATATACCCAGAAATATTTTATCTAGTCTTGATGAATTTATAATGTTTGCCTTTAAAAAAGATAAAATACAAAGTAAAAAGTCACCAAAATAGAGAAACGTGCTTCGAGTCAGAAACTCGACTGTATCAAATATTAATTTTCCTTTTAAAAGAAAACTTAAAAAGGTTTTCATTTAAGTCCGTGTATATAACTTTTGTTGTCAGAACTTTTAAAACACTCTAATATTACAAGCCAAGATACCTGCTATTAAAAAGAGAAATGCAAAAAGCAAAAATAAATTCGCTGCCTTTTTAGAATACAAATAAATATTGCACATAAAGAAATAAAGGAGACCCTGCAGTAATTGCTCAACGGAGCATAAGACCAGATAAAGTATAAATAGAGAAAAAATAATAAAGTTAAGGAAAGACATGACATTACGACAAAGGATTTTTGATTTTCTTTTCGTTGCATTACATCCTTAGCTTAACTTAAATATTTAAATAAAAATGGGGTTGTTAATACCTTAGTAGCGAATATTATAAAAATATATTGAATGAAGCTTATTTTGGTCGCGAAAATTTATTCTATAGTATTTACGGCTGAATTCCTTGTTTCTTCATACCAATTTTCAACATATTCCTAAATAATAATTTTTTAGTAGATTATGAATAAATCCATCGATGTATAGTATACAGAGTGGAACTCTGTATACTATACATACAGAACTGGCATAAATTTAATAACGTGAAAACTATACATAATTTGAAAAATTGTTTTACTTGTCAAATTGTTATTCGACTCTAGTGGGACCATGACGCCATATAAGAATTATGACATCATACACCTATGCAACACACCATATAACAATTTTTTTGAGATCAGTGTAACGTTCTAAACACATATTATGTTGTACATATCATATAACTAAATCTAACTGTTTAAATAGTTACTCAAAATTGTTAACGTTAACGGTTAAACTTGAACAAAATGACTTACACCTCGGTATTTTTATTTTTGAAATATATACATATATATATATATATATATATATATATATATATATATATATATATATATATATATATATATATATATATATATATATATATATATATATATATATATATATATATATATATATATATATATATATATATATATATATATATATATATATATATATATATATATATATATATATATATATATATATATATATATATATATATATATATATATATATATATATATATATATATATATATATATTTATCTCTCTCTGAAATGTTAAAATTCAACACTGGTGTCCACTAATACTTTTAAACAAGAGTGTCAAAATATGACATTCGGTTGCTGTCATCGAATTAGGAAATCTAAACCACGTAATGTGTACCCACAGTGTACAGCTGATTTTGGCACATTTCTTATTAATTAATTAATCTGTCCCTAGCACCACAACAACACATACTCTTTACATAAAAGACCAGATAAAAGCATTTGATAGAAGTGTACAAATAATTTCCACCTGGATTGGTTTTAAAAGCTGGAACAAAACTAATTAACAGATTCTATGTACTTTTTGAGATACAGGTCTTGCTGGCATAATTTTAAGTGTTTTCTTTTTTAGAGTCTGGTTTGATAATAAAAACCAGTTTCTGATCCTGAGCAAATACCTACCAAAAATATTCTTAATATTTACATATTGATAATGCTAATAAGATTGCTTATGCTTATAAGTGCACAACACAGGTATTATAATATTAATTAATATTTATTGTTAGGCAAAATATTCCCAGGAGGCCAGTGTGAGACCTCTGTCAGCTCTGCTCGTATGTACATAGCAGATATTAGCGAAATCATACTACCGGGCTCTTTGCCGTTCTGTTTGTAAAATTCATTTAATCTCATATACTGGCATAGCATTATTGTTAACAATTTTTTTTTATGAAATCAACTATTTTATTACTAATTCCGAAATAGTGTGTAGCTTGAGAATTAATTAAAAAAAGAACATAGAACTGCTGCAAAAATGTATCGAGAATTTTGTGAATTAATTAAAGTTATATGGCTAAACTTAATTCTTGAGTATTAAAATATTTCTTGTTATATTTCACCTTTAACTGCGGTATATAATGTATATAAATTTTTTCTTAACCATGTAATACATACATATTTTAGAATTTGTAATACGTGACTAAAGTTTTTGTTTATTTCTGCACATACTTAAATTAATTGTTACAACTAGTGAGTATCCGCGACTTCAGGGCGATTTTATCCCCTTGAAATTTAATTTTTGAAAAAACTCTTCTTATCGAACCTCCACATCCCTCATTCAACCTGTATGCCAAAACCTAGGTTTTTAGATCAAGCGGTTTCAGCAGAATCCTGATTAATCAGTGACCCAATTTTTTGAAGCACCCTGTATAAATTTATAATACAAAAAATAGTGCTGAAAGGTCTCGGTCATTTCAAAATAAAAATCATACAAATCGGTGCAGTACAACTCTCTCACGAACTTGCTGAAAAATTCGGCGTGTTTTAAATATATAGATAATTTAGCAGATAGCTTTAAATTTTGTTTGAATAAAATGTTAGAAGATATACTATTAACGGGACTTATTCCGGTAACAAGTCCCTTAGCTAATTTCGTGCTTTCATACATTTAAGTTTAATACGTTTGTAGAGTAGAGAGTTTTGGTCTATACCTGTACAGGTTATTAACATATTTATTTTTAGTTGAAACTACCCTTTATTTCCTAACAAAAATTAAGCCATTTGTTTCCAACTTATTGAACATCATATCATAAGACTAGGGCTTTTGGTGGAAACTAAAGGGAACCACAAAATTTTATTTTTAATAAACTTACAATGCAATGAATTACAAAAAAAATAGATATTATTTCTAATACCAAATGGTTTCAAGCCATTTCTCGCTATTTTTACAGTTATTCTTCAGTTCAACAAATAGGTTTTATACAAATTATTGACTACAAATATTTTAACACGAGATAAGTTGGATCATTTTAATTAAAAAATGCTTAAATAACATTGGGTCAATTCCTTACCATTTTGAGACAAACGGCCTTTAATTTGTATTTTGTTTTATTAATTTTTTAATTCAACGTTAACGTATTTATGAATTTTATTATCTAAAACAATTAATTATATGATTTTCTACAAAATGCCTAAACATTCTTAGTAAAATATCTGAACGACCTAAATTTAAAAATTAAAAAACGAATAAATTGTTTAATTTTACCATAGAATGCTTATTTGAAAACAGCAACACTGTCCACCGTTAAGAAACGAGCAGGCTTCAATGAACATAACAATTCGTAAATATATCAGTTGCAATTGTCTTGTTTTTTGGTCCTTTCCCCTTAATTTTTTGCCGTATGAGGCAATTCCATACCGTTTTAATACGTAGTCGGGATTTAAAAATTCTTTAAAAATGTATACGAATATTGAACAGGCAGACATGTTACTTATTTATGGAGAGTGTAGATAGAATGCTCATATGGCGTCCCAAACATACCGGGAAAGAACAGGAGGTGTCCTAATAACAGAATATTTGTTTTATAAAGAGTTCGCGATACGGGAAGTGTAAACTTCCGTGAGACTAATCGGGGGTCTGGAAGGCAAATAATACCCGAAAACGAGAAACATATTTTAGCGTGTTTTAATACAACTGGTTTTATTACTCGGGAAATCTCGCGACAAGTTGGATTTTCTAATTGGACCATTCATCGTACCCTGTACCCTTATCATGTGCAACGAGTACAGGCTTTGACTTTAGATGACTTATCCCGAAGGGGAGAATTTTCTCTGAAAAAACCAAGAACACGAAAATTTTACTTTAAACATACTGACAACCGATGAATGTTGTTTTACGAGAGATGGAATTTTAAATTATCATAACACTCATACCTGGGCTCAAGAAAATCTGCACTCGATTCAACAAGGCCGATTTCAATACCGGTTTTTAACAAATTTTTGGGAATAATCCAGTCGGTTAATCGGACCTTTTGAGCTACCAAGGCATTTAACAAGAGATGCATACCTTCAATTTTTAAATAATGACTTGCCCACTCTTCCAGAAGACATTCCTTTAGCTCAGCTCGAGCCAGAGCCTGGTTTCTTCATGATGCACCTCCAACCCACATTTATAGGAATGTGTTACAGACCTAGACCCACTTGATTTTCAAGTTTGGGGCCACATGAAAACATTAGTGTATAATAGGGTTGAAATTGAAAACGAATGTTTGCCGTAATTTTGCTGCAGCCGAACAAATTAGACAAAGACCTAACCTTCTTGAATCTGTTTAAGAAAATTGGCTTCGCAGTATTCATGCGTATTTAAATAGTGGCGGTAGTCATTTCAGCATTTACTTACTATTTCCAGTTGAAAACTAAACAGATAAATAATCTAAAAAAGTTTTACTATTTTTTCATACACGATGATATTATGCTAACAGACTATAATTTATTAAAAAATTAGTTCATACATTTCAAAAAAAAATAACCAAAATAAAATAATTGAATCCTTTTCAAACCTACAGGTTTTTTTATACTTCTTTGTTGACAAAACACATGATTAGATTGTCATCACATTGATGCCAAAGCAACAAGCAATGTTGCCATATTGTCTTGGAATTAGTTGAATACTTCTCCTAAATTAAACAGTTTAAAATTCAATATCTCGAAAACCCTTTCGAATTTACCGATGGTTTGTGTGTGTGTGTGTGTGTATGGGTGTATGTTTTATGGCTCTGGTGTGAACCAACTGGCCAGCATCAATACCGATGGTTTTTAAGAATATTTTGATTAGAATTGTTCATACTATCCTATGTTAAAATATTTGTAGTCTAATCCCTAACACCCTGTATTGCTATGCTAAATCTTTTAGTAACAATGCTTATTAATTATACATATAGCTGACCCGTACTACAGAAAAATCTAACGCAACAAAAATCAAATGATATAAAAGTGTAGCTATGATATCAAATCGTTTGCCGTAAAGGGCTTAAAAGCTCCGATTTTCTATATATATATATATATATATATATATATATATATATATATATATATATATATATATATATATATATATATATATATATATATATATATATATATATATATATATATATATATATATATATATATATATATTTACATATATATATATATATATATATTTACATATATATATATATATATGCTGGTTAGTCTATGGCGGCCTGATGAGCTCTAATAAGAGCGAAATCGCGATCGTCGTTTGACTAAAATGGATCATTGTGTCTGCTGTGTTGCAGAACATGTTCCAAACAAGGATCATTTTCTTGTTATGACGTTGGTGTAAGTGGAATGAAAACATACTATCATATATATATATATATATATATATATATATATATATATATATATATATATATATATATATATATATATATATATATATATATATATATATATATATATATATATATATATATATATATATATATATATATATATATATATATGTACGTTTGTTTTTAAAATGGAATAATATGAATACTGTATTTTTCTTAAACTGTAAAAAAAACGGAGCTTCAAATATAATTTTTTATTCTACAATATGGATTTTTGTTTTTTGTCAGATTTTAAGATACATTCTTTTGTAAATAGTAGAGATGTTAGAAAATAGCATCTCTTTGAAATATGTCAGACCTACATATTCTTGTTGGGGTTCCTATATGTTTTAAATAACTAGGTGCGCTTCAAAGCTGTATGGAGTAACGCAGCATTGACGCATAATTTAGGCTAACTTCATATTATATTTTATTTTTAAGCATTAGGTAAATTAGCTACTTATGATTTACTTAATTAAGTGTATGTTTCCTTATCTCAATCTTGATCACGAAATGTGGATACTGTCAGGTATCACTTTCAACGTCCCTGTTCGATGTAATCTACACTAAAGTAATAAAATAATTACTTACAGTCTCATTCTCCGTATTAAAATAAGCAAAGGTTATGATTTAAGTTTAACTAAGACACTAATTTCGTATGCACCATATAGAAACCTGTTCATAAGCCGTCACAAGCTTAAAGTTAAGATTTTATCATTAGTGGCTTAAATCTATTAATTTATTAAGCATTTTTTTTTAGTACAGAAAAAATGATAATTTATAGAAATAGATAAACCTTTTAAGAAAACAAATCCATAGAAATATAAGCAATAAAAAAAGCTTTAATTTGTAAAAGAGTTTCATGGAAAATACTAAACCATGCGATGACTAAAATCATTTTTTAAAATCCTATTTACTTATTGGTGCTGTCTTTACCATAAAGATCGTTGTTTATTTAAATTTAAAATATTTAACAGGCATTCAAATACATTTCAAAATATAAAATATTTAAGGTGTCGGCATTTAAAAAGGAAGTAAATTGGTTACCTCATACAAAACTTGAATCTCCGTTCAGCCGGTTTCAAACAATAACGAGTCAAGTTCCGGCTACAGTTACACTGATTATGACAAACTGCGGCACTAATGGAAAAGTTGCATTAAGGCCTGGTGATATTCCGACCACAAATGGGGTAGAAAGGCGACATTTGTATTTATGTTGCCTTGGTTTAGAAGTCTGGTTACACTCGTATAGCTATTCCTCATTCAGGGAACCTTAATGATGTTGTTTTTGTTGACAAATGAATTACAAAAGTTCCTTCGTCTTAGGCAGTGACCAAATTCTTGGTATTGAGTAGGTTTTAGAAATAATAAATTGCCTGACTTTTTTGTTAAATAAAACTTAACACTTGAAAACCAATTTTTAAAATTATTTCATGATGTCGTCCCGATTTTAAGAATTTTATATATACCGTGAAGCAAACAGCTAACTTTTAAATGTAGATTGTACTTTAGTATTATCAAAACGAAATTGATATATAAATCACTGAAATGATTTAGTATAACGTATTTGTAATATATTTTAAATGTATTTAAAAAAAAATAGAGGTATTCTAGAAAATGGTGCAAAAATTAATTTCCTAAAAAAAAAAACACATTTTTACAATTTTTTATATATTCAAATCAAATACCATTGACCTTAAGCATTTGACTTGAATGTTTAAATAAACTTAATAATTTTAAAATGCCAACATATCGAAAATTAAGTTTTCTAGTTAAAATTGGTTTGAACAGTCACAACTACACTTGTTTTACATATACGAACCATAAATAACACTAAAAAGGGAATACAATGTTCATATCTATAAGGGTTATTGCTAACCGTTAACAGTATATGTATATTTACAATAAATATAGTTTAAAACTGATGAGACCCACTTTAAAAGTTAATATGTCTAGGAGACTGCAAGTATATTTTAAACAAGTTAGAATACTTTTGATAACCCGCAATGGTCATTATTTCCTTTTTACAATTTGGCAAATCATCATGTTTTATTTGTCGGTGGTTTAATGTCGACATGTTCAGATGATTCTGCACTTTCTGGTTTTTGCTTCGTCAACCGTATTTTACTATAAAACAGTTGTTGGCCACGGCCAATTATTGAAAGTTTGGTATGCCAATTAGCGACTTTTTGCAAAAAAAAAACTGTATAGATGATGTCTAAATACTTTATATTTTATTTTCTAATATATACAAGACAGAAAACAAAATAAAAATTGGAAAAAAAAAATTCAACATAAATATAAAAATGTTTGATTAATAGCTATCATTAATATAAAAAGTTAAAAACAAATAAAGACAACCTGTCACCACAGAAAAACTAAGAAACTAAGATTACAGTAGAACCAGATTCCTCGCAAGTTTATAATTCAGATTTGACTGATAATAATAATTCACGTAACAAACGATCTTTTAATTAGGAAACGGTACTAATCGTGAAAAAATATTTATTTCAAGAGAAAAAAATACAATTGAAAAAAAATATTACAAAATAAGAAATTAAATCTGCAAATAACGGACCTAAAAGTGATGAGAGCATTATTCAAAAACGTAAGGGCCGCAAAAAATCTATTTTTACAAACTAAGATGCAACGTCATAATTTACTGTCTGAAAGAATCTGTTTTTGATGTACGTTTAACATATCTCTTTCCAACATTGCAGTTACAAGCTCAAATTTTGTATGAAGATATAATTTAAAATGCGTAAATAAATAAACATAATTTACACAAACCAAATTCCGACATATTGAATGGGAATGACTCGTTTCAAAAAGACGAAATTTTTTTTTAAGTTGCTCAAAATTCGGCAATTTTACATTTACATTTACAATAACTGATAAGATGTATGCCTATGGCTATATGCTCATGGCCAATAACTTTTTTTTTGTTATTTTGACGAAAATAGCTGTTTATCTAATCTATATCTATCTATTACCAACAAATAACACAATTACAAACAATATCGTTTAGTAGCGTGTTTTATACGAGATTTTTCCTAATATTGACCATTTAAAAACATTTCAAAAATGATAAAATACAACAAAAACCCTTCAGAATTATAAATTTAAGAATTTGATGATTTGTTTCCTCACTTGTTACGAAAAATTTTACTTTTAGCAACGAATAGTAAGACTTTTCAAAACGTTAGGCTGTTCAAAAAATTGACATATTTTATGCCAAAATTAGAAAAAATTGTTAATTTCTTAAATAGGAAATATCAGATAATGTTAGTTGCTACATATATATGTTCCTAGATAAGTGTTCTACTCAGGTACACACTTACTTTTTTATATCAACAAAACTGAACTTTTCCGTTAGATTAACCCTCGTTAACCATACATAAAAGCTACCTACAAACTAATAAACAATTAGGAATATGTTTATAAATAACGCATTAGTTTAAACAAATTGCAACACAAATTTATAATTTATACAAATGGATAAAATTGATGAAAAATTATGTCATCAAATATGTATGGTTTATTCTGAACTATAGTAATCTAAATTTAGTCGTGGTATCGTTTTGGTGTGTTTGTTGTATGCTTTAATTTTAATGAAACTATTATTGGGCATGGTAACGACCAAAACACGAAAAAACTTTTAATTGATCATGTCCATACCTAGAAATAAAAGGCATAAAAAAAATTTACAAGGAAGATATTTAGCAAGTGCCAAAAATTAAGATTATCATTCGATCTCCAGGAAACTAGGAAACAAACAGCCTCTCAAATATGTTTTTTTTTTTATATAAAGGAGTTCTCGATGTTCCGACCGAAAGTTCTTATGCGAACAATGTAATTCTATGACTACAAATTTCTAAGATACTTGGTTTTAAATTTTACCCAAATCCTATATAAAAAAGAACAATATGGACGACACCTGGAAGAACAAACTCAAACAATAAATGTTAGTTGTAAAAGGTTTTGTTGAAATACATATTCTTGTAACATTTCTACTAGGCCGAAATACGTTTTCCACAAAAAAGTAGAAATCTTATTTTTTTGTACCTAGAGTGTTAAATAAAAATACTAAGGGTTTACTTAAGTAATCAAAGCAATTGTCCATATTTGCTAAAGGGCTCTAGTTTTATTAGTGGACATCAAAACAATGTCTCCAGTGTAGTATAATTTTCAAGACGTTAACATGGCACATATTTCGCTCTTTCGAGCATCATTAGACCTACAAGTGACAGGGAGAACCTTAGTAAATTATCATACTCAAGAACTAAAAAATAACACTCAAAATAGAATAAAACAAGCTAAAGTACACCAAAATAAACCACTACTTAACATATACGATCGACACTGAAATAAGGTTATGTATCTCTAACCACGATTCAATCCGGGCTGTCCTAGTGGAAGGCAGCAGATGATACTTATAGGCTACGGCACTGGTAAACAAAAATGACTAAAATCTCTCGCACTAAAAATGGATAGAAAGAAATGTTGTTTACCTACAATAATTAGTTCATTAATTTGTTAAAGTTGGTTCGAAATTAAAACATCGTTTACGTGAGAATAGGACTTTTTTTGGCTTTGGTTATTTTCATTTTTTCAAACAGGTCAAGCTGTTGCCCCATCGGACATTCATGTAAAACGTCAACATAAGAAATGAAGAAATGACGACCTGACTTTAAACAATGATTGCCAAAAACTGAAAGAGTTTCAGTCCCATCTGAATTTCATAATCTGTTAACAACATTGTTGTCTCATATAGTGCATGCAACATTCACCACAATTTAGCGCTTGAACCCCAGATCTGAACAATTTATTGTTTGTGTCCTTTAGTCTTACTCAATTTCTCTTAAGAGTATCTATTACTTTGAACGAAATATTGATATTTTTAAAATTATTTAAAAAATTTGCCAATTGGAGAAAAGCACTTCCGAAAAAACAGGAACAAGTTTTGTTTTGATATTAGAAAAAGAATTTTTAAAAAAATTTATTTGGACAAGTACAGAGACGAATCTGAATTACAACAACGTTTAGTTGCATTCGGATATGTTTATAATGTTTGCAATGCTGAGCTTGCAAGTAAGCAATCTTAAGAAGGTCGCTGATAAAGGGGTTTTAATAGAATGTAACTCCTCCCGCGTTAGTTGATAGAACATCCCTTATGGTTGTGATTTCACCCTTTCACCCAATTCATTTAGTTCGATTTTTGAATTATTTGTTTGATTTTTAGTTATTGGAAGCTTCTTAAGTTTGTCTGAAATACAATATTTGAATAAAATATGGATTAATACAATAATAATAAAAATATAAAGTAAAACAGTCCAAAAACTTATTCTATTCTCTTCACATATATAGTGGAAGACATTTCTTCTAGGCTTTCTTTTTGTTTCTTCCGGCTTGATTGGATTTCATCTGTGACTTTTAGATTGACAAAGTTCAAATCCATCGTGGGTGGATTAAATATCGGTTGATATTCATTGATGACGTCTAATTCCATGGTCGGAAGATTCACTTCTTCGTACGACAAGTGTGAGGGCTTATAGTTTTCAAAAACCATTGATTGTATTTGGGCTTTACACTCAGGTGGAACTTCTAGTAGATAGGAACTAAAAAGTGGAAAGCTATCTTCAAGATTTTGGCAAATTGATTTACTGATTATATGGCTTGGTATGGTGACAAGCTAATTTCCATCAATAATTTTCGTAACTTGTACTTCATGCAGCTTGATTTTGAACGGGTGACAAGTAGTGGCATTTTTGGTGAATTTTAACAATTCGACAGCACATGGCGGATGGTCTTCAATAGTCCTACTGTGGGCATTTTTGCAAAGGAATTCATTCGATACTACTTCAACACATTTTTCTTCTTGGTAGGCGTACTTATATCGCTAAGTGCCAGGTAAGGTTTATAGGGTATGTTAGTAAAGAATGAATTTTTAGTTGGAATTGGTAAGGGGAAGAAATTATAATATTGATATATCTCTGCCTCAACTAAAGGTAATTTTAAGATAAATGTTATTTGAAAGTTTTTTATAAAACTTTTAATTTCAATTAATTTCTCAAGAATTAATATATTTTGAAGGTCACCCTGTATAGGTAATTTATTTGTATGTATTATTTTACTTAGACTCGTAATTTCTTTTGAGAGCTCGTAAGGATCAACTATAGAGTTGTGAAGTACATTAATTTTAAAGAATGTTATTGCTACTTCGATCTTATCTAAAATGTTATAGATTGATTGGTATAGCAGCGTAATTTGGTTAGTAAATGTGAATATTTGGTAGTACTCATGAAATTGTGTATTTTCTAAATCTACCTTTTTTATAGTTTCTTCTATTTGTAAAATACGACTTTTTAAAATTAATTGATTATGCGTCACATTAGACATCATATCTCTAAATTTGTTGATTGCTTTGTCTAGCAATGTTATTTGATTAATAGAATCGCTTTTTAATTTATTTTGATTTTCTTGAAGATCTTTATTTTCTGATCGATAATTTCGGCGTCAGATTGATCTAGATCTAGTTATGCTTTTAATAAAAGAGCCTAAGTGATTAAATAGACCTCTTTTATTCCTAATATTTGTATGAGAAGGAATTATTTAACTTATTAGATTTTCTATGCGTTTTTCTATAGCATGTAAAGGTATTAGAGAGTTTTGATATTCAGTAAAATAAATGCTGTCATTTTTGAGATGTGAAGACAGTTTGTTTGTCTGTGTTTTTGGAGTGTTAAATTCTAAAATTAGAGGTTGTAGGTCAATGTTTTGTACAAAGGATCAGTGGCTAGCGACTAATTTAGCTGTGCCTAATTTGGAGGGTAGTATCCCTGGATGTTTGTTTAGGTCTTTGAACTTTAATTTTGTGGCTAAGGTGCCGATGATGGTCCAGCGCCATCTGTAATAACGGGTACTATTTTAGTCTCGTTTACGTGAACAATTTCTTTATGTTTAGTTTTTGGGTTTTCGATACGTATTTTGTTATTTTCAAGTATTTCTCTCAATGTGAACGGTCCAGTGAATTTGTTTTTTATTTTACTAGCTCGTGAACTTGCTTTTTTGTATACTTGCGATCCAATAATTCATTTTTGATTTGTTTTTTAGTCATTGACTTTGTCAATTATTTTTTGTTTTAGTTATTTTGACTCTTTGGTTATTGTTTCATAGAGGACTTGTGTTTTGTTGTTATGATTATGTATATAATCAATGAAAACATGTGAGACTACAAGGTTCATGGGATCTCGAGAATCTGTGTGACCTTGAGTTAGTTCAAATGGGGTAAAATTTGTACTTGAATGTATAGTGCTATTATAGGCTATTATGGCGTAATTCATTAGATTTATAACATCTGTATTCGGGCCCGTATTTTGAAGTATCCTTATTCCTGGAGAATTGGACTCATGATGGTTAGGAGTTGTGAAATGAATATTGATGTTATGAGCTTTTAATAGACCTTTGACTACTTCATTTTGAAATTCGGAACCGTTATCGGATACAATGGTTTTAGGAATACCAAAAAATGAAAAGAATTTTACAAGTTGTTCGCAACATGATATTGCGTTTCCTAGATAGGATAATGCTTGTCCAAATTTTGTAAATTTGTCAAGGAATGTTAGGAATTTTTGTTTTCGTACAATGAATGTATCAATGTGTATAATTTCGAAGGATTTACTTGGTGTTTCGGTTAACACTAAAGGCTGGTCAGGTGGTTTTCTATTATATTTACAGCGTTGACATTTTCCGCAATTATTGAGGTAGTTCGTAACATCAGTTTTCATTGATTTCCAAAAATAAATGGATTTTAAAAATTTAAGGGTTTCGTTTATACCTCGATGATTTGTTTTACCTTCATGTTTAAATTTTATGAGTACGTTTCTTTCGTTTTCTTTAACATTGTTGACTAATATTGTAAATTCAGTTCATTTACATTTTTGGAAATGATTAGACATTGCTTGTTGGAAATATGGTCTTAGTTCTTTAGAAAAGAAATATATATGTGTTGTTGTGTCGGTGAGATATTCGCTAAGAAAGTTTACAGTGCTGTCCATATTTGTAGGTAGGGTAGCATGTATTATTTTGTTTCCATCAAAATTTTCTTGATCGATTTTTATATAGGGATCGTAAGGAAATTTTTTGATTATAATTTGATTATGTTTTTGAAGTTTATCTAAATAATCATTGAGCTCTGAGTCTGTTTCCATTTTTTCTAAAAAATTATTTTCGGTTTCTTCTAAAATTTCTATTTCGAAAGGTTCAAAAATATCTATTTTTATTGGATTTTGACTAGAATTTGTAATAATTGTATAAGCATGAGAGTCTACAATTGTAACTAGAGCTTCTGGCGTTTCGGTTTTACCAAAATTTTTATATTTTAGAATGCCGATACCATTTTAATATTTAAGAGGTATTTTTACTTTTTGTAATGTTCTTGGAGGAATAGTAATTTCACAGGGTTTGAAACTTTCGTTTTGCACTGTATTATTTTGATAGTAATATAAAGGTAAAAGATTCTAAACACAAATTTTTTTTAAGTTTATGCTGGCTCCAATGTGTGTGACAAAATCAATACCTAAAAGTCCATCGAATTTTGGGGAAAAATCAAAAAGATAAAATTTATGATTTCCCAGATAGTTAAAAGATTGGAAAATTGGAATATTAATCACTTCATTATGTGTAGAAGTTGCATGAGCTGTTTTTACAAAAAATGGTTCTGTGAAAATTGAATTGGGCGAAATTTTATAAGCTAAATTAGGTTTTATAAAACTACGACCACTACCTGTGTCTATTAAGAATTTACCATTAATTTCTGGGAGAAATATAATTGTTAATTCAGTGTTATTATAATTATTTAAAAGTATTACGTGACTTGGTTTGTGTTTAAAATGTCTTGAAAATTTTCGTTTGGTATTTCTACATCATTTGGCATGTTTGCAGAAAAATATGTTTCGCTTGAGTTTTCAAAGTTTGTCATATCATGACTATAAAAGTCACTATTGGTATAATTATGTTCGTTATTTGAACAATAATATTGGTAATCATCAAATTGATTAACTGGATAATCAATTGAATTTATTAAATTATTTTGATTTTGTTGAGCAGTGTATTTACTATATTCGGAATTGTTATTATATGGGGTATAATTACTGTTATCATTATACGCTGAATATTCACTGTTCAAACAACTCTTTTATGGCATAATTATTATTACGATAAGGCATTTGTTGCGTTGGATTTCTTAATATAGTATTACCCGAGGAAGTGTCCTTAGGCTCAGGTCTTCGTAATCGAGTTACAACTGAGTCGGAACGGGGACGTTTATTAATATTATGATTATTGTAAAAAGTAGGTCCAGAGTTATTTTCATTCGGTCTAAATTTTTGACGTGTGTTATTTGCAAAATTAGGTCTGGGTTGATTAAAATTGGGGACAGTTTGTCTGAATTGTCCGAAAATTGGTGATTATTTACATTTGATCGATTTGCAAAATTATTTTGACTGGGGAAGTTTTGGTGTATAGAAAGGTCTTTGCACATTAGCAGAATAATGTACAGGTGTTTGATATATTTTTTGTTTTTGCATTTGCAATGCATTTTGTTGTACACCAATAGTAGTTTTTATATTAAAATTTGGGCGATTTTTATAATAAATAAAATTTTCTTCTTCTTGAGCCTGAGAGAATTAGGATTTTTTAATCGAACAATTAATTGCATGTGGTAACTTAGGCCATTGATAAATGTTTTTAAAATTAAATTATCATATTACTTAATTCTAAGTAATTTTAAAGGTCTATTATCATCTGACATATTTATTTTAGCAAATAATAGGCTACGAATATTGTGTAGTCTTAGCCCAAAATGTTCCCTACTTTCATTCTTTTCCGGTTTTAAAGTTATAATGTCCTGTACAACACAATCAATAGATCTTTTATCAACAAAACTAGCAATTATTGCTTGTTTTATTGAATCCCACGTTATTAATTCAATTCTAGAAGCTACAATGTCTGCTGCTCTATCGACTAGTTTATTTAAGATAGTATCGAACAGACATATATTGATTGGTGCGTTAGCAATATTTTGACCTCTATGGTTATTTATAAAATTATCGCATGCTGTGATAAATCTATTAATTAAATTTGGGTTTCCGTCAAATTGCGGAATATTGTCGGCTTGGTACCTAATTAACGCATAATTGGGTGTTGCCATTTTTATTTGTTATATGTAAAAAACTGAGAACTCAAAACTAGACTTATTTTAATGTAGCGTATTTATATGGTTAAAATACACTTCTCAGATCTACGATTTTAAATATAAAATAAACGTTTCGAACTTATATTTAATATGTACAGTACGACAGAGAATATACAATATTTTATATATACAACGGGATACGAAAAATAACAGGAAAATTGGAAAAAATTAGAAAATTCACTTGCAATATTAGTACGATTTCGATTTTCATTCCTTACAACTAGGCGCAATAGGAAAAGCGATGCTTGTCTTCTCCCTGGATTGACTACTGCTATGAGTCCGGGACGATGCTTGTTCCCTCGCTCGTACCAGGACAGGACGATGTTTGTTCTTGCCCACGGTCTTGGCTGCGAATCCAGAAACTTCTGATTTCTGACGAAGTGTTCGAATTTGCTACGAACTCGTTGAGACGGACACGTCGTCGGAAAATTCGGTGTTTTTACTTCAAATGTACAAAAAAAGAACTTTTTAAAAAACTTTATTTCGACAAGTACAGAGACGAATCTGAATTACAACAACTTCGTTTAGTTGTATTCGGATAAATTTATAATATTTGCAATGCTAAGCTTGCAAGTAAGCAATCTTAAGAAGGTCGCTGGTAAAGGGGTTTTAATAGAATCTTAGTAATACACTTGAAAATAATATTCTCATCCTTAAGTTTCGAATATAAGACATTTGATACTTGTTTACAAATGTATAAAATAAATAACTGATGGACTCCAAAGACAACTCATTGTTCATAGCAGACTGCATTATAATATCCAGCTCCTTTTTAAAGGCTTTCATTGAAATAGGTAAATTACACCACCACTAGAAAAAGGAATTTGTGTGTGTAAGGAGAATTTAAAGCAAATTGAATAATATTATCCCTGCAAGATGATTTCCGGTAAATAACTTTTGTTTGTTTTAGTCTACTCTAGCGTGTTTTATTCTATTTTTAAGTTATTTTTTAGATTTTTTGGTGCGAAAATTTACTAAGGTTCTTTCTGTTACTTATAGATCTGATGTTGTTTGAAATGGCGAAACACGTGTCATGACAACATGTTGAAAATTATGCTGTACCGAGACCGAGACTCAGAGTCTTTCTGTTTCTATGTCTGTTATTACTTAAGCAAGCCATTGATTTAAAGAGCTTCACCCTAATAGTAAACGGAACCTTTGTCTGGGACGTATTGGCTCATGGAATTATTTTAGTATATATTAAATTTAAGGAGTAAACTTAGCAACAGGAAAACAATACAGAGAAGAATACTAATCCGTAAAGTGCTAGAGCATGCTATCAGAGTAATTTGATTTGCAAATTTAGCTAAGGATATTTCCTTTGGGACTACCGGGTTGGGACGGAGAATAACAATGGATGGGAACTGTGCTTTGATGAAATAAAAAAAATACTGAAAGAAAATGTTGTAAATAGTCTATAAAAATAGTAGTAAGTAGACTTAAAATTTTAGGTAAAAATTGTTTTAATATTACTATTTCAAATAATTAATACTGATAATATTCGTTTAGGTGTAATACTAAAATATACGATTTTATTGTAAATACTACAATTTAATTTCTTTCTAATAATAATTTGACTATTAGCTGATATTTTATTTAAACATTTTTTTTATTTGATTAGGTGTAGTAAGGTAATTGAAATAATGTCTGCTAGGGCCTTAATTGTCACCCTTTTAGTTATTTAAATATGGCAACTAGCGATTTACTATAGAGTAGGGTTTGAAATGTTCCTCCAGTGGGACTGTTTTATGTAAATATACGTTCCCAATATCATATTTCGGATTTTTGATTTTTTACACTTTTTTGATGTGTAAAGTGAATTTCCAATTGGAGTCCACGATGACGGCAATCTACTGAATTCCTTAATATTCGTGTCACGCTTATGGTCAGATTGCCACGACCACTACTATGGCTTTTGGATCTGCTAGTGGTAACCTGAGACTTGAAAGGTCTCCTTTAGGGGTTAGGACAATGGTAAAGTTTTTGGGAATTTCTATTGATGAGCAGCTAGTTAGTTAATAGTAGAGACCTATGCAGGCCACTATTTAAATAAAAAACTAATAACTTTAACAACATTGTTTTTGTTTATCTTGAAAATGGTCTGCATGGTTTATAAACATAAAAATAGAATATCTATGCCCGGACGTTATCATGACACCCGCCAGTCTCATGATTTCTGCTACGACTCGCATAAAAAATTCTCTTATCTTAGGAAGATATTTAACCACCTTCCTGCAGGTTGTAAAAGGTTGTGCTACTTTGAAGTCGGTCAGGAATTCCATTAAAACAATATTAACTGAGAAAACATTTTAGGAGTTGGGAGAATTCTACCGTGATACCTCTTAATATCGTGCATTATTTTTATATTCTTATTCCAATTTTAGTTTTTATGTTGTTGCTTATTTTACTTTACTGATTCTGTTTTTAGATATTTTTTAAATATATACATTTTTGGAAGAACTCAACACAATAACACAGCATTACCAGCTAATAACGGTTTTACTTTATATTCCATAAATAAGCTTTATTTTAAATTTGTGAACAATAAATCCTCTTATAATATAATACACCCTAAGTTTGACAAAAATAACAACCAATATAGTTGTATAACATTTGTTGCCAATATTTTGTTACAAATGTCAAAGTTCTTTAGAAATTTTAACATAACTATTGCAATTAAAACTGTAAACACTGTTAAGAAATATTTAGTTAAAATTAAGGATAATACTGACGGATTCTCAAGATCTGGAGTATTGTTATAGCGACTGTCCTGTATGTTGGCCAGTCCGGGAGGAAGATATCTACCAGCGTACAGGAACATGTAAACCTATTTAATAGATATAAAAATTCGGAAAAAATTTAAACATTATGTCAAGACAAAAGTATATTATTATGAGTGCAATCTTAATTCATGAAATTTTGTTATATTACGTACTTTTATGACAGGATGCCCCAAATCGCTTCATAGAAATAAGCACTTTTCCATAATTTAGGTACGTAAATGTATTAATTTAAAAAGCAGATAAGTAAAGTGATTCTCAATTCGGAAAGTAAAAAAAAAGATTTTTTAATAATTTTTACTATTGTCATACATACTTTTTTCAAAATTAAAAAATAATGTATTCTAGAGATTACAAAAAATACCGTTATATTAATAACCACTATTACAACGAAAATGAAATCAAAAAACCCAATAACTACAGAGGCTTCTGATACCTAAGTATAAATAACTTTTAGAATAATTAACAAGGTTAAGATTTGCATTAATACTAAAAAAGTAGCAATCCAGAGCAAAAATTAAAAGTGCCTGCTATATGTTAAAAGCAAACACAACTTGCCTGAAAAATTAATAAAAAAATAATAAAGAATCCAAAAATATCTATAGCTAACATTTTTCTACTGCACCGGTCTATACACTGTTTCTTCATAATAACTAATTTTGGTAACCTAAGAAAAGTTACACCTGGTAAGTGATTTTTATAACTATTTTTGCAATTATACACAGCTCACATATTCCGAGACATTGTTTTTTATTATGTAGACTTCTGCATAAAAAAGTATATCAATTATAAAAGAAGTTTTGATTCTATCCTTAGCTAATTACGTTTCACTATGGACGAACAACACTTTTTCAAAATTGTGTAATCTATTACTACTTGTAAAAACTAAACAATATTGACAAAACAATGCTTAAAAGGCAAATTTCTATCACAGAGCAACGTAACTAATACTAAATCTTTGGGCTGACAAGGCCAGAGTATGTCATTCAACCGGTAATTAACCTTTGCGGTCGGCGAGAAACGGCGAACCTTGCGCTTACGAGAAGTAACTATCCTGTGTGGTTTATGATTCTTGATTTTACATGAGTGTTCTAAGGGAAAGAAATTAGATTTATTAGAAAAAATGGAAATAACTAAAGCCAAGAAAAGTCCACTTCTTACCTGTGTTAATGACGTATTTAATTTCGAACCCCATCTCATCTTTAGTAACATAAATAATAATTAGCATTGTTTATTTAATTTTTTCAGCAGCTTCTTCTTATTATTGTGGTACGTCTAAGATATAACGTGTGATTTGTTGTTTTGTATTTTATTCTTATTTTGTACTTAAATTTGTGGTTTTAAATGTGTTAAGGAAGCTTTACTTAATATTATCTTTTAATTGTATAATTACTATATTAGAATTTTCCAATATTGTAGGTCTGATGATGCTCGCTAGAGCGAAACTAGTGTCACCATAGTTTTTTTTAAAATATTTGTTTGACTGAGACCAAAACTTTGTGTTTTATTTAATAGAATAGTTGAATATACATTTATGTTATTTTGTTTCTTTTTTATTTTTATAAAAATGATTTGTGCTTTTTGCCGCCGCGGCGTCTGAAGTTGATACTGATTCCTTGGCCCATTAAAGTCTTAATTTGGACAGCGCGCCATGGGGTTTTTTTAAAATGAAGCCGTTGTCAAAGTGAGTATTCATGTTCATCTAAAATGTTGTACAAAAAAGCAAATTAAAACTCAAGGGATTTTAATGAGATAAAATAAAAGGTAAAACCGTCAAAAATGTCAGTTTGGCATTCAATAAAGAAAACTATATTGAAGCTACAACTTAAAATTAATTTTTTGTTAGAGGAAGTAGTGGTTAATGTAGATTGAACGGTAATTGTACAAATAGTGAAAGAAACCAGCCTAAAAAACATATGAAGATCTCGCAAATGATCTCATCGAGATCATTATGAAATATTTGACCAATACTTTGAGACTTCAATGCAAGAACAAAGTCAAAAGAAATGATTGATATAACAGAACTTGTTGAATATTCTATAACAAATATTTAGTACTAACGTAACGTTTTTATCATTAAACACTTAGTTAAAATTCACTATTGACTAAGTATATTGAGATTAAAAAGTTTTTTCTGAGTGGAAAGAAAATCGTTGTTGCCGTTTTCGGCAGTAAAATATGCAGTAACTGCACATTAAATTCGTGTCGTTACGACATAGTTTATTTTTGATCGAGGTGTATCTAATTATACACATGAAGAAGCTTTGAAGTTTCTATGAGAAAACCTAGTTGGCACTATTGAAAAGGCTACAAAATTCCTAGGTGAACTTATAAGTAATGGCAATATAAAACCATTTCTTCCTCAGGTATTTAACCATGCCGCAACCCAAAAGAGTGTTTAGTTTTGTCACCTATCTTTAATGGTATATGTGCAGATATAAATGTCCTGCTTGAAACACTATCTAGTTTGTATCGCTCTTGCAAATGCACTAACTTTAACAATGTTAAGAACTGTCAATATCCAAAAAAAATATATAACATATTTTCACGCCTTGTTTTGGCGTAACAATCTCATCAAGGAAGAATATATTTTGTTTAAAATATCCTTTAAATATGCCTAGTAAGGCACAAGTTTTTTTTAATAAAAGTCATTAATGTTGAAAATAATTACAATTTTAGTTATAGAAATCAAAACCAAAAAAATACTAAAATCCGAAAATTTACAAATCAATATTTAAGTCTAGGATTAAATCAGATGTTTGGCAATAAAAAGAATAATAAAAATCAATACTTGCAATCTTGCCACAAGTATACATCAAAGGTTTATCACCAAACTGTCTTTTTAAATTGTTCTTGGTACTACCGTCCGTCGAAAACTCTAACTGCTGATTTCTCATAAATCGTTCGTATTTATTACTCTCACTGCTTAATGTATAGTAAAAATATTTAAAAAGCATTTTTTTGTACCATTGCGGCAAAAAGATACAAGGACAAAGAAATTTGCTTTAATCTCCTATACTATTAGGTAACAAATGTCAATTGCATTTTTGATAGATAGAAAAAAAAACGATAATGCCAGCATTGACTTTCAAAAGAGTCTTAAACGCAAAAGAAGAATAGGAGTGTTAGATTTAAAATAACCGATATGCTGCTAATAAAATATGACGAAAATAAGCAGAGAAAAGTAGAATTTTGTAGAAAATATCTCAACTAGAATAATGTAAGAAAAAGAGTATAATATTTTTTGACGAAAAAATATTTCGGTCGTGCAACAATGACAAAATTCGTGTATATAGACCCAGAAACATGAGGTATCACGAGAGATATACATATAAAACTAATCAAGGTAAC
Source organism: Kuschelorhynchus macadamiae (assembly GCA_030620095.1). Classification (NCBI taxonomy): domain Eukaryota; kingdom Metazoa; phylum Arthropoda; class Insecta; order Coleoptera; family Curculionidae; genus Kuschelorhynchus; species Kuschelorhynchus macadamiae. Next base: position 296,879 of record JAUTXW010005140.1, on the reverse strand, counting down.
CTTTTTCTATTAATATTTGAAGCTGGATTAGTAATAGGGGTTTAGGAGTTTTTGCAAATTTTTCAGGGAACACTGACGGCTGTTGTATATCGAGATATTCTTCGTCGAGTTATAATTCCATCGGTTGAAGTGGTATGTACTGACATAAATGCACACGTCATGTTTACATCGTGTGCTACAAATTAACTACTTCTGGCGCGTTTTGCTAAATAAAAATCTTAAACGTTCGTGGAATGCTTCTTATAAAATATTATCATAAGATCAAATGAACTTACCAAGTGATGTTCGATCTTGATTATATGAAGGCCTCGTCGAAATAAATAAAGACATATGTAGTACCTCCGCCTCTGGCCAATACGTCCACAATCTTGAAAGCTAAGCAAAAAAGAATCCCTTCGTACCCTTGCCTAACTCTGCCGATAGTATTCAGTCTAGTTTAAAGTCGTTGTTGCAACACAATTTGGGTTTTTTTTTTTTAAATATAAAAAATTGGGTTGGGTTGGGACTTTATTTATTTCGACGAGGCCTTCATATAATCAAGATCGAACATCACTTGGTAAGTTCGTTTGATCTTATGATTATATTCGGCCTCGTCTCATAAATAAAGACATATGTAGATGTTTAAAGAAGTTGCAACAACTAATTACTTCAAAAAAAAAAAATATATATATATATTTTTCATTTTTTAAGTTAATATGCAACATTAAGGAACATAAAACAAAACATATGCAAATCAACAGTCTAAAAAAAAAAAGAAAATTTTTCTTATGGGTATGTAAGCATAATAATGTAATAAATATGTAATTTATCACAACAGTTTATAACACACTAATCTTACAACAACAAGGAAAACATAAAAATTAATATCATAACATATAATATAAAGGTTTTGGTAAAAAACAAGATAAACCAAATAACAAACATCTTTCCAACGAACAAATTATTATGTATGTTAATTATTATTTTAATTTACAAACTAAGAATTGTTTGGGCAAACTCTTGGTTGAATATCAAAGGTCTATTGTAAAAATTCGCAAATGTGTTTTATCCATCTTGCGATGGTTTGCGAGGTGGCTTTGTGATATGGTTTCTTATATGTGAGAAACAAGGATTTACAAGAGCCTCTTAATTTCTTTGTCTTTTCCAAATATTCTAGGAGAGTCCTAGAAACACATATATTTGGGTTTTCATTAAAAAATGGCAAAACTATAAAAGGCTGACTCTTATTTCTGCCTGATGTCTTTATTCGACTTGGAATTTTTATTTCAATTCTCTCTTTTTGAATTATTATATTGTCAATATCAATCAGATTTAAGGTTTGAATACGCTGTCCCGTTGCCAATGCCATCAGACTTACTAGTTTTTGGGTAAGCATTTCCAAACTAATCTCACTATTTTTAAAGTTTTTTAAATAATTTATAACAATACCTGGGTCCCAGGTATTTTCATATTTAGCCAAGGTTGGTCTTTTCCCAAAAACTCCCTTAAAAAACCTTTTTAACCTAAAATCTTGCCCCAAGTCCGGCCCTGCTATTTGTGCAATTGCAGATCTGTAATTATTAAGAGTACCATATGAAGTCCCTCTCTTAAAATGTGTGGTTAAAAACTCTAGGACAGTTGGAACTTCAACTTTAAAGGGATTTAAATTATTTGCTATACTAAACTCCCACCATAACTTTAAGGCAGCATTATATTGCTTTAATGTTGCGGGTGTAATTGAGCTTAAACATATATCTAAAGAATCTCTAGGCACCTTTCCTAACAATAGCGACCTCCTGATAGTCTCCCCGCCACCAGGGTAAGGTTCTGCAAAAGGGGGTGTGGTAACCTATTAAAGGTATGTAAAAATTTTTTTAGGATTAAAGATTAATAGTTCACCAACTAGTATTGACTTAAAAATAGGATACCATGGTTGTGAGACCCAGAGAAGAACAACTACTATCCCTTCCGCTCGATCTTCAATTATCTTTTGAAGCACCTTTAAAATCATACAAAAGGGTGGGAACGCATAAAAATTTAGTTTGCTCCAATCCAGTGTAAAGGCATCTACTTTATGTGCCTCTGGGTCTCGCAACCATGATATAAACATAGGACACTTTCTATTCAACCTACTAGCAAATATATCAATATCTGGTTGTCCAAAACAATTTACAATGTTTTGAAAGGCTTTATCTGATAAAGACCATTCCGTCTCCTTGTGCACCTGACGAGAGGCCCTATCGGCTTCTATATTATGCTTTGTATTTATGTAGCTAACAAAAATTAAAATATTTCTACTTTCACAAAACATCCAAATTTTTCTTGTTATTTCATTTAATTTATTAAATCTAACACTCCCTTTCTTATTTATACAGGCTACAGCTGTAGTGTTGTCAACACGACATAAAATATTGCAGTTTGATAATTTTGAAACAAAACACTTTAATCCAAAATACAATGCCAAAAGCTCTAAATAATTTATGTGCTCTACCTGTTCTTTATCTGACCAATATCCCAACGTTCTCTTTCCGTTGCAAAAAGCCCCCCAACCTGATCTTGATGCATCAGAAAATATCTCTAAGCAAAATTTAGACAAACTAATATTATTGGAAGTATTTATGTTATTTATAAACCAATTAATGTCAAAAAATAACGTCTCTGGTATTTTCATCTGTACATCATAGCAACCCTTAGCCTGTTTTAAAGCGATATGTTTACAACGTTCTAGGGATTTTAAATGAAAGTACCCATATTTTATCGCTGGGCATGCTGAAACCAGTATGCCAATAAATTCTGCAAAGTCTCTAATCTTAAATATTTTTAATTTTAAAAATTTTTTGCAAATACAAGATATTCTAACTTGCTTTTCAGTTGGTAATGATAGTTCCATTGAAAAAGAGTTATAGATAAAACCCAAAAATTTACATATTTTGCTAGGTATTAGACTGCATTTTGTATGATTAATTAAAAAACCTAAATATGTTAGAGTCTTAATTGCTAAATTTGTATTTCTGCTACATTCATTATATGATTTTCCAAAAATCAAAAAATCATCCAGATAAACTACTAAAAGGATCCCCCTTTTTCTTAGCATACTAACTACAGGTTTTAAAATTTTTGTGAAAATGTAAGGTGCACAGCTGAGCCCAAAAAGTAGACACTTGTATTCATAAATTACATCCTGGAATATAAATCTTAGGTATTTTTTGATGTGCTTCTCGTACTGGGACCAGATAATAAGCATCTTTTAAATCAATGCGACACATAAAAAAATGTTTTCTTATTAGCCGGGCAACTACCCTATTATCTTCCATGTTAAAATGTTTGTTTTCCACAAAGGAGTTAAGTTTTTTTTAAATTTAATATTAATCTATAGGTCCCATCAGGTTTTGGTACAAAAAAAAAAAAAAATTTGAAATAAATTGTTTTTTACATTTCTTGACAGCTGATATTGCGCCTTTATAACTTTTTTAAAATTAAATTTTCTTTTTGAGACCATTTATTCTCAGTGGGAATGAACTTTTGCACGGGATTATTGGTAAATGGAATTGACAGTCCATTAATATAAGACCTCACTGTCCTATTTATAAATAAACTCTGCCACCTATGTACAAAATGTCTCAGGCGTCCGCATGGTTTACTAACCTGAAAGTCTATATGCGATGACTGCGCCTTCTGTTGCTCGGGTTGCTCTGCGAGTAATTGTAAAATACTTTCCGAGATAGTAATTTTTACCTCGGGGTTTATTGAAGGTGGATTTATTAAGGTACAATTTTCTGGAGGCAAATATTTTTCAATTAGACAATTTCTGGTTTCGTCATCCAGGCCACCAGTTAAAATATTATTCCATCGCAAAGCTATATCTGCATGGATGGGTTTTCCATACGAGTTCTTGGCTACCCCTTCCTCTCCCAAAATGGATAAAATTTCCATATTAAAATTGTTTCTGGATTCATCTGCAAGAGAATGAACCAGTTTAGTTAAATTCTCTTTAAATGTATTCATTGATATCACAACCAATAAAAACTATTATCAAGTAATGGGAAAGAAAAGGCCACATAATCCATTTTCCACAAGTGGATATGCGTCCTGCTATCACAAGCAGGTAAAACAACGATATACACATAATAGGGAATCTGTTATCATTACAACAGAAAATATGTGTCCTGCTATCATAAACAGGTAATACAAAAAAAAAAATATTATTTATTCCGTTATCACTAACAGAAAGACTGGAGGGTACCTATACCTGTTATCACAAACAGGCAGGTAGGTTTTAGACAACAAACAAAATAAAAAAAATGTTGTCCAAAAAATAGGTGTCTTTTAAACAAAAAATTTTGGGGGGGGGGGGTAGCAACAACTCTTCTCCCTCAATGCGCCCTTCTAGGACTTATCCTTTTTCACAAAACATTGGAATTGAAATATATTTTACTTTCCCTGTGCCCGTCATTATCAGCTGTTCCACTTATCCATGAAGCAGACGCAGGCGCCGTCGCGATAATACCAGGATTATTGATTATTTCCCTATCGGAATCAACAACAACAACTCTCACAGGCTGTACGGTGTCACCATCATCTTTGCTATCCTCATCCGATGAAGTCACAGACGTATAGTTGTCTACCTCTCTCTCTCTACAAACAGAACGAGACCGAGATCGAGACGGAGACCGAGAACGGTCTATCTCACTATCGCTGTCACTGATAACACGACGTACAGGTGCCCGTATTTTACGACCACGACTTTTCTTAACCTTGCATTTTTCTTCAAGACTATTAAGCCTATTATTTAACTTCTTAAACAATTTATAAAAGCCCGACCGTTCTACCGACTGACTACGACTTCTTTTTCTATGTTTCGGCATAATTTTTACGCTTTTCTACAAAAAAAAAAAATTCTGAATTTACACTATCGATTTCGATGATTCACTTGCGACGTGAACGTATCAACACAAAAACGAAGACTGAATACTATCGGCAGAGTTAGGCAAGGGTACGAAGGGATTCTTTTTTGCTTAGCTTTCAAGATTGTGGACGTATTGGCCAGAGGCGGAGGTACTACATATGTCTTTATTAATATAATTACAATTCGTGCAAAGGGAAATATTTCAACCACTACTCAGGTATGGTCTGTGTCTAGATTCAATTGCTTTTCCACAAGTCCAATTTATCAATGTTTACAGTCAAACTTATGCTTATTGCGTCACGGCATCACGCCCTTTGATGAGTTAAGCAATTTATTTTAAGCTTTTGAATCCCAGCATTTGCTGTGCCATTGGAATGCCGGGAATTTCATGTCAAAAGTGTAAAAAATAATATCATATCATTTGTGTAATAGATATGAAAATCCTTGGATTGGGGGACGGGATTTCACAATTTAGTGAAAAATGAAATGAAATCGATTAAGTTGAAAGTGTGTACTTTTAGACATATGCTGATACTTTTACAACTCTTACCAAGGCTAATATTTTGAGCAACGTAAAACCATTTTTAGGAAACCCTCTGCTGGAAACGCCCAGGGCAGTGGACTGTTAATCCGATGAAACCAATTATGCAGCAGATGATATCGGATACTTATAACGTAAAAGAAATTAAGGACAGCCTTTCAACACTAAGGTTGTTGGGATGTCTGAAAATCTTTTTTAAACACATTCGAATTTATCTTTCTGGTGGAAATAGAAACATATTTTCGGATGGATCAGAATGTCAAATCATTAAAATATTTCCATCTAAAAAGAATTTCGATGTATGTCGGGCTTTTTGTAACAGTGAATAAGCCAATTTTATAATATGATTGGAAAAGCAGTTTGTTTTGAGTGTCACAATCTCATTATAACACAAAAAGTGCACTGACTATTAAACTGTTATAACGATATATCCATTGAGCGTGCGTTGTGCGAAAGAGAAAAATGTTCTGCATATATGGAGACATTGAATAAACTTAGTTCTAATCCAAATATTGTAAAGGAGCAATTACAGGCTAATTTTCCTTTCCCTCCGGTAAACGTTTCTAAATGTATGTCGCCTTTGAAATGTGGTAATACTTTATCAAATCTCACAGCTGTTAATTCTTTAGCCCGAAATTTAACGTTTATATGTTGGATAGATATTTCTTATTAAGAAATGTTACTAGGGTTGGATTTATTTTGATTGATATTCACGAAGAATTTAACGCAACCTAATTGGCCGATTTTAAATGAAAAACTACAAAACAATCTTGGATCACGTTTAATACATTCTTCGAATTTTCGAAAAGCTAATTTTGCATCTCATGTATAATTTATTGTTTAATACTGATTGGGTAAACTTAGAAGATTTTACTAATGCCGGAGTTGATTATACATTCTTTTTAAAAATATACAATGTATTTGATCAATGTGTTTTGTGTATATCACAATAATAAATACCAACTTTGGTTTTGCCGTTAAATAGATTAAAGAAAAAGCGAAGTACTGATGTTTCAATAAAAGGAATTCAAGCCTTTAAAATTTTACTCGCCAACGAGCTAAGGTTGAAGCTGCTATAGATAATTCGTGTTAAGACTATATCAAAAGATTTGAATCAGAAATATCATTTAACTCCAACAAATTTTGAGCATATGTAGATGGTCCACAACTAAATTTGCTAATATAATAACATATAATGGTAGTCAGTTGAATAATCCAAATGATATATCGGGTAGTTTTCCAGTATGTGGTCTCTAAAGGTTTTCTCTATAACTCTGACATAAGAAATTGCAGACTGATCTCTATCATTTTTAATTTTTATGAATTTAACAAAATTTTGGAACATTAAAATTTAATCATGTCAATCTATCTAGTTATTCGACAGCATGGTTTTATGAAAGGTCGCCCAACGACCTTCCATAAAAACATATGTGTAGTCACTCCGAATATAAAAGTAAGCATTGACAACAGACCCACAAAGGACGTTGACAGACTGGATAATAGTTTTCTACTAAGAAACTTTTCTGTTTTTGGGCTGCTGCCTAAATAGCTAATTACGTTTTTTTGATCCTACTTTACTATTCGAACTCAGTATAGCTAAAGGAGTACCCAAGGTTTCTTTTTGGGACCTCTTTTAGGTGTATAGGCGTATTGTAATCGTTTAAGAGGATGCACGCACACCACACATTAGTTTACGTTGTGTCGAAACAAACGGTCAACACAATTCGAAATTTTCATAAAAATGATAATCATTTATAACGCGGCAGTATCCAGTAGTGTAAGATGGCAACAAATGTCATTGTTATACGTTTTAGGTTTAAGATTAGCTTGGATCATTCATGTGAATACCGATTAACTTTAGTAGTGTTAAATATAAAAAGATATATTTTTGTATATTTTTTTAAGTTTCTTTTTCTACCTAACGTATTTCTTCTAAGAACGGTCGTGATCAATATTTTTAATTTAGCTCTAAGGATTCATACAACATAAAGAGAGACCCTATTATGATTGTTTTGGCATATGGTTAAGGTGTGAATCTCTTCCGCCATATCGTCATATCTCATTTTCTCTAAAAGTCATTACATTAGTTTCATTATTATTTTTTACTAATAAACTAGGCATTTTTATCTAATATACAAAACTAAGGCTACATCACATGCAGAAGAATGAGGAAAAATTATGTATATTTATATTAAATTAATATTTTGCAGAATGGCAAAGTAATATATTTAAAAAAAAAACGAAAAAGGTGCTGTTAAAATATTTTTAATGGTTTTACTCAAATAGGTGTTAAAAATTAATTTTTGTATTTTCTAATGCTAAATATCTTCTTAATATAATGAAGACCTCTGACGAGAGTCCGCGTACAACCCTCGGTCAAAACAAACAAACCCTGGGCTAACCAAAAACGTAGTCCGATATTTAAGACACAACTATATACAAAGTTTCAAGTTTAATTAAAAATTAAAATTTAAAAAAAGATAAATAACCTTGAATATAAATGACACAATCTGAAATAGTCAACTAAAACACAAATGTCAGCCGTTGAGGATGTTTAGATCCTGTTAAAAAATGTATGTGATGTAATTTTTAGAAAACAAATACCAACGGTCACCTCCCATAGTTGCATTTATTTACATGAGGGGGAAACGTTTATGTATAAAAAATTGAGTTTGTCCTCACTTACACACTCTCACTTTAAAACAATGTGCTTTTAGCTTTAAAATTTAAAAATCGTATAAACTAAGGTAACTTATCTTTTTCATCTTCTTACAAAAGGTTAGGGGATTGGTTTAGTCAATAAATTTGTTTTGAGGTCCTCCAACTAATATCTCATGGAGACGGGTCTTCCATGTGTACACAGGCCAACTCAGTCCATGAACATCTGACTGGCAACTTCTATATATATATATATATATATATATATATATATATATATATATATATATATATATATATATATATATATATATATATATATATATATATATATATATATATATATATATATATATATATATATATATATATATATATATATATATATATATATATATATATATATATATATATATATTAACTAAACTAAGATAAACCAGTCAAGCAGTTACCAACATAATAACTTGACTATTTAGTTATTACTAATCAGTGCTAGTGGCAATAATAGGAATAAGAGGAGGAACTGGATTACCCATGGAAATATAGAATGAAGGGCTTGAAGGTGTACTCAGCCACAAAGGTATATTGGAAAGAAAACAACTCTTCAGTTGTCCATCAGCTAAAATTGATGCCCTTCAAAAACGAAATCTAGCATCCTGTATTACCCACTGTACCTTTATATTGAAACTATGGAAAAAACAAAATACCACTTGAATGAGATATCATATCCAATTATTAACAACAAACCAGAGTTAACATTAAAGTGTAGTCGGAAAAATATTTTAAAGACGAAAATATTAAAAATTAATATTTCTTTAAAGAACCTATGGGACAGTGGAATTACTGTTCCACTAATTCACAGACAAAACTCGAAATTATATTAAGACAAACTTATATGTGAAATCATTACTAGCTATTTCTAAAACTCTAAATATTTAGGAAAATTACTATCTGCAAAATATTCGCATAAAGAATAAAGAGAAATCAGTCTTTTAAAAGAAACATTCGGTGGCGCCATTTGTGAGTAGATAGAACGCTCGCCAATCCTGGCCGGATATTCTATAGCGAATACTAAAGTTTTAATTTGAAAACGATATTTCTGATTGGTTCAATAAAAAAACGAATATCGGCACGTTACAAGTTTTATTATGGAAAAACCCATTTTTTGTAGTTGTAATTTCAAAATAAAAGTTATTCGCATCCATACATTTTTGTGAGTTGGGGATATTAAAAATAATTTATCTTCCAAATACATATTTAAAAATTGTCTAGTTCAATGGGACTAACAGTTAATAATTCTATCTTTCAATAACCATTGTGGTGTAAATGTTAATACATCCGTAGAAAAAATAAATTTTTATTTTTTTTTATATTTTGAATATTTAACCATTTTGTTTTCCTATATAAAAAATTCCCATTAAAAATTTAGATCTATAGCCTATATCTGTTTAATACTTAATTTTTGGGCAAAATTTCAAGTCAACTGGATAAGCAGGTTTATGGTATTAAATTTTTAAACTTTACGTTAAGCCGCCACTTTGTTCAGCCAAAATGGATTTATACCAAAAATTATTTATATATTAGTTTATCCCTATACTACATTTTTTTGCGCATATTTCGTCTATTCGATAAGTAGTTTATTAATTAAGATGTTTTTTATAATCTAGGAAGGTCGACGTTTTGTTCCGCCATATTGGCTTTTTACCAAAATTAAAAATAATTCATCCCCATTTAATCCAGTCAAATCGGATAAGTTGTTTTTGAGCTATGCCTCGTCCAAAGATAATAAAAGACCGCCAGACTGATGGAAATGGGAGTACACGTCTCTCAGGACAAAAAAAAACATATATCTGCAATTCTCAAAGAGAAAAATTGACAAATAGGTAGTCAGAGAGAGAAGCATCAAAATAATAATCCAATTCTTAATGAAAATTAATCTTCTTAAATTTTGGAACACATAGCATAAAACACACATCAGCAAGACCGAGATAAGACTGCTTAAACTCTTAATAGTATTACTTGTCTATAATGACAAAAGGGCACAAACTTATATACCTCAAACAGTCGCTAAAAAAACGAAAAAGATGAAGAACTCCTTTTCAACACACAAAACACATTGAAATCCGGGTATTTTAGTTTCTTCACGAAATTTTTTAAACTACTACCATTTCTTTTCTTACTTTTATTAGGCGCGCACGACCATCGTGAGTAACATGTGCCGACACACTAAACTATGAGGTAATCGCCTATCATAGAAACGATGAAAACCTGCCCCGTGTGGTCAAAGTTTACATATGAGTATTCTGTAAACTCTGGCGTCGCCGTCGTCTCGAAAAGATTCGCATCTAATGGTTAATCTATAGCAATGACACATTTTAATCAGAAAGTGAATTATATCAGAAAAGTGAAAAAAATCATCCAAAGCCATTTGTTATGAGTAGTACGAAAGGTCGTTTGCCTCGGCTTGAGCCCGAGCTGGTGACCTTTTGCATAAGAGGCATATCATTTTATATATATCTTTGTAATGTATGCTATAATTTTTGTATTGTAATGAGTGACTTTATTAACAACTAGTTTCCATAAAATGTAAATTAGGATATAACGAGTATATTTTTCAAAATGTGAATCCAAGATTTTTTCTCGGCATACTTTCAACTTTTGGCTTCGAAGCTTGCAATCAGTAAATTGAATTATTATAATGCGTAACGAAAACATGACCCCATTTACTTAGGGCAGTAATAAATCATATTTGTGACATAATATTTTATGAGTATATTATTCACGTCAGTACACATTTTATATGATTATAACAAAGGCGGTATGTCCACCTTCTTATTTTTCAATTTCATAATATAGTTTTATAAAAATCTCTAAAAAACACAAATATATTTTATGCACATGAGCGATTTTTTGCCATTAGCGAAATCCACATAGTGTAGTGATTATTATAAGCATGCCCTTCTGTTTGATTTACGGTTTTTTTTATCATTGACCAATGCGGTTGTGAGAGATTTTATATTATTTTTTAAGATTTTTTTTTAAATTTAAAAAGGGCTCATACCTATATTTATTGGCGTTGAAACTGATGGCGGTACTATTCTAGTATAGGAGCAGCACATGATCAAAAGGCTCTATGAGTTATTTGTTTATTTTTTGACATATAGCTTTCGTGTTGCGTATTAAAATAAAATGTTTCTTTAGTGTTAGGAAAGACCTTCATCTATCTTCTTGTATGTGTTTTATGGGCGACTTACTTCTCCTTCTAGGGGCGAGAGCCTCTTAAAAAAAACTTGGTATCGCAGGTATTTGTAAATAGGATTGTTTTCTTCCCGTGTGTTGTTTATATTATTATAAAAATTTTATACAATTTATTTCTACAGGGGTAAAGTTTAATAATAAGTTAAATACACACTGAAAAACCTTTTTGGAACCTGCAGGATCACATTTTTTGTGAGGAGCCGTGGTTGTGAATCACATAAGGACCTCTGAGATGTAGAAATACGATTAATGCAGCTGCTGTCCGGAGATGACAAAAATTAGACTGACTTTCAAACCATACCCATTCAAGTTTCAAGAAGTATGACTCTTAATTTATTATCGTTATATCTGTACATTCCCATAATGTGGTTCGCTGTACTTCTGCGTGCAATTTGTATCACAGCCACAGCTAGACCAGTCAGTATGCAGTCGTAATAAAAACCCGGTATCAAGTGAGAAGGACGTTATTTGAATTTGAGGGTAGCAATCCAACGTATAGGCCCAGAGTATCAAAACTTCGAAGTAATAGGAATATCATTAGGGTTATTGCTACCGTCAATCTGATGCTTTCGGAGATAATACCAGAATATAACTACTTAGGCAGGTTGTATATACACACACCTACTGTGCAGTTGAAGAAGCACTTTGAGGTTACCACCAGCAGATCCAAATTCCCATGGGCACTAAATGAGCCACTGAAAGAAAACTTGTCTGGCAGCAAATGTTAGAAAAAGCAATTGACAATATTCGACAGGATTTGGGAAGATATTCCTAGCGGTGACCAACCATCTAAAAAGCTAAAAACACGAATAAGAAAATTTTTCAGAAGATAAATACTGTGACAAGAACTAAAAGCTAAATCAAAACGGCTTAGAAGGTCAAAGGCAAAGTCAGCTTTTTAAGAATAACCAAAAGCAGGTTTGCAGAGAGCCCAAAGATAACGGACATAAGGGCGAAATCAATGCTGGTCTGGCTTTTGCACAGAACAAAAGGAGCATAAGATGGACGTCAACTGTATAAAGATAGAAAAAGGAAGAGCGAATGTCCCTTGTACGCAATTTCCAAATATCAGCGTGACCGAGGGTAGCTCGTAAAATTGCTAGTACAAGAAATTTAAATAGCTGCGCAAAATCCTCTTATACCCAGAGCACCCAACTTGCATTACCGACCGAATTTATCAACGCGTACTGGCGAACAAAGAATGTAAGCAAGGACACCAAACAACTGATTATCGATTACTTAATACTGAAGCAAGTCGATATCGAAATATTTATACCGCAAATAACAAAATATAGTTTAATGTTGTTAATTTTCTAGATAACAACAGGAAAGAGTGGAGCACAAAACTCCATTTCAATAACACCAATAAGTACTGATACGATCCCTGTAGAAATAGGGATTTTCCAAGGTGGCTGCCGTATCCTATTTATATGGACGATATCAAACTATACTCCGGGGATCAAAAATAACTGGATGACCTGATTTAAAATTACCTACACAATATCCAGAAATGTTCAGATGGAGTTTGGATTAGAGAAGTGTAAAAACCTATATATTCCAAGAGACACTGCTGTCGGAGGCGATATTATCCCGCCAAACGGAAATATCGTGCAACCCGTGGAGGATGGTGAAACCTACAAATATCTCGGATTTCAACAGGCACGCTTATCAAAAGAACTGCAGGCAAAATTGAAAATAAGAGACCGATCAAAATCCAAGACACCATATTACTGGAATAACCGCTAACACGGTTTCTGTACTTGCTTACTTATTTGAAATCCTTAGGTAAACTCAAACCCATCTGAAAAGTACCCAATCCATGATGGCCAAGTACAGGGTGCATTATCTCAAAGCATTTATGCTCAGGGCTACCCTGCTCAAAAAAAGAGACAACGAGGCAAATGCTTACTACAATACAAATACCAATCTGCTCTGATATTGGACAACAACTTTTTTAGACTCTACTGTGATCGAGTAATTTTCGCTGATAGACAGGTGGCTAATAACCGACCGACATCATGCCCATAGCAAGCATACCGAAAAAATATTTTAAAATGCAGAATAGCGCTATTATGAACGTGACTAGGCATTAAATAATATAAGCGTTCACTGTTCTGTTTAGAAAAAAAGAGTACGTATGTTGCCTCTTAATAAGACATTTTATGACATAATGATGGTTACGCAGGTTACGTATGTAGTGGACCCTAGTGTTTATTTGTTAAACCTGACTTTTACAATAAGACTTGTATAAATAGAACTAAAAAAGATGAAATAAAATGTTTTATTAAGAAAATGAAGCCGAGTTTCTAAAATTTCACTAAAAAGTGAAAAATAATATTTTAATCCGTCTTGAAAATTTTATTCTGTAAAACCGGAGCCAAGCTAATAAAGATAGTAAGACATAAATATATTTTTTTTTACAAGCGCGCGGAAAACTTCACTTTTCTGCATTCATTTTAGTTTGGAAAGAGCTAGTGCGCACTAGTGCCTAAAAAATCTACTTTTCCGAACTAGTGCGGAAAAATAAATAATCCCATTTTTTTAAGTATACTTACTGATTTTAAATATTTAAAAATATATTGATACGCTGATAGTTAGCAAAATGATTTAAGAACATAAATTTGCTAGAATCCTGATATAATTTCCAACAAAATAGTAAAAACAATGTAAAACGTGTTTTAAAAAATTGTTTAATGGCTCTCGTATGATGCATAACAAAATCAATGTCAAGCAATAATAAACACCTGCTTTTTTTATTTGGCACTTTAAATCACCATAAACACAAAGTAAAATTACGCGTGTCATTCATTGTCAATCAAAACCAATTTTGCTGTCGCAGATTTTTGTCGTAGTAAAACCTGAGTAAAAGTGTTTTTAATGAATTCTTTAGACGAAGATTTGACTGAGACAGTGTTGGAAGAGAAGCAGCCAGAACTGCAAACTTCAATGTGGTACCATTAAAATTCCCTCATAGGTATGAGATTATATTCTGTTTAAAACCTGGTGTCAGACTAAAGGCATCAAAACTTTGAAAGAACATGTTTTTTTGGCATATTTCGCCAAACTTTTAAAAACATGTAAGCCAAACACGCTTTGGTGCAGATACTCAATGTTAAAAAGTATGATTCAACTCAATGAAAACATGGATTTAAGCAAGTTTTTCAAAGTCACGGCCTATTTAAAAAAAAAACAAAATGTTGGATTTAGACCAAAGAAGGCGAAATATATATATATATATATATATATATATATATATATATATATATATATATATATATATATATATATATATATATATATGTATATATATATATATATATATATATATATATATATATATATATATATATGTATATATATTTATATATATATACATTCAAAACGTATATATATATATATATATATATATATATATATATATATATATATATATATATATATATATATATATATATATATATTTATATATATATATATATATATATATATATATATATATATACATTTATATGTATATATATAGCGCCTGACGAAATTTATCTCCATATTAAAGTAGCTACTATATTTGGTTTGGCGTGCGCATGTCGCCGAGAAGAACTAACAAAAATGTCATTGGATCATATTGAAGACAATAGAAATATTTTATTAATGTATATTCCAGACACAAAAAACTACCGTTCTAGAAGCTTTGTACTATCTGATAAAACTGAAAGCGGAGAATATTTAAAATTGGTCAGAAAATATGCGATTTTAAGAAAGCCAAAAACACCACATAGGCGTTTTTTTGTAAATTACAAGAAAAGAGTTTGCACAGTACAATGCATCAGAATAAACACCTTTGGAAAAATTACATCAAATAATGCAGGTTATCTGAAGCTCCCAAATCCTGAACTATATACAGGCCACAGTTTCCGACGTTTAGCCGCCACAATGCTTGCAGATTCAGGAGAAGGAATAACAAATATCAAACGCCTCGGAGGTTGGAAATATTCAACCGTGGCAGAAGGTTATTTAGAAATCGCAACAAAGTATTGAACTTCAATGCCATTCCTTCTACTAGCCACCAACTTTCACCAGTGCAGTCTACCAAATCGACCTCTCCAAACCAAAAAGTTACACCCTCGGCGACGGACGGTTACAACAATAAGTACTCGTGAAAGAGAAGTGGAAAATCCAAATCCAACCAACGAGTTCCCGAGTTCAAAAAAAATATAGCCTCTGCAATTAATTTACAAAATGCTACAAACTGCACGTTTGCTATTCATGTTGTTAAGAACTATTAATTTGTGATTATGTATTTGATATAAATAAATGATTCTTTTTAACTTTTAGGTTTTTCTACACGCTTATAGAAAAAATAGTGTACCTTACACATGCGTAAAGTGACTATTCCGTACGCAATTGATGGCCGAACTCCGCTACGCGCACCTTCAATTGCGTGCGGAAAAGGAGCACTTTACGCACTTGATAGGTAAATTACTATTTTGTGGTTAAGTAATTAAGAATAGGTTTGGTGCCGACTTTACAGAAAAAAGTGTCAAGTTGGAATATAATATTAATTTCCACTTTTAGGTGGAAGTCGGTTTTACTTTTTCAATAAAATTTTTTATTAAATTTGCAGTAACATCAGATCCATAAAAGAATAAAATCTTCTTGATATGGAGAAGTTGACTGGAAAAATGAGAGGTTTTAAAGATGCGTGAAATATTACATCATAATCATCGGTGGCATCGTCTTGTTTACATTTCGTGACCATTATTTTATTAAAAAATCAAAGTTTGTGTTCCTTTGCATGATACATGAAACAACGTAGGTACCTATTGAGATCGTATCTCTTTAGCACACCTCTTTAATATATTTAACACATTAACCCTTTTAATGATTGATACTCTTTTAATATTTTTTACTGTTAAAATACTTCTTAAAAGTAACATTTTCGATTACCAGTTGATGCTATATTAAATTTCTAGTGTTTGCTTTAACATAAAATGTGGACTTCAGTGTTTGCTGAATAAGAAACATACATCCTCCGTTTACGACTAGAGTTCTTTATACCCTTTCACGAAATTATTAAATTTGGTGGTTCACTGCAACTTTGCTTCAGTCACTGTGCCCCTTATCGCAGTTTTAGTAACAGCTTAATTTAAACTATAGTAACAAAAGAATTAGGATTAATTTATTTTTTTCTGTTTTATTTTCATCACATTTTCAGAACTTCCATAAATTTAGAATTCTATTAATAACTCATTTTATATCATTAGGCAAAGAGAAATTTTACTCTTTTAAATTTTAATTTTATTCGAAATTATGTTACTACTAAAATAACAGTGTATAAAAACATATATTTCCAGTAGATATTTTGCTGGAAATCACAAGAACAGGTAGCACCCTAGAATAACACCAAGACCGGGTAATGCAAGTAGTTTTGCTATTCACAGTTCAAGCTCTCTCCCCATAATTTCGGTTTTTCTCTTTTCAGATTTTGCATACAATAATAAAACACCTAAAACGCAACTGAGTTATTGCAAGCCTTATGAATCTCATGAAAAGAGAAAAAGAATTGAGAAGCATAGAGGCATAATAATAAGTAACTGCAATAGCAATGAATGGCTTCTCACTGAGCTTTTAAATGCTTATGTAAAAGCTTGAAAATGAATATGTAAAAGGAGCTTATAAGAGAAGCTAAGTTGTGTGAGAAAGATACGTACTTTAAACATTTCCTTGCAGTGTGCAGATATTTAATAAGCAGCAGTGTTGCCCGTATGTAGCGGTCTCGTACCTCAGAATTGAATAACACATACAACTATTTCTAAACAAATAGACCCAACTCGCGAATCGGCAACTCCGCGCCAAATTTTGATATTTCAATTAAACGGAGACACGAACTAATACAAGTGGTGTATATTTAATATGTCTCAGAGTTGTGTTTCTTCATCTCATCGCAGGCATGTCGCCTTCGCTACTCCCCTACATACCTGCTTACTTACTCTGTTTTGTACAGCGTCACTTTTTTACCACGCTGCATATGTAGTATAAATATTAATTTCTATCTAATAACTGACAGGAATGTTTACTTTACTAATATTCATGTGTGTATGTTATGCAAAGTTGAATACCACCGATATTCAAATAGGTAGGTCCTTGCTGGCTTTGAAGTATCTTGTTTCGCTAACAGCCAAAGGCATAACGTGTTCAGCTTTTTGTATAATTTTAGCACAGCTGTTGCATTAATTAGGATATTATGTAGATAACTCACATTTCCAATAAATTTCTGAAAGGTACTTTGTATTAAAACAGCTTGATAAATATTTGAATAATTTACAAACGCTTTACTTATTGTGTTTAAACAAAATATGTTGACGCAAACAAGCTTATCAATTTTATTAAAATTGAGACAACATTTTGTAAATTTTAGATTAATTAAACGCACGCAAAACGTCAAGGAACAGGTTGAAAGTTACCAGTTTGTCAGGTTAAAGAAAGGGGACAACACGGCTGTCAAATTGAAAAACCCACAAACAAAATCCCAGCTAGTGTTTTTATCAGGAAGGTAGACAACAATCGATACAATAATCCGAGCAAAACCAATATAGAAAATACTACTCATGTAGAACTTGTACGTTGTCAGTTATCGAAAATTAATATCTAGAAGTCAACAAATGTGTAGAAATGGCTGATTTTTTTAACAGCAATGTCGGAGTTTTGTACTTATTAACCTGGTTAACATGCTCTGGTGGTTTCTTCCTGTACTTTTGTAGATATTTTTTTCTTACTAATCGACTTACATATCAGAGCAATCACCATAGTGGTCATAAGCCTGATTTAGGAAAGCGGTCTACTTTATCTTTAGTGTTTATCAAATGTTTTTTTGAGCTTACGTACTGTTTTAGAGATTTTAGAATTATATATTAAAATTGTCATGCTTCTGTATTTGTTGATATTAAGATTAGATTTGGCATGTATAATATTATGAGATAGCTTGTATTTGTTGACAATATATTTTATTGATCAAATTAATTTTAAAAACCGTTATAAAAAGTGTATTTGTTTTGTAATATTTAATTTTTTCTTAAACCCTTCAGAAGTGAAATTCAGTCTAAACACCATATAAAAGCCTGTGGAAAGTTAGCAGTATACTGTATCGTATTATCGCTGGAGGAAGGTTTTCTGTATATTTTAAATTCTATTTTTATATTAGTAAGAGATCCAAAAAAGGTAGTTTTTCATCAAGCTCTCCCTCTTAAAAAAGGAACTTGTAAGTCTACACCTTATTAACGTAGTCGCCTCTTTTAATTATTAATAAACATGCACCTTTATCTGCTTTGGTCACAAGTAAATCATTTGTCCTAATTTTACCTTTAAGGTATACCATATAAATTTTGTTGTAATTACTTTTTATGTTTGGCGTACAAAGTGTTTTTTTAGAAATATTGGTGGTTTGTGAATAATTGTACTTACCATTATAACATAGCAATTTATTTTCACATTTTGTAAACTGAATTGTGAGACTAAGAAACCTCTTTTAGAAATGTATGTTTAACTCTTATCCTAATTCTAACCTATATTCGTGGACGTTTCTGGATTTTTGTGTCATTTTTAGGTTTTTAAGTTCCCAGCTAACTTTTCAAGTTTTGACTCAGCAAGAATATTACCTTATCCATAAACTCACAATCTAAAATTACAAATTTATATATAATAAAGTTATGGTTAAGTTCGAGTTTTTTAGTTTAATGTTTCCAGATTTTTCTGTGTCATTAGGTTCAGATAGACTGAACATATTTTGGATATAATTTTTAGTTTTTTTTTTGTTTTAAAATAACTAGTCTCCTAAAAATAGCTCTAGATCACAAATATAAAATATGCACTAATATCCAGTATGTCAATTCACAGAAACAAAAAATCGGCAAATTTACTTTATAAATTTTATATTCTATTAGGAATACTGAAGTGTGATCCAATTTAGTTCCGCACATAGCTATTTAGTAAAACATATATACCGCCTTTTGAAACATTTTTATTGGGCGCTATTTTGTTCCACCATATTAGATTCGAACCAAACAGTTTCTAACTATACCAAAGTTAATTTTAGGGCATATTTTATAATAATTTGAATAGGCAGTTTTTACACTGATTTTTTTAAGACCGTCATTTTGCTCTGTCATGTTGAATTCGTACCAGTTTATCCCTATATCATATTTAATTTTATGCAAAATTTGAAGTCCATTGAATAAGATTCTTTAAATATTTTATTTGTCCGCTATCTCTATGTCACTCTCAATGCTTGCACAAAATTTAAAATCAGTCTAATAAGTAGTTTTTCAGGCTGATTGTGCAAAATTGAGGTAAATTAGATAATTAGTTTTTTAATAATTATTTTTCTAACAATTTACTAAGACGCCATTTTGTTCCGCCATATTAGATTTTGACCAAAATATTACCAGGTGATCCCCATATGACCATTAAGTTTTGTCCAATATTTGAAGTCAATAGGGTAAGTAGTTTTTTACCTACGCCGCGAAATGATACCCAGACAGATAGGGCACCAGAGTAGAAAAAATATTGGATGGCGTCTATGGACCCTAAAACGTGAATATATGTAGAACTTGGGAGGGTAATTTTTTTCACGATTACTTGCGTTTATTTGTCCGTCATTTCATTCCGCCATCTTGAATTCATTCCACAATTTTACCAGTTAACCTCTATATCGGACCTAATTCTTGCACAAAATTTGAAATCAATCTAATAAGTAGGTTTTTGGGGTGATTTTTCAAATATTTTATTAGGCCGCCATCTTGGATTCGTTCCACAATTTTACCAGTTCATCTCTATATCGCACCTAATTCTTGCACAAAATTTGAAATCAATCTAATAAGTAGTTTTTCGGGCCAAAATTTTACAGTTGCTCTCTAAGTAATACTCGATTTTAACTAATAATTAGTTTTTTTAGTAATACGTTTTTAACATTTCACTACGCTGACATTTTGTTCCGCCAAATTGGATATTTAATGAAAAGTTACCAAGTCATCCCTATATGATTCTTAATTTTTGGCCAACATTCGAAATTCAATCTTGTAAGTAGTTTTTTAACTATGCCGTGAACAGACAAACAAACCAACTTAATTAAGAAAACATTTTTTCAGTATTTAAGGACTCTGAAACGTGAACATCTGTAAAAACTGGCGAGGGTGATTTTTTTTTAACAATTATCATACTTTTACGAGGGAGGTAAAAATCAAATTAAACATTACGCAATTACTCATAGGTTAAAGAGTTTATTTAGATGTAAATTTAGAGAATTTAAAAATGCACTGACGAATTTAGAGGGAAGACTGAAAATAGGCTGTAGAATTAGGATTTTTCATTTTTTGCCGTAAATCTCCCTTGCTATGCAAAAATTCGTCAAGCTGTGCAGCGCTTTCCCTTTCTCAGTTTAATAGCAAAGTTGAATTGATGCAATAACTACTTTCGGATATATGGTGGTTCAATTATTTATTTTCTGCAGCATTTATCACAATCTAACTAAACTTTTTATTTCCAGGTGTAATTTCTTTGGAACTGGAGAAACTTTTGATCCCCAGCCATGCCGTTAGGAATACAAGTGTCACAATGGAATGCCACTACAAAATGGAAGGAGAAACATTATATTCTGTCAAATGGTATAAAGATGGCAACGAATTTTATCGATTCGTTCCGAGAAATCAACCTCCTGCACAAGTGTTTCCTTTACCTGGAGTAACAGTCGATGTAAGTTTATTTTTTCCTAGACACTAAACATGGAACAAGTATGTTAGATAGTTATATATATATATATATATATATATATATATATATATATATATATATATATATTATATATATATATATATATATATATATATATATATTATATATATATATATATATATATATATATTATTATATATATATATATATATATATATATATATATATATATATATATATATATATATTTTTTTTAGTAAGGATTTTTGAATTCTTGGTTTTAGATCACAACAGCTTTGAATAATTTTCAGGCCTTTTTCAAAGGTTTTTAACGCGGCCTTAGCCTTTACAATAAAATTTCAATTCTAAGTAACGATTTGACGACATATTTGACGAACAATTACAAATTTCAACATAAAATGATATCCAATACTTACGTTAATCGGTTGTATTTTGTAAATTGTTCGTCAAATATGTTAAAGTGAAAATCGTTATTTAGTATTGAAATTTATTATAAAGACAAAGGCTACACTTAACTTTTGAATAATGTATAAAAACAGTTAAAACATAAAGTAAAAAAAATTATTTAATGCTGTTGTGATCTAATTTGATTTAACATAATACGCCCTAAAACCAAGATATTCTTATTGAAGAAAAAGAGATTTTAGAAATAATACCTCTTCTAAATTTTGTGAAACTTATATAAATTTTTTTATATTCTGCGAGTCAAAACTGTGGCTTAATTTTGATTGTGTTGTTGTTGCCAAATTATTAAAAAAGAAGTGAATAATTATTAAAGCCTACCCAAAATGAGAACTTGCCGGTAAACGAATGGTGTTTCAGGAAATTATTTTGATATTCCAAATACAACCAATCTCAGCCTCATAATGACTTTAAATTTATAACTGTGTATTAAATTAAATCTTTGGTTTATTTCCGCGGCGTATAAACAAGTTTTGTTGATTGTTAGTGTGAGTTTCCTGGCTCAGTGCTAAGATTCTCGGCTTTGGATGTAACGCATTTATGTTCAAATAACCATACAGAGGTATGAATTTTTACAGTTTTGTTAAAAAGAT
The DNA here is from genome assembly GCA_030620095.1 of Kuschelorhynchus macadamiae. Classification (NCBI taxonomy): domain Eukaryota; kingdom Metazoa; phylum Arthropoda; class Insecta; order Coleoptera; family Curculionidae; genus Kuschelorhynchus; species Kuschelorhynchus macadamiae. Next base: position 274,738 of record JAUTXW010005140.1, on the reverse strand, counting down.
TTTTTTTTTTGAACTTATACTGTTAGGTAGATATGCGCCGTTAGCGTTAAGCTAGCTCAGGTTAGTCGATAGGACCGTCATTAAATTGATACACCATCGTTATGTTCTGCTTATGGATGGGGTGAATACTTGAAACCTTGGAAATTATCTAAATTAGAATTTATATTATTCGAATTAATTCGAATAGCACGGCAATCTGGTGAGATTTCCCCACCAAGGATGCCATGTTCTGATGATGGACATGTTTGAGAATCGAAACGTTTGAAATTTTTATTTCAAGGATTTGGGAAATCAATTATGGCTCGCAGTAAGTATGATGCTTTCATGATTAGAAGGATGTGGGCTACTTGTTCCTTCCATGGTATCTGGGTTACCTGTGAACGGGGGTATTAATATTTTTCGTTTGAATATTTAAGTTATTGGAGTTCGTTTTTTCTAAAAATACATTTTCGTGCAACTACACCGTATAATGATGAGAATATCCAACTGAAACGTCGGTTATTTCCGAAGTTTGAGAATTTTTATGGTTTTGTCCTGTAGCTTTAGCTTTATTAGTTGAACTAGACAAAAGGACATTTAGTTAAATTTAGTGCCCGTAGGGTACCACTGTCAAAATTGTTACTTTTATCTAGTGTTTTATATTAGAGATGGGACATGTAACTCATTTTAATGATGCGCTTCACTGACTCTGGCTTACTTTACTGAGTGAGCTCACTGAGTTGGTTCAATTGAGCTGCGAAACGAAGGAACAAAATACACTCCTAACGTCTTTTGACAAGGCTCCTAACTCATGAATTGACTCTCGGATCACGGCTTTGCCACCCTGGCGGCTCGTAGTTGTAAAGGACATGTAACGTTATACAGTTTGACTATGCAGAATTTCTATTGGAGATTTATCAAATAAATTAGGCTCTTATATATTTCGTTTAAGATAGGTATTAAAACTTATAGATATTTGTATGATTAATATTAAAAATGACTTGCCGAAAAAAAAGTCATCATATATTCTTTTCCATAATGTTAGAATAAATAATATTTAAGTTTATTGCATTTTTCGACCTGCAATATTTTCTTAAATAGTAAATTGCCTTTTTTGAATGCGTATTTACCAATAGGAAGTTCCAACCATATCTAATATCTATATTTGTAATTATTTTACATCTAAAGAGCCGAAATAGAAAGATAAAACCTAGAGTTAAGACCGCTAAGTCGCGTGTCTCTCCGGCTCTTCATCGTCAAGGTCGGTGTCTCTCCGGCTTTTCATCGTCATTCAAAGCCATTCCCGCTCCATTACGTTGTAAGTAAGAGGCGAGTCAGAATCTAAAAAGATAAGAGATCTGTACTGAGTACTGAGTTGATTACTTGAGCCAGCTCACTCCTGAGTTACACATCTCTATTTTATATTCAGTGCCGCATTCAGCAGACACTAAAGTATGCTGACTAAAAGATTTATAGCTTAAAGAGGTTTGTAAGTTTTGATTAATTTCCAAAGAACTGTCATTACAAATCTGACGCAAAGGGCAGCGACTTCGGCTGACCAGTGTCTAGGCAACGTGAGAGGGTCAATCTCATCATGTAAAGGCTTCAACATGAAGTGTCAAAAAGATGTTTTATGTTCTCTCTTTGGGAGTTGCTATTAACGATGGATACTAGACTGTTTTTTTCTTTCTTTAAGTTCTCACATTCATAGGGTTGATTTCTAATACTACTTAGTTCATGCTTATTACTAATGATACTAAGATTAACTACATCATTTTCATATTAGTTAGTCGTACCTACGGGTTTAATTTACTAAGGGCTTTATTTATTGGGGCTAAACCCGAAGGATTAGCCGAGGTTCCGCTTTTACCCGGCTGCCCTCTGGAAAGTGGGCACCCGCCTCAAAAAAAGTTGGGAGTCCCACGGACTCTAAGGGGGAAGAAAAGTCGCTGGCAGTGAATTTAGCCATATTTATGTGAAAACAGAACCTGAAGGTGGTCTATGCCCAAATATGCTATTTAATAATTATTTTTATTTTTTACCAAATTTCTTAGAGTAGCGGCGGGAAGGTATTATGGGGAAAGTAAGTCAGTTTGTTTAAATGATAATATTTTAAATAATATTGCTAATTCATATCTCTTAAAATTAACTACGTTTCATTACACCTTACTAACGTGGACGCCGGGTGGATAATTTACTATAGCTAATTTACAAATTGTTTGGTTAAATTGTAAACACTGACAAAAGTGATTTACATTCTGAAATCTTGGCGTAAAGTCTTTCAAGGGTCTGTATTTTGTTTATGTTTAATATTGTTCAAAAGTTATCAATTAATTCGCTTCACAATTTTAAGTCCAAAAGTTCAACTAAGTAACAGTTTATATTCAATATCTTTGAAAATCAAAAAGAAACTTAGCAACAATCGCCTTGCGTTAATTACAATGTACACAAAATGTGTGTCCTGAGGACAAGAATAGGACTTATGATAACAAGTTTCACAAAACAATTAAAAAATAAAACCTTTTTTAAAACTTTAACATTTGTCCAATAAATCTTTTTGTATTTTTAATTTTATTATTGTTTTTTGGTGGGAAATATTGTTCCTCTTTTCATCAACGGTATACATTACAACTTCCTTTCAGGAGGTTATCAAGTTATTTTTTTGATTCTTGAATAAGCACACACGGACTAACCACTACGTCGAGTAGCGATCAGCTATTTATACCTTTTGCACAAAGTCCAAAACTCACTTTTGGACCTAAGCTTACTTGAAAATGTTATCAAAAGAATTTTACATTCGGAAAAACACAACAGTCTTTAACAAACGTGGTTAAAAGAAAAAATTTTCAGGTTAGCAAGAATTAAAATTTTGTTATAAAAAATTTAGCAACAATAATAATAAATACTTCTTATTCCACCACTAAAATACCACTACAACATGCACATTAAGTTTATGCACTAAATGAATTATAAATGAATTCAAATATTCAATTGTTTATAATAAAGACACGGTTGTTCAAATGCACTTACTTCAAACGGGCCTCTACTGTTAAGAGAGCGCGTAAGTTTCAGTAGCTGTCGGGCCAAAAGTCTGATAGGATTAGTTAAAAGGAGAGAACTTTTATCAGTCTCGATATGTCTTAATTAAAACAGCTCGACTCAGTTAAAGCAGAACTTAAACTTTTTAGAATTGTTAATAACAAATACAAATCGATATATGGGTCAAAGCAAAATATTCTTTTCACTAAAGGGCATTAACTGAAGATTTGTCAAGTTAGATTGAAATATATAGCTGTATATACTAATCAAAACTTTATTAATTAGTTTGCATCCTGAAAATATGATAAGAAATGGCAACCTTTTTCATCTATCAAAAAACAAGGGTCAAATGTATTAAAGGCAGGATTACTGATATAATATAAGCCAGTGTGTTGTAAAGCAGCTTCTTTTGAAACAATATATGCTTTAGTTAGTTATTTTATCGTGGTTTTTGTCTATTCTGAATTTTGGTAGTAAATGATATAAAATAACTTTCAAAATGCAAATATGACTTTAAAATAGGTAGTTTAAAACCATATTACCTTATGACTAACATACATCAAAGAGCAAGCCAAGCCAGAGAAAAATAATGTCAGCTAGCGATACGTCGACGTCCCTTCGAGGACTCGCGAGGCAGAGCCGAAAAATCAAAGCATTTGGGTTCCGGCGGAAATATCATTGCTAAGCTAAAACTTAAAGGAATCGATGTAAGTGCACCACCAGAAAAGAAGTTTGCGGATTATTTTGTCTTAAGATCGGAAACCAGTACCGGGTAGCGGAAGGTTTGAAAGGTTTAGAGCCCTCTCTTAATTCGGTGAGTATAGGTGTATAGCCGTTCTTAGTTAGTGACTAGTTAATTCGGATAAAATAGATAAAATTCCTAAATAGGCGTGTATGAGTCATGCGACGTGCAGAAAGTTGAAACGCTCGTTTTTAATATTTAAATATTTTTTGTTTTATTTTTCGTTTTTTTTTTATTTCTACCCAATTATTTTCATTGGAGTTTACTATTGGTAACGTGGTCGATATTAACAAGACTCTAGAATGTGATTACTTATAATTTTAAATCAATTCCTGGGTATTTTAAAGGGTTTTACAAAAATTGATGAATGGCTTCCCTAATGCAATATTGCTTTGTTTTATACCATAATATCATAAGAAGGTTGCTAACAGCAAACTCTTTATCCTTTTGAAGTCACCTAGGGCTCTTTTTGTGAGGGTATTACAAAGCTTGGGTATCAAGGTTTGATATATTTCAAGATATTTATAAAACTCTGTAAAATAACTTTTTAAGGCGTTCATAAAATATTCTTAAAGTTTTCATAAACCATATCATGTGTATTAGAAAATATTCTAGAACTCATCTACTGACCTGACTGTAAGTCCACTTCCTTGCACGAGACCGTTCCATTTATTGAAAAATAATTTAATTGGAAAGAAAATTACATAAACCCAAAAAATTAAGAATGCAAAGTTATCTTTTTGCTTTTGTGTTTCCAAGAAGATTTATACATATACTTAGTGCAAAAATTCTAAAGTGACCTCCGCAAAATGGAACTTTATGTAATCTGTATGTCCAACTAAATACTATAACAAAACCTTAAAAGCACATTTAAAGTTATATGATCAAAGTTGTAGTAAGTTTGGGTCGGCTAGGGTAGTGTTTTTGGAAGTCAATTGTCTGCATGGCTACTATCTTTATTTAGGCAAATCGAATTAACTCCAAGCAACTTAGACTATCCAACAGTTAAGCTTAGTGTGATTTCTGCTGGAAGGAATCCTCTGAAGTGCACTTGTAGGGGATTTAATGTGGCCGCGTTAATTTATTTTGCCGAATGAAGTACACTACTACTGCGCAAATAACTAAAAGTTATTTAATTGAAGTTTCAAACTTTGAACACATTGTTGCAAAGTAAGTATAATTTAATAATGCTGTTTCATCGAACAGTGTTACACGTGTATTCCCGGTATTTCGCTTATTTGGTTTTGCGGATATGTGCGAAATGCTTCAGCCTAATATATTATGTGAAATTGGTAGTCTTTAATGGAAACTACACTCCGATAATTACTTTCATTATTAAATATAGGTTGAACTTTTTGCTGCTAATTGTAAATTTGGAATTTGACATTACACTAACCCTATCTCTGCAGTGCTTCAGGTGTTAACGTCTTCAAAAAATATATAACAAAAGTGACCAAGACCAATTGAGTGAAAATATTTTTTAATTCGAAAAGTTCTACAAAAACTCCCAGAACTAGATATAACTTTAATTACTTCATTCGAAAGCTGAATTAATATCCTATTACTTTGGTTATGGACTTATTGTCTTATCACCATTAATTATGTGAGGAGCGGTTGAGCTCCGGTGTCTTCTGAAATCCTATTCGGACTGAATGAGCTTAATCTTATTCAAAAGGGAATTTCAAGCTGTTTTAGGATTCGGATCGGGTGACCCTCCCTTGTTTTTACACATTGGTGACAAAAAAGATCTTGCTTTTGTATTACAGTAATTTCGATATAGATGCCGGTTCTTCTTGTTGGTAAATGTGTCGCGTAATTTGCCAACTTAACAACTCAACCACAGTTCAACATTTAGCCAAATGATCAAGATATTGCATTTTTAAGATTAGAATCTTTACTTGCGTTTTCTCATTACTTTTACTGTTATGTTGTTGTTTTGGCTCGTAGGATTCTCCAATTTTCGGTTGTAACAGAGTTTAATCCAGCTCTATGCCTAGAATAAGGGTGAAGGGAGGAAAGCCAAAAGTACTAAATAATATTGCATTATTGTTAAATATTAACAATTTAATTTAATTATTATTTGATAATCTGCCCATATTATTGATTTCACAGTCCGTTCAACCAAACCTAACAGTTGTTTAATATTATTTTTAAGAGGATATCCGACTACGATTTTTTTTCGAAGTAAAAATATATTAAGTAAAAGTAAGTTTTTTTTTGGTGAAGATTAAGTATTTTTTTTCATGTTTTGTTTTTTTCTGTATTTATTTATTGAAAAATGGTAGACTTTCCATAATACTCATATTCTTTCCTACTTTTTTATTCGTCGAAAAATAAGACCTTAACCCTTGTATAATTATTTTTAAGAGGATATCCGACTACGATTTTGTTTCGAAGTAAAAATATATTAAGTAAAAGTAAGTTTTTTTTTGCTGAAGATTAAGTTTTTTTTTTTCATGTTTTGTTTTTTTCTGTATTTATTTATTGAAAAATGGTAGACTTTCCATAATACTCATATTCTTTCCTACTTTTTTATTCGTCGAAAAATAAGACCTTAACCCTTGTATAATTATTTTTAAGAGGATATCCGACTACGATTTTTTTTCGAAGTAAAAATATATTAAGTAAAAGTAAGTTTTTTTTTGGTGAAGATTAAGTATTTTGTTTTCATGTTTTGTTTTTTTTCTGTATTTATTTATTGAAAAATGGTAGACTTTCCATAATACTCATATTCTTTCCTACTTTTTATTCGTCGAAAAATAAGACCTTAATATGTTATGTTCGATGTATTTTTAAGGTAAACCGCTGTATCTTGTATTTGCTTAATCTTTTGGCTTCTTCACTAGACTAATAAGGTTTCTCTTAGAAGCCCACATCAACCTGTCACATTGCAGATATTAAGTGATTTGTGTGCAGTAACGTAATCGAAATTTTCAATATCTTGAACAGTTGACTAAATGGTGGTTGAGTTTGCTATTGGTTGGCAAGTTGGCAAATTACGAGATACATTTTCCAACAAGCAGAACCGTATATACCGACATTACTGTAATTCAAAAATCATGAGGTTTTTTATGTTTTTTTATTCCGTTTGTTTTCTCCTTCTGAGTCACACACATCGCCATCTATCCAATTTCTGAAATACTAGGGAGTGCCATTCGATTCAAATCCTAAACAGCTTAAAATTCCGTTTTGAAAAAGCTTAATCTCATTTAATTCGGGTTTTAGAATATATAGTGGTTTAAATTTGTTGTTAAGTCAACAGCTCCCTACAGCCTTATTAAGGGTGATATGACAATCTGTTTAGAATCAAGGTAATAGGAAATTAACTCAGTTTTTCAATGAGGTAATAAAAGTTATATCTAATAGAGCGAGTTTTTATAGAAGTTTTGAAACGTATTGTTCACCCTAGCAACTGCACCCCCTTGCAGTCAATTCATTAATATTTGCTCTTGGCCACTTTTGGCATTTTTTCTTTGGCTAAATGCTAACATGAAGGACTTCCGAGATATGGATAGCGAACTCCCTTAACTGAACACCCTGTGTTTCATATTAATAAGAGAATTAGCATATAAACTATATTTCTACAAAAACACTATGAAATACATAAATTCGATCAATAAAAAATTCAACCCGACAGCTGAATTACTTCGATATAAGGATGGAATGATTGTTAGGCAGTATGAAAAAATTAAATGGGAATAAACATTTGAATGATGAACTTAACTGTTATTTTCAGTTTTGTTTGTAAAATGGTACCACTATTTAATAGTAAAAAACTAATAGATTTTCATAAGCCGAAACATTCCCCAAAAAGCCAATATGGCCGAGAAATAGTATATCACGCAACAACAAGTTTAGAAAAGTGCAATTTTGCTAAAAGCTACACGTGCGTAAACTATTTTACTTTGACATTGCTTAAATAGTCACGTTCCCGCACGTATTTTGTTTCGGAAAATTGGGTTCTCCCGTACTGGAGCTCTAATATTAACTATGACTTCAGCATCTCTAAAAAAAATAGAAAATCGAAAATACATAAAAATTGGATTCTTTAGATGAAGAATCGATGTTGGATGCCGCTAAAAAGGTAAACTTGGACCTGTTGCCAAACATATCACGTCAATACAACGATTTTGTCGATTGAGCAAAAGAAAAAGGAGTAAGAAGTTTCAGGGAGGAAGTATTCTTGGCATACTTTTTAGAGCTAAGTAAAGTCCTTAAATCACACTTTGGTCACGTTATATGATGACAAAACGCTTAGTTAAAATTAAACAATATATCAATATGAACAATTTTTTGAAATTAACAATCTATGTAAAAAGGCTAAGCGTCGGTTTTCGGCAGTTGGTCGGAAATATTTAGGAAAGAAAATATATACAAATTTAAGTTGTCAGCCTCAGTTGAGACATATCTAATGATAAAAGTATTTTTGATTTGGATGAAGCTTACCGCGGAGCAAATAACAAAAAAAAAATAAGAGGCAGGAAGTGAATCTCAGTAACCCACCTTGGAGAGTCAGAGCATTAAAGGAACAGCAAAATATTAAAATCTGATCTGCAACGTCTTATAAATTACAATTCATTTAAGTAAAAAAATCTGTTTTGTTCATTAATGTGTTTTAATGACACTGTTGCTTTGCAATAACGGTTGCGACGTTTTAAAGTGTTTCACTATTAAACGATTTTGAGTTTAACAATGTTCATTCATTACTAAACAAAACGCGAAAAACTTTATTATTCGGTACAACATTGTTTGGACTACGTCAAATTGGAACTACCAAAGAATTCTCGTTCGGTTACACGAGGCAGTTTCAAGGATCTTTACTGCATGAGATCAAAATGTTTAATGAATTTTAATGAGCAAAATTCAATTATACGATATTCAGTTGTAGGAAAGGATGGATGTTTACACACAGAGGATAATACCGTTAAGAGGAGATAGCTGGTATAGATTCTATCTCCAGAAACATGGCCATTTTCAAATAAGAGCTTATCGATCGATTCGCTGCATTTACGTTATAACTGTCAGTTGACCATTGAAAGTCGATTTGTTTGGTTCGAAATTAATCTACAAATTTGAACTTTAACTTATGCCATTTTCTTCATTCGATGTCACGGGTCTGGACAAATTTGACTAGATAATTTAGCTTACAACGTTCTATTTTGGTACCAGAGTTATGTGCTATCATTTTCTACACACCATTTTGTAGCATTTTGTAAATTATCGTTGAAAGGATCAAAGCAGTCGATCCTGTAGGAAATACCAAAAAAAAATTTTTTCTGTTTGGAAATATTACAGGTGGCGAAAATGACGAAGAAACGAGAAATGTTTGAAATAGAATGGTTTGCCCGCTATAAGTGCTTAGTGACTTATTCACCAAACAGGTAAAAAATATGTGTTTTTTTTTGTGTATGACGGATCAATGTTTACACAAAATCAACCTCCTACTGTTCAAAACAAATGTCAAAAAAGCTCTTTTACCATACTAACTCGCATACCTAATTTCAGCATTTTCGATAAGAGCAAAATTATTTTAATTAAGATAAGATATTTTTTTTATTTTGATGTGCAATAACTCCCTAAGGAAGCTTTTTTGAACAAAGGCAGGTAACCTTGAATCATCCTATTAATTGGGAAAAAGCTATATGCACAATAATATATAAGATATACGATCTGTGTGAGGGAATTTATTACAGGGTAAAAATGTATTTTCTCATTTTCCGACTTTGATTTGTACACATACATATTATTTTTACGCCTTACTGTTGATTGGCTTAGTATCTTAATTAGCTTTTAATGAACTTTTACATATGAAAAATATATCCGTCTTTAAATATCAAATGTTACAAGTGACAGTGACAGCAATGTATTTTATATTCAAAATTCAAAAGGCTTTTATTGGGGATAAATACAAAGTCAAATACATGTTTAGAATGGTGGCGAGATCCATCATAGCTGCTCACCTAACCACCAAAACTAAGGTAACAACATTTTTACTAACATAGTCTTAAATAAATAAATAAATAACACTTGCGTGTAGATAACCCGAAACTATTAATGCTAGAAAAATATACAAGTGATAAGTTAAGCAGTAATACATAAAAGACATGGTATCCAAATAGTATTTGATCCGATTGAGAGCAAACATTATTTTTTCCGAAATAAAAAAAGCACACACGTTAATTTCTGCCCCTAAGTAAAAATTGACGGTATCGTTTTTTCATAGCAAGAACCGATGAGCAAGCCTTAACATGTTCAGGCAAGGTATCATAGAGTCTAGCAGTTCAATAGGAAAAGGATCGCTGAAACGTCGCTGTGTTGTGTCTGGGAATTATATACATATTCCTCCGCCTTGTAGCAAGACTATGAACATCTGAGCCTTTGACTAACTTTTCAAAAAGATAACGGGAAGACTGAGATATCCGGACCCTGAATACTAATGAAGCCATATAGAGTTTAAAACGACTTTCCATGTCTAACCATTTCGATTGGCTATCAAATTGTGAGATATGGTCGAACTTTTTCAATCCGTAACAAAACTTTATACAGGAATTCTGGAGTATTTGAAGACTATTTTTACTGTTTTGGGCGAGGGCTGGGCTAGTAAAGAATGTCAACATACCCAAGACCCGATAGGACCAAACTATTACATAGCTGCAATCTGACGTCGGCACTAAGAAAATCTTTAAATACATATAGTGTTTTTAGTTTATAGTATGAAATCTGCAACAAATGAGATACGTGAGCGTCAAAGCGCATATCATCATTTATATGTACTCGGAGGTTCTTGCAGGCTCGGGAAAAATTTAAAATATTATTATCCAACTCCAAAACGAACTGTGAATCATTACAGAATAGGGTAAAGCACCCAATAGTTGGCAGGGGCCCAGTTATTGGCACCAAGTAGAAAAAACGAATTTTTTTAGCAGTTTTCTATATTAGGACTTTACACGAGCTTAAGAAATAGTAACAGAGATGTCAGCACGAATGGTGTTGACACCCGCCATCCCAAAACCTATCAGTTGCGCCAAGTAATTACTAACGGAAGGTTGTTCAGTGATTTGCTCTCCAAAAATTCGCCATGTTGTTAGTAAACAGCAAGTTTTAAATGAGAGGTTTAGTGGTGCTAAAGTTATACAAATTACTGTTCTTTGGTTTATACTGATAAAAAGGTAGTTATAAATTATATTTATAAGTGTGGAGATAAATTATTAAGATTTAAATTGCAAATTTTAAAGATGCCAACAACTGGGTATTATTAATTGCAGAAAACCAGTTATTGGCACAACTGCCAATAACTGGGTGGATTCATATTTTGGACAAATCAGTTATTGGCACCTCGTTATTTTATTATTTTTGTGAGTTTTGTTTAGGTCTGTTACTGTAAAAAGCATTAAAATTACAAAAAAACAATCTAAAATAAAATAGGTAACGATATGAATTTTAAATTGTAATGATAAAATATCCAGGCGCGGCAGAGTCTCTGCTTAAATTTGCCTATTCGCATTTTTGTTTTATTAACCTTTTTTGATGTTAAAAAAGAGGAAAATATTCTAAATTTAATTTTTTTTTGCAGAAATAAATAAATAAACATGCCTAAAGTAAAGAAAAATTCTAAATATCACAAATCGTACAGTGAAGATGCACTTCAAAAAGCTATTGAAGCTGTAAACAACGGCATGTCTAAGAGCAAGGCTGCAGACACTTTTAAAGTCCCACGACAGACAGTTCAGTACCGAATGGGAGATAAATTCAAGAAACCCACCCATGGACCTGTGCCGATTTTGACTACCAACGAAGAAGCGTTATTGGAACAGTGGATTTTAGAAAGTCACTCAAAAGGATTTCCGCGAAGACGAGATGATGTGCAAGCTGCAGTAAAAGTGTTTCTCGACAAAAATCATCGACCAAACCCCTTCAGAAATAATACCCCGGGAAAACATTGGTATGAAGCTTTCTTGAAAAGACATCCTTTGCTGGTTCATAGGACCCCTGAGGGTGTTACGCCATCCAGTGCTAACGTGTCGGAGAAGGATATCAGAAATTGGTTTTCCAAGATAAAAAATTACCTTCAAGAAAAAAATTATGATGAAATTCTCCTTGATCCGTCTAGGATTTTTAATGGCGTTGAAACCTGCTTCTTGCTCTGCCCTAAAGAAGACAAAGTGTTGGCCCCAAAAGGAACAAAAAATGCATACGAAGTAGATCAAGGTGTTGCAAAATCAAATTTGACGGTAATGTTTTCTTTTTCCGCATCAGGCTCAATGGTACCACCTATGATAATATTTCCCTATAAACGTCTTCCAGCAAATATTAGTGCTACTGTTCCTGCTAAATGGGGCATAGGTACAAGTGACAATGGGTGGATGAAATCTGAAGTCTTTTATGAGTATATCTCAAATATATTTTACAAATATCTGGTGGAAAATAATATTACAAGACCTGTTATCCTATTTGTCGATGGGCACAAAACCCATTTAACCTATGAAATAAGTACTTTATGTACCGAACTGGGTATAGTTCTTGTGGCATTGTATCCTAATGCCACAAGAATATTACAACCCGCGGATGTTGCCTGTTTCAAGCCTCTTAAATTACGATGGAAGCAGGCGGTATTAGAATGGAGAAGGCATAATCCCCTAGTCCAGTTAAACAAACAACATTTTGCTCCTATATTGGAACAAGCCATCAAAAGTTTGCAGAAATTCACTATTATAAATGGTTTTAAAGCTTGTGGTTTGTTTCCATCTAACCCCAGTGCCATTGACTTTACTAAATGTTTGGGAAAAGAACAAAGAGGCAGAGAACTAAATGAAAACCTTAATCCTAATGATAACAGTTTAAAATATCAAGATTTTTGTGATGTTGTTGGCCAAGAATAATTACAAGAATTAAAAGTTTACAGTGGCGATGAAGAACCAGCTGGAGATCATAATTTTCAAATACTTCTTAAAATATATAGAAAGTTTGTATCATTAAAGCATACAGTTTCTTCACTGGACAATCAGAATGATTCCATCATTCAGGTTGATTGTTCCTCCAATGATGAATACTATACCGAAAAGGATATAGATGATATGCCCATACTAATAAATGATGAAGCAAATTACATTGATCCATCAGAAATTGAATATATTCCGAGAGCTACTGTGGTATACCCTTCTCTTGAAAACCTTATGGATGAGGGATCATTCCAATCGTCAACAGAAATCTTGGATTTAGGCGTTACTGAAGAAGACAAAACTACATCAAATCTTAATAAAACACAAGAATCCAATTTTGAGTCAATTATGACCAATAATAAAACTAATTTCCCAGCAAAATTCGGTTTAAAAGATTGCTTAATGTGGCCAAAAACACCTGAACGAAAGAATAAAAGACAGACCGAAAAATTACCATATGTTATATCATCTAGTGGGTGGAAACAATTGTGGGAAAATAAGCAAAAAGAAAAAGAAGAAAAAGAAAAAGAAAAACAAGAAAGGGATCGAAAAAGAAAGGAAAAAAGAAGCGTCAGCAAAAATCCAAACCCAAAAGCCAAAACCTTAAATCCTGTAAATAATAATACCAAAGATATCCTAAAAGAGAAAAAGACTGTTAAGAGTGTTAAGCCAAAGCATGTAAAAAACATAAGTTTACCTGAAAATAGCGGAAATAGTAATACCAATAATAATTTAGAATCAGATAGTGATTTGGGTTTTCTTGAAGAGATCCAGAACAAGGTCACCAATACCAGTGTTCAAATAATAGAAAAAGAGCCAAAGATTAAAAAACTCCTAATACTACCCAGTAAAAAATCTGAAAATGAAAACACCGAAAAGATCATGCCAGAAGAAAAAGGACCAAAACATGTAAAAAATCTAAGTTCTGTACTAAGTGCAATAATTTCTCCAATAAACTTTAGTGACCCATGCCCTCCTAAATTCAATCTGCCCATAAATAATATTATTTGCAACAAAGGACTTTGTTTCTCTTGTACGTTTAACTTTTCTTTATTAAATTATGGAATAAAATGTCAGAGGTGCTCACAGGCATATCATGTCAGTTGCCTGAAAAAACTTGGTACATTTCACGAATATTTCAAATGTAAGATTTGCTCATCTTAGATTCTTAAATTACGTATTTAATACGTAGCTACCTCGATATGTTGTTAATGCCTATTTGTTTAAAATGTTATGATCATGATGATCAATGTGTTTAAGTGTTACAAGTTTAGTTTAGTTTGGGAATTCACTGTCCCTCATATTTTATACTTTAAGTTTTTAATTTTTTTAAAAAAGCCAAAAATCTTTTACTAATGTAAACATCTAGTATTTTTATATGGGTATTTTGTACCAACTTGTTACAATAGTTTTAAGATAATAAAATTTTCAATCTTAAAATTTTCAAAATTATTTTGACAATAAGTGGTTCAATAAGGACGCCAATAACAACTATTTTGCTGCCAATAACTAGGTTTTTTTACTGCCAATCTCTGGAGATGAATGCCAATAACTAGGTAAATTTTAATGCCAATAACTAGGGAACACCGCCAATAACTGGGAAATGTGACATTAAAGAATAAACATTAATTTAAAATTATAAATTAATATTCCTACACTAAAATTTTATTTTTATATCGGTAGCCCAATCTTTAAAGATTTCGTAACTCTGGTCATATTAAACCTACTTCCATTTCCATAACATATAGGGCCAAAAGTGTTCGAACAAGTTACTAAACCTGCCAATAACTGGGTATTTTACCCTAATTATCTGACCTTGCCAAAAATAAGAACCATTGTTTTCTTATTATTAAGCGATAGTTTACAAGCCTCTGACACCCTTGCTTTACTTGCAAGATCCCTGTTAATAAAAGGAGCAGCCTCTAGGCAATTGTTATATGAAAATGAATGGTAAAGCTGCATATCATCAGCATATTGATGAGATTGACTATAAGAGGGGAAGTTAGTAAAATCTGCTGTATATATATATATAGAGAATAATAAAGGCCCTAGAACACTCTCCTGTGGTACCACTTTTTTGACTGATAAAAAGGGCGATACGTCCTTTCCCAATGTAACTTTTTGCTGTCTATCGCTCAAATAACTGCCTATAAAGTCAACGGTCATGCCACCTAGACCAAAGAACCTTAACATTTTAATAAGAGTAATATGACATAAGGTGTCAAATGCCTTGCTGAAGTCTAATAGTATTAAGCAGGAGTTTTTCCCACAATCATCCGACACCTTTAGTAGGATTGTTGTAGTGCTGTAACCCAGACGAAATTCAGACTGGGTATCTGGAAAACTTTATTCATAAGAAGGAAATTATATAATTGCTCAGCAACTATTTTTTCTAGTATCTTCGACATGGTACACAGAATGCTAATAGGGCGATAGTCGGAAATTAAGGCGGGTTTAGTAATTTCTGGAACGGGAACTACATTAGCTTTTTCAAAGAGTGGGAAATGTCCCAGTGTTTAAGCATCTTTTGATCAGATAAGTTACATGTGGTGTCAGATACAGAATAATCAGGGATATAAGTTTTTACAATTTTCTCCTGGCTGATTTCAGCATATTCAAATTGGCGGTCAATATTGGGATGGTCTTTATTTTAGTATAAATTAGAAATAACTTCTTCATAATTTTTTAGAGAAATTGACACACCATTCACACAGGTATCATTAAATGATACAGCTGAATGAGGATTAACAGAATTGCATTTAGGCTTAGAATCTATATTTAAATAGTTGATAGTGCGCTGAAAATCAGTAGGATTCGATTTGTGGTTTAAGTATACTCTCTTTTCATTGCGAACAACCATAGTAGTTACAAATAGTAGTTCCCTATATTCAGCAGCATCCGTTTTTAGGTTTTTATATGTAGAAAGAGCGTTTTTTCCTAAACTTGATCAATAATTTTTAAGTGACAGTCAACCAGGGAGCAGGCGCCTTTGTGAATGATTACTATTAAAAAATATAATATATCATCAACATGGCCAAACTCAAAAAAAGAATCCCAGTTTACTCCTACAAGGTCGCCCATAAAATCATTATAATCAAAATAGCTATAGTCACGATATGTCCGAAACTTAATTTCCAACGTAGGTTTTTTAAATTTTAGTTGCAAGCTACAAGACAGTGATCAGAGAGGTTACTCATATCGATTACATTGCTGTTATTCACAATTAAAGAACTTGTTACAAATATTAGGTCTAAAAAGGTTGGTGAAATATTTGCAATACGGGTGGGCTGAGCCACAATCTGCGCTAGACCAAATTTAATAATAAAATTATCAAATAATTTGAAACCATTTGTTTCTGAGTTCAGGAAGTCAACATTGAAATCCCCACCGAAAATAGCAAAACCATATTGAGGTAGTAAGTCAGAAAGGACAGTCTCAAGATCATTTAAAGAAAGAATAAGGTTTGTAGTGGGAGACCTATATAGGGAATCCAGACACAACCGCTTGCCAAAAAGCTTAATACTTACCTATATGTGTTCAAGTCCACTCTCAGAGTCAGCGGTCACAACCAACTCGGCTTTTAAATATGATTTAGTATGGAATGCAACTGCAATGAGCTTTTTATCAAGTTTAATGTAAAGTTTGTTTCACGAGGGTTTGTACTTACGTCTTTGATGAAGTCCTAACTTAGCAAAAAGGTATGTCGTGGCTTATTCATATAAATTCAATAGCTTTCAAATTTCGTATTAAAGTTAAGCAATATTGAAGCAAGTATTTTACAAAACGCTCTTTAGAGCACGTTCGGAATTGCTTGCTAATATTTTTTTTTATTTAGAACAGAGTTTATTTAAGAGCGTTACCAGATAATATAAAAATGTATTAACCGTGTGTATAAATGGTTGTTATAATTTATACAAAAATGTATTTACTCTTCTCAGTTTTGTGATACTGCTAAACAATACATATGATAATTTAATATGTGTTTTGTGTTTTTAATAAACACAGTAAGCAACTGCTAAACGATAGCTTTTGCTTGAGTATCATATAGTAATAAATAATACACATAACCATGGGAGAAAAAAGATAATAAACGGCATTTATTAGAACAAAAAACAGAAAGCAAGAGTATAAACTGTAAACTAAAATAACATAGAATTCTCCTGTAGCAAAAACTCTAAGAATTCAAATCACTTTTATCATCACTTGTAGAGTCTAATAAATCCGTAAAGTTTATAATAACCGAAGACTTCAAATAGCAATCTCTTTCCTAGGTTGAGTGAATAAGTTTATTCATTCGTATGGCGGCAATATTAAGGGTCACCTATAGGTAAATGAGAACAATTAAAGAAAAAGTAGTATTGTTATTTTCAAAATATCACTTTTTGAGTGCTTCGTTCTATAAGCTTAAGACAGCGTTGGCAGTAATTGTATTGACTGAACATATTCTCAAATCATAGTACAACCTGCGTTCCGACCATACCATTTCTATGGGATTAAATTGGCAATGCTAAGGCCTTAGTACTTGGTGAACATATTGTAACGCTAGTTCATCAAGACTAAAGGGTCAAAAATAATACTTTAATAACATACTCAGCTGGCACTAAAAAAGCTATAACTGTTTCCACTACTACTCTTTAAGGGTTATTACGTATTTATTACTAATAATCCTACTATATATCAATAACCACTTTGGGTTACACGTTTTTAAGCATTATATATGTATTTGTTACTGCGAATAATACTTTATAGTAATTTCCTATGTAAAGTAATTATATAATTACTACTGCCAAGCAACTTCTTACAAAATTGACTGCGAGGTCATTTCTTTTCAGTGACATAATAGTAATTTTTCAAATTTACTGCTTCTAATCTTTACTAAATTACAACTTTTAAGTATCAGAACATTCCTGAACCTTGCAGCGGCTACTCCATTACGTCCAATTGTACTCCTGTAAGGTATTACTATAAAGTAAAACGAGTCGTTACAGAGCAGAAAAATTTATCGTCTAATGTTGCTTTAAACTGCTTATTACCAGCCTTTATTTTTCTGCTGCAACTTAGAAGTAAAAATTACAGTAATTATTTACTACAAAGAAACTATTACCTTTTGTACTTAAGGTTCCGGAGAGGAGCTCTGATACGAGATTCGGTCTACAATGACTTTATAAGGGCAGTGACGACAATAGAAACCCACCCGCCATATTGATGCAAAATTTCTAAAGGTTTAAATGGGCGCATACATTATCGTTACTTTTTCGCAAAATATGATTAAATTAATCTACTTTAACACATTATTATAAGAAAATTGAATCAGCTAAAAGGTTAAGTAAAGAAATTATTATTAATTTCAGTCTACTAAGAGTAATACGCCGCAAAAAAAATCGAAATTTACTTTACACTGATAACCTGTGTCAGCGTCAGTTGTAAATGTAGGGATATGTTAATGCTTTACTCTCATAATCTATGCGATCTATTTAGTGCAAAATTACTTTTTCATTGGGATTTTAAAAATAAATAACAATGTTTGTGTAAGTGATTAATGACAGTTGTCTCCCAAGTAAATTTAGTAATGTAGCATGTGCTGAATGAGGCCTACAAATTTAAGTTTCTTTTATGCTAATTTTTGAGAGCTTCTACCTCAAATTGGGGTGCTTAATAAAGTAAAACATACTAAGACATGAAACAATATTGTCTTTTACAGCAAAATAAACCAAAATATAATAATGTGTACTATTTTTAATAACTTTTCTTGGAGTAATCTTAAAACTTAAAATATTTACGGTCACAGTAATTTACAAATTCATCACAAACATTTTATAATTACAAGCAAAAAGCAGGTGAACTAGGCTTAAACACATTTCTCCATATGGCAAATATCTTAGAACTTATTGTTTGAAACAATATTCGTTTTAATAAGGGTGAAGTATAGTGGGATTCAGGATTATGAAATCAAAACCAAAATTATATTCTTCCCAACGTTTCGTCTACTTTATTAAGAATTTGTCAAGGGTCAATATTTCCCTAGTGGTTGGGTAGTCTTAAGTTAGGTGTTTATGTGTCGCTCCCAAGCGATTTTTAGTTTTTTTTTTTTGGGTGTTTGGAACCATACACAATATTGACTTTTGAAAAATTCTTAATAAAGTAGACGAAACGTTGTGAAGAATATAATTTAGGTTTTGATTTCATAGTCCTGAATCCCACTATATTTCACACTTATACAATATAAGGACGCTACAAGATTTAAAAAATTCATTTTAATAATCACAAAAACTAATAAAATAATACACTAAAACAAGAAAGCTCATAAAAACGTAGGTAAAAAGTAAACAACATATTAATCAATCAAAAATTGGTTACCCTATTGTCGCCACTGTCCTTATAAAGTTATTGTAATTCGGTATACAGCCAATGAACTCCATTATATTCGGTCCGAATTTGTCAATCTCAATTAGCTGTGTATGTCTACAAACCATTACCTACGAGTAACAAGCTAAAATAGCAATGGCGTCACGTCCCATAAGAAAAAGAGTAGCTTTCGTCATTCATCCACATTTTATAGAAAATTAAAAATATCATAACTTGGTTATGTCATGCGTGAACAAAACAACATAGAGCGGTATTTTAAGAAAACACCGTAACGTACCACATTAGTGTTCAAGACTTCAAAATAATTGGGTATAAGTAACAGCTGCGTTTTTAAAGAATCCAGAACTATAAAAGCGTATGGGCACAGTCGTAGACACTTGATGTTGAGTAATTTTCTCAGTAAAGAAATGCAACTAACTTCAAAGTAAACGTCCATTAGAACGCCATCTTCCCTATAAATATTTAGCTATGATCTTTATTTTTTTTTAGTATAAAAATTAAAAATGCATACACATTATACATCACATTGAAAAAACTCTTTATAATAAGATATTTAATGATAATTACTGTTTAAACCAAAGTCCAAAATTAAATTTTTGAGATTAAAATTGGCCGATATATTTGTTCAAAATATATAGAAAGTTAACGAATTTTACAGGCGCGTCATTTTTCTACGACTATCATCACCATATTCACTAGATAAATTGCCTGCGTTATAATTTTAAGTCCTTAGCATAGCTAGAAAACTAGGTGAAACGCATGTATCCCACCCCAACCACTAATAACGTATCCATTATACGCTCTACACTATTTTCCCGATTTGAGTGTTTGTAGCCACCATAACTATTTTATTTGTATTAAAACGAACAATATATATTTTTCAAACGGATTCAATAAAGTCAGAAATAAGGAAGTAACAAATAGGGTAAATAATTACTATTCGGCTACTTAAATGGAACCACACAATTCCGTACTGTCTAAGTAATAGTCACAATGACGATTATATGTTATTCACGAAATAGTTGCCCTAAAATTGTTCCCCATTTTGGTAATGATTACGTAGTATCAGCTTAAACAGTACGTGGCGACACTAAGTTCAGGTTACTTCATCGAAAATACTTGTGGTAACAATGACGTGTTCATGTCTAAAAGTGCTACTTGGGTAATCTGATATAAATACAACCTATTGCTTAGATATATTTTTATCTGGTAGGGACTTTTTAACTACATTCCATGAACCTATTTTCTTGCTGTATTTGGATATTCGATATTTTTTTCTTGTAGCCACTTTAGAAGTAGTTCTCTAGACTAACTTGAGTTTGGAATCTTCTCTAAATGTGGAAGGGTAGGATGCATTAATCATTACTATGAGGGAAGGTTCTTCTAAATTTGGGAGTAATTGTTCAAATATGTTGACAAATTTGATAAATGACTTAATTAAGCTATCCAGAATGCTGTCAAATTTCATATTTAAAATGAACCCCTGTAGGAACACAACGAATTTACGCGTTGCTATGAATGAATCTGACTTCGAATATAGTAATTAAAACTTGATAGAACTATGCGATGGAGAATTTTCCTGAAATTCGTGATTTGCTTTTTTTTAACTAACAAAATTAGCTATACCATATTTCTTTTAGACAATGTTTATGACGTCAATCATTTGTTTCTGTCTATTTTTGAACTTTTTATTTGTTGAAAAACGTGAGGCAATTGATAACGTGAGTACAATCCCTCGTCAAACGAACTTTACTGCGTTTGTACAATGGAACCCTAGACATTTGATTTCAATCAAAAATTATTCCTCTGAAACAAAAAAAACACTATTTTTATCAAAACAATCAACTTTTTGGATAGTATTTATTTAGTTTTTATAGTGTAGGTAAAATAAAAATTATTTTGTTGTCGATAGGAACGCTATTTTCTCAGGGTACAAACTATAAAACTGTCGACAAAATTTTTTGACGCTAACATCAAACTAACCCCTCTTATCGGTATTCTGCTTTTAGACTTAAAGCCACTTTGAAACACTTGTACATGTCTCTGGATCATCGCTGATCCTAGATCATGAATAAGCTTATTCTTATAAAATAATTGATGATATTGCCTAGGAAAACTTCCTTAATATTACATACCTGCGTTCCTCTAAGTTGTATTGTCGTATTAATATTGATTAAGACAATCATCTAGTAAAAGTGATACTATCAATATGTTTTCTACCTCCATTTTCCAGACGCAATTCGTGCCGTCAATCGCAGGTTTCTCCTAACCATTGACAGGTAGGTGATTGCCGTCTGCTCCTAGGATATTTGAGGATTTCCTTAGTTAATTTAAAAATACTAATTTTATCCTACAACTTTTTAAACCACCTCAGGTTTGGCGGACTTCCCTAACTCCAAAAAAAAAATTAAACAAGCAAGTTTTTAACTTCTTGTTTCCTGTATACCATGTATGTCCATTAATTTAACAAATATAAAAAATATTGGTCTGAAACCACTAGCTCATCAAATTCTCATATTCTGTTTAACTAAAGTAAACTCCCCATATATTTAAGTTTACAATATGACAGGGACCGTCCAGGAGCCCAAATTATTACACAATTAATTTGAAATGAAAAGTATCAAGTTTTACGTTTATTCTTACGCAATTATCCCTAGATATCAATTTTCCCAAAAATACAAGTTTCCATTTCTGCCTAGTTCTGCCACAACGTTTCACAAGATGTACTTACATTAACATTAGTCCTTAATAGCAGCAATATCAATGGAACGAGGCCATTACCACCAGAGTTTACAACATGCTCTCCCGCCTAGACGGTAGTTTTGAATATGATGAATTGCTATTCACATCCAAGAAACTCGTGATAATGTTCGTCTGTTAACGCCGTATTTGAGAGGTGTCCTTTATTTAGCATTTTATCAGTGAAGAGCAGACCCTAAACTAGCAGTGAAGAACGATTACTTTTGTTTGTTTTAGAATTTGCTATGTTTAATAAAGGTAAATGAAGTTTTCGCCAAGTTTAGAAAAGAAACATTTAAAGCACAGACAAAGTAGTGTGATAATATTACCCTTAATTAATCAATAAATCGGCGGGTTTAATATCTGGAGCTATAATACCGTCATCAATATATTTAAAACTGAAACCCATAAGCTAATAAATAAAAAAACGAGTTTAAAAAGTGAACTATAGATTTTAGTCGAATAGAAGTTTAAACAATTGTAAAACAATCTATAAAAACTAAACTATAAATAAAAAAAACTAATTATATATTCATATATAAAAAAAATAAAAATGTTTATTGATAAACGTCTTCGCGTATTTAATATGTGTTCAAATATTAAGTGTATTATTAGTGTTCGCAAAAATATTAATTTTAATTGATATTTTTTTACACAATCGTGGTCGGTATTCCAAGAATCTTGGTTCAATTGATTTAAATAATTCATTTAAAGTTAACCAGAACTATATTAGACGCCCACTAAAATGTAATTATAAAATCATCTAAATTTAATTATTATTTATTGGTTTTGGTTATTGATTTTTAGGACAAAAATGAACATGATATTTTTAATAGATCTCGATCAGTTTTTAATTCATTTTTCCTACCTAATAGAACGAAGAAATCTGACCTTGCCTAAAAATTAAGCTAATTAATTATTAGTGTTAAGATTTATATTGATCAATATCTTAATGTGTAACAAAGTTTCTATAAACGGTAGTACCAACAGCCGTTAAAAAAAAAAAACGTTTTAAAAATCCCAGATTGACTTCTTAATTCGGAAGTTAATAAGCTAATTAATTATAATTTAATAATATTAATAATTTATTAGTCTACCTGTCTACTTAGTAAATTATTAATACATAATTAACACTAAAAATCGTTATTTATTTATATGTTAGTAATAAAAAACAGTACTTTTCAACACTTGCTCGTCCTCCAAACTTTCCACTATGTAATGTGTAAACGCAGAATATCTAAACAGCAAAAGATGATATTTTCGATAATTATTATTAAATAACCATAAAGATTTATTTATATCTTCTAGCAAAATATCGACAAATTACACAGGCTTTACAGGTGGGGGAAATCTGTCTCTTCCAAATATACTGGGCCCCACAAATTATAGGCTTGTATGTTCCCGAGTTGCCATATCTTCTCCAAATTCGGATTTTCTGCTACTAACTTTAAATTTTTAAATGAGATATATTATTACGTTTTTATATTCTGCTTTACCTCTTAAACATATTTTGTTGTACATGTCCTATACCTAGGTTTAATAGTTATCGAGAATATGCCGTGCCAAAATCGTCATTTCGAACCTTTTAGAACACTGTAACGGTTAAACTTGGTGTGAAAAAAATTAAATATCCCTATCCTTACGTTTTAAGATCTTTAAGATGACGTCAACTACCGCTTTAGATGGAAAATGGGGGTGGGGTTGCCCCCCCTTCCAGAGCCACATTTATTAAAGCTTAAATGGTCGAAGTAGTATAAAATAAGAACCCTTTTTTCGGGAGTAACGGGCAAAAACCCCCCCAGAGCCGGTGTTGTTTATACAAAAATAGAGTAGCCTTTTTTGTTGGTTATCTATATTGCTGTCGCTTAAAAACGTTTACTTGTGTGGAAAAAAAACAGAAACCGCGAATGACATACACCACTGGGAAGTCATGACTATATGATAGAATTGAAAACGTTAAGATAGGAAGTGCAAGACGTTTCGATTTAAAATATACCGTAATAATATTCAGAATATCACATTTAAAAATGAAAAGTTAGTTACCAGAACCCGAATTTAAACAAGATATGGCAACGCCAAACAAAAATGTGAGACGCCAAATTTAAACTGTTAAAATTTCATTATACAATCCTCAAAACGAAAAAAGTTATAAGGGTGATCCTTTATTTTGTGGCAATCGTTTTGTTCTCCTCAAAGTGCGGTACTTCTAATTCAGGCGGTGACCATAGACTGTGAGCGCCTAGAAACTTATCTTATATCAAGATGTATCTGATCTCTTTAGTGCACTACACTAAATCTGTATACTCTGAAATGTGTTCTACGTAGTGGTTTCCTGTTGCCTTCTGTACAGTTGTTTCGTGTAATTTATTTGTTGCATGAGAAGCCTTGTTACTATCTGCAGTGGACCTCAAGTCTAGGAATAGAGTCGGTATTTTATTATCGCAACGACTTAAGGCACCTCAGGTACCGAACGTGTCCCGCCGCCACGCGAAGTCTCGAATCTATGCATTCTGATCAAAAAGGCAAGTTCGCCTTGCCATCGAGGCAGTGTGTGTTATTTGTTAAGAATTGAAATAATAAATTTAAAGAAAAAGAAGTTACACGTCAAGTCTGAGATTTGACCTACGAGCTCTGAACCACTCAGTTCGTTGACTAACGTTATAGCCCTAAACCACCTAAATTTCTGTATATTTTTCCAACTTCGGATGGTATATGCCAATTGAACGTAAATTTGATATAAATTAATTTTTGTAAAATTAATATTTTCTTGGTTACCGTAACTAAAACATAATATCTGGCAATTGGCTATCTGATAATCTTTCTGGGCTTACTCAATGTTTTGAACTCGTTGAGTAGAGATTCCTGAAGGCGCCTCCTGTAATTCGTTTTTTTATATTTTTACTATTATTACTACTATAGCTATTATATAGATTTTGATTTTAATTATATTAAATAAGTATGTTGTTATCACACAAGCCAATACCGTATAGGACCAAAATAGAAAGACGATGTCTCCAAGAGTTTTGCCACACATAGTCTAATTTTTGCTGACGAGCAGTCAACCACGCTAGAAAAAAATTTCCCATCGGTTTGATTCATATCTGTAGAATAAGGAAAAACATTCAAGAATTATGTCCCCCGAAAAACTATCTTGACTAAGCATTTAAAATAATTTAGGCATTTATTTCATACAGAGAAAAGCTAGAAATCATAGTACAACGAATATTTTTACAAAGTTCTGCATTTTAAGTGTTTTGTTCATCGAGGAAAAATCGCCCTGTGAGATCTTTTCATATATTTAAGTTTCAAGGTTTCTAGATGCCGAAAAACATGTTTTCTCGATTCCGTTGGTCTGTCTGTCTGTCTGTTCGCGACAACAACTTAGCCTGTTGACTTCAAATTTTTGTCAAAAATGTAGGATCACATGACGTTTTGGTAAATATCCAATACGGAGGAACAAAATATCAGCCTGTTGAATTTACTTCAAATGTTGCACAATAACCAGGTATTACATAGAAATCAACTAGTAAAATTTTAGTACAAATGAGTGAACCAATAAGTCCGCTTAATAAAATATTTAAGAATTCAGCCAGAAAAAACACTAAAATTTTGTTCAAGAATTGCTTGTAGTATAGGAATGAACTGATAAAACTGTGGCATGAACTAAAAATGGTGGAACTAAATGGCGGCCAAATAAATTGTTTGTAATTGTGAAAAAAAAATACCCCCAGGATCCATATTTTACACATCTTCACGTTTTAGCGTCCATAGATGCCAAAAATACATTTTCTTAATTCGGTGAGTCTGATGTCTGCCTGTCGGTTCGCGGCGTAGATGAAAAATTGCTTACCCGATTGACTTCAAATTTTGTCAAAACTAAGAGTTATATGGAGATGACCTGGTAATATTTTAGAAAAAATCTAGTATGGCGGAACAAAATGACGACCTAGTAAATTAACAAAATTATTACCAAAAAATAAATTACCCGATTTACCTTAAATTTTACACGAAAATCAAGTGTAACGTAGGAATGAACTAGTAACATTTTGATACGAATCCAAAATAGTAAAACAAAATGGCAACCAAATAATGTGTTTAAAAATCTGCCTGAAAAAAACTACTTAAATTTCAAATTTCCGAATTTAACATGACGGGGCAAAATCGTGCCCAATAAACATTTTTGAGAAAACCGTATATATATATATATATATATATGGGTTAGTATTGTGCGGAACTAATTGAGCCATACTTCACTATCCCTAATAAAAGGAAAAGATCATAACAGGGAAGGTTGGTATAAAGGAAATTTACGTTTTCTTTTTAGAAAAAACGAAATAAAATCGCATTTGGCGATAATTTTGTGTTTTTCTCCTCGATGATAGGAGATACCGTTAGGAAGTGTTCAAGAGCTTCTGTAATGTTGATTTGTTTGAAAAGAAGTGATATTAAAAAAATGCATCGCAATAAAAGCAATACATCTATTACCTGAGTTTGTGCTAAAAATTGTCGAGGTTCGACTTCAGTGTCGCCTCATCTAGGGAAATGGAATCTGAGCGGCTAGGTATCTAGTAAAAATCTGAAAAATTTCACATTTAAAAAAAATAAAGCAAAGCTAAAAAAATACGTCGAATATCGAGTGATTTCTAGTCTGTTACTCTCGAGTCCATATTCAGTGCATCTATATATTCAATTAAAATTCGGGTAATTATCTTCAACAAATGTACTAAATTATAAAATATTCGCTCTTGTTGATACTAGTAATAATTACGCAGAGTTATCGGTTAAGACGCTGTGATAACAATTGTATTTTTTTTAAGAAACGTCTCATTTTTACATTCTTCGTTAAAGGAAAATATTGTAATCGTGAAAAAATCATCTTCCGACATTTTTTCAGCTTTTTTCATTTTCCCATTGCCGTCGATCCGTTTGTTGGCATAGCCAAGAAACTACTCATCTAATTGACATCAAATTTCGGTCAAAAATTAAAGGTATCATGGGAATGATATGGTAACACTTTGGTAAAAATCTAGTATGGCGGAACAAAATGGCGGTCTAATAAAATGGTAAAAATGAATTACTAAAAAACGATTGTTATATATGTAAATAGAACATATGTATTGTTATTATATTTTTTATTTGCGCATTGGCAATATAACTATTCAATAGAACGATGACTTCCGGTTAAAAAAACACCATATAAAAATGTAGCAAAAACAATAGAAAATATATACAAAATGAATATGAACAAAAATAGATTTTGAAAATTCCCCAAATTTTAAGGTATTCCATCAAACACGGATGACAAGTGTCAAAATATATATTTATTTGGCAATAACTTTATAGATATTGTATAAATTTAAACAATAAGATAAGTTTAAACAACGTAAGGTAAGTTCTAGTACCTGGATACAAAAGCACATAAAACCCTTATAAAAGAACTTTCCTCGTATAATGAAATGATTTCTTTATCAAGAGAAGTGACACATATTAATATTTATATAATATAAGTTATTACTAAATGCCTATGTATGTATAAAATGTATGTAGTGGATTCCGTTACTAGCAATGTTCCAGTTGACCGATTTTTTACTATATATTTAACATCAACGAGATTTTGTTTATATTCTTCATATAGCATGTTCTATACTTAACTTCAATTGTCGTCCAGATATTACAGTTTAAAATTGATGATTTTGAAAAGTCTTAAATGTTAAGCGGTTTGACGGCAAAATGAAATGCACATTCCTATCTTAGTATTTAGTGGTCTTGTTTATGAACTTTTCACAAAGAAAAACTGAGAAATAGTTTAATCTCTGCTGAATAAAAAATAAATATAACTTAAGGTACCATAAAAAACTAAGATAAGTATGTGCAATTCGTTTTGCTCTAGGTCGACGTATTTAGAAATTACAGCTTCTCTAAACTTAGATACCTATTATGTATATTATATCAATAATGTAAAAAATACTCTCCAATATTCAAATACGGAATTAAAACTTTGATATTTCATAAAAAAGTGCCACCAGTCACATATTCCATTTACCAGTTTTCGTTTAAAATTATTCCTTTAATTTTTATTTACGTTATTTAGTCATCCATATTCGGGAATATATATTAATTAATTAAGCAAAAATGTATATTCTTCTATTCTTGATAAAAAATTTGAGACTAAATATATTGGGTGCACTACTTCCGTAAAATCATGTTTCTGCAATATAAAAAAATTATATCAGTTAAGTGCCTACTTAAAACTGCAAAAATACTATATAAAAAATTATTCTATTCATTTTTCGAAATTTCATGTAATATGATTAAAAAAAAAAATATTTTAATTAGTTATCAGGTAGTAAAAAAATGGAAAGCAAGCACGTTGGATTCAAAATGCAGCTCCCAGAGTTGATTTAAGACAAAAAAAAAATTAACATCTCAAAGACTAGGCCTATCTCTATCTTTAATAGTTTAAACTTAAGAGTTGTACAAAATGACGGTGGTTCATTATTGTTGTTAAACTGAAAATATGTCGCTTAATAATATAATAAAAATTCGAATTAATGTTCATTTGAATAAGTTAATATAGGGTGCAAAAATATTTTTGTTTTAATACTGCAGTTATAGTGAATATGAACAATTGTGCACAACATAACCAGGTGTCCTATCGGGAGGAAAAAACCAAAGGATTTATTAAGATAGAAATAAAATTTCTATCGAGATTTATATACTATTTTATTTGCAATCATACCTCTTAAATAAAAATGTTTTGGAAAACAATGAGTTATTCAGGAGAAATCGTTTGTACTCCTTCTCGATTGGGAGAGGCTGCGAAAAGTTTGGAAAAATATTTGTTGCTTGAAACCGTGCAAAGTACAATAACGTTTATAAAGTTTTCAAGATTGGTTGCTCTGTGTTCAGACGGCTATTTCTGAAACCATTGTGCTAGCATGTTTTTTGGAGGAATTGCCAAAATCAAAAAGCGGTCAACCCAATTGGTCAACTTATTCAATATTGCTCATTACTTTAAATATCGAAGATAAAGTGGATGTTCGGAAATTTTTGAAAATTTCGAAATTACTGATATTTTTAAAGAGGCAAAATCTAGGATATACATTTCAAAAAGTCATGCACTTTCTCCATTCGACATTCTTAAAAAATCTATTTATCGATATGCTAGCTATAAAAGTAGCACTCACATTTAGTGTATCAGGTGCATGTTAAATATAGGATATATTGGCCTTTATTTAAATATTCCCAATGCAAACTTCTTTTAGTCAATAAGTTTCGGCAGCCATTTGACCACAATTCGATAAGTCAATTTCCTAAAATAATGCAGTGTTCCTAACTACTTCTGTATAACGGTAGCCACTCCACTTCTTCCAGTTGAAGAGACTACGGATCCTTGGTTAGGATGCTACTGTTTCTTCGAAAGATGTTCGGCTGTTCAGTTAATCTAATGTCACAATTAATTACCAAAACAAATTTTAATACGAATATAATTTGTTGAATGAATAAAATTGAAGCCCACATTTCGGTTATTCAATTATTAGAATATCGACTTGGATAGAAAGTGACATTTATCCGGTTTTTTTATTAAATTTTCAATCTTTATTTTTTACTTTAGATTTAAACATAGCTTAAACTTTTTGTAGATTTTTTAATTTTAAAACTTTTATCCCTGCTTTAATCAAAAGTTGATAATGAAGATCAATTTTCTGCCATATATTTTTTATTTCACGTTCAATGAATTTATTGTATTATTATTAAAGTAGCCTAAAACAAAACCGCATTAGTGAGGTTTCTAAAATGAATAAGCTTCTTTTGTGAGACTAACTATACACCCCCACGATATCACTGCAAAGCTGTTACGGGACGACGCGACGCTATTTTTGAACAAGTTTATGGATCCTTCCTGGCTTGGATTTTAATTAACTGCGATACTTAAAAACCTCCCAGATCTGTACTCGGGTTTTATTCTAATTGCTACTCCAAAAATCTTATTTTATAATCAGCGATCTAAAGTTAATTACTAAAATAAAAATAAAACTCCATGTCAATTTTTGTTTTCTATAAAAGTTTTAATTAAAATTTAACAAAAAATAATTTAAAGATAAGTACGAACTATTTCTCGCGCACTCTTAGGTATGTATAAGTTTTAATTTTATACATGTTGTTGTTCAATTACTTAGGCCAGTCGATATATATATAGAAAATCGTCGACAGGTAAATTTAATTAAATTTCGAGGCAATATTTTCTATTGACTGAAGCTGCAAAAATACAAGTCGTTGGCTTATAAGCAATTTCTAACTCTATGTTAGTTACTTTGGAAATTGTTAATAAGCCGCCAACAACTGAATTTATTGCAAAATGTATGAAAATTGATTTTATAGACAATGAACTATCAAAGAAAATGTAATTTAAACTTTGAATTTAGGGTCAATAGTTTAAAAAATATTTAACGTTATAATTAATATTGACAATTAGTAGAAAATAATTTTTCCCCCTCCCTGTATTGTAAGCAACCTATTTTGACACTGTTTTGACAGACGTAAGTGAAAGTTACTCAAGAAGGTATTGGTTGCCCTTAACGACAGGATGTAGGTCAACTTACATCCCTAGGGAAATAATAATCTAAAATTACTATAAGTAGCTTTAATTTTTGATTTCATCAACATATTGCAAAAATCCGGTGATATTAATTGAAGTGAATATTAATGATACAATTATTACAATTATTCACATTATTATCAAAATTTGGAAACACGTTTCTCATTTCTTCTCGATGTGTATTACATTTTCTGACTTCACAGATTCTTCATTTCTAACCAATGTTTCTGTCACTGTTGAAGTACTGCAAAAGACTTCTGGCTGGGTCTTATTGTATAAAATTTTATTCCCTACTTTCTTTTTATTATTGAGGCTCATAGCTATGTAACTGTCTGCAATAATAGCGGATTTCCATCCACCATTTCGCTTGATAGCTGATACATCAACTCCAGTATTTGCTAGTAAAGTTGCCGATGTTCTTCTAAAAGAGTGTCTAGTATACATTTTGAAGTTCTCAAACTTTAGAAATGTCGCAATTTTACTTGAAATTGACGAAAACGTATTTTTCCCGACAGGCTGGTTTAAGCACTTTCCGTTTTGATATCGCATAAAGAAGCGCGGATTAATAGTCGTCATGTGGGATCTTGTATCAATATACTTTTCAATTATTTTGAAATGACAAACCTGAGTGTCGTCACTTTTTGTCACTGTAAATGTACGTGACATACCATTTTTGGTGTCAGGAATGTTCACAATTATGACGTCTTGACATATTTTAACATTGTCCATTTTCATTTCACAGAGTTCATTAGAACGGCACGATCCAGCAACTGCCATAACCATTACGACCTTCATCAATAAGTATATATCATCGGGTGCTTCAAGCATGAACTTATTCACATCTTCCTTGTTAAACACATTCGATTTCTTGGGTCTTTAACCATCATTTTTTTATTTCAAAAATGCTCGAAGTTTTGGATACTTAGAAATATCTATATTTTCCTCTATAAATAGGGTGGACTTTAACTTCGAATACTCACACCATAAGCTTGATGGGGACTTCAATATAGCACTTTTTTCGTGGAAATACGCTAAAAACAAGTTTTTTGACACTGCAGTAGCCGTCCTGCTTTGGCACCAATTCTTAAAGGATTTATATGCTGCTTCATACCTTTTTTTCGACTTTTCCGGTAGTAAAGATAAACAAGCAATATTTGCTGATTCTTCTGTGTCTGAAACATTCATTTTGGCCACACAGAATCAAACAATTCGACTTCTTCAAACTTTTCGCTATGAACTGTTAACTTGACGTTGTTGATAAAATAAAAACTGCTAATGTTGCCCTGGCAACGGATTACGGCTGCCTTCATAATTTAATGAGAATGTTATCGAATGTAATGATAATGCAAATCCAAAAATATATCCAGCATTTTTTTGTAAACATACAATACAGGGAGGGGGAAAAATGTTATATACTATATGAGATGTAAGTATATTAACCAGTCTCGAACTTTTTTGCCAGCCCTCGCTATCGCTCGGGCGCAAACTCGTCCTCGACTGGTAAATGTTACTTACATCCCTTATAGTATAAATAACTATTTTTAAAACCATGTATGTAATGTAAGTGACATTTCTGACTTTTCAAAACTTTAAAAGAAACATATTTCTGACTTTGGCATTTTTCCAGATGGAAAGTGACATTTAACCGGGTGGAAAGCAATCACTTCATTACTGTCTATCCGTCCAAAGTACAAAAATGAACTGAAAAGCAATTTATAAGCGACACTTCAGCCTACAAAAGCACATACTTTCTACGATGACACATGTAACTTGTGTCATCCCAGGACTTATTGGAGAAAAATTTAATTTCATGTATTACTCCGTATATTTTTAAAGAACACAGACGAACAAAAAATGTGATGTAAATTTTTTAGTTTAAGAATTGATAAGCAGCGTAAAAATAAAAATATCTATAAAGAAATCATGGTTCTTGAGATTGAAACTTGTCAAATTGAGATTGCTATTTTACGTCTCGCTTTCGATTACGCGCGGCACCTTCAGGAATCTTTCTTCCATGAGATCCTGAACACTGAGTGAGCTCGGAGAGATTCAACCGGGCTTTATACCCAATTTGTTCTGGCCGAACTGATATCCTGTGCTTGCTAAGATCGGTTTCCACGTGTGTGCATACCGTAACCCGTACCTCTAGTGAACTTTTTTGTATGTTTAAAAACTTCAATAGATTTTCTTGCTTTTCGTTTATAAAATCCTGAAACCGACGCCAGAACCTGTGTTTCTTTTACATTTGTAATATGGCCAGTGGTATGTTAATGTTCATATACAGCAGATTAAACAATTTGTTTCTTTTTTAATACATCGTTCATATTCCTTAAGTCTAATAGATATTGAGCGTCCTGTTTCTCCGATATACACTTCTCCACAGCAAGAAAGAATTTTATATACTCCTTCTATTTGAAAATGTACAACACGTTTTGGGGATCGCAAGAATTCCCCGATCTTCTTATGTGTATTGAAGATTATACATATGCTGAACTGTCGAAGTAATCGTACTATTTTGTCTGTAGCGGCAATGTATGTAGAGAATAACCGCACTCCCTAACAGTGACTAATTTTCATTCTCCTTTCGGATCGGAGTCGTATTACTATATTATTTAATTAGACGCGTAATATCTTTAGTCCAATAGACATTCCATCTCAGAGCTTTGGTCAATTTTTCTGTTTCCGATGTTGGAGAGTCAGGAGGACCAGAAATCGAAATTGCTCTAAATAGTGAGTCAGAAATCAGTTTCTTTTGTGTTCGATGATGGTGGGAACTAAATCATCCAGGGTTCTAGATTTAATGCAATGGATGTTAAAGCAATATCCCCAAAAACCCCATACAGATATTCTCTACCACAGGTGATAGAGAAACTCCCATGGGTACTCCCGAAGTTTGTTTATAAAAATGTATTTGAAATAAACAAATACAAGACAAGCTTGAACTAGGTCTATTAAATTATAATTAGATTATTATGATCCAATACGTGTGATAAAATGAAAATTGAGTTGTCAGATTCCCATAAAAAATGACCTCCGAAGTCATACATATTTTCGTTAAAAATTATTTCTTTAGTTTTTATAGAATTTGTACAAAGAGTAAAAAAGTGTAGAACAAGTAGGTTTGACTATAAACAGTTGGTGTTACATACATTTAGAACCAAAATGTAAAGGGAACTTAAGTCCGCACAAAAAACTTTGCGCATAACTGTAACTTCAATAGTTTAAGCATCATGACAATAGCACAAAAATTATGCTTTCGAAAACTAATTTACAATGAATTCATATTTTGGCTGTTATAGTTCTAATAAACTTTTATTTGAATTAGATATTATAATAATTATATTCCGGACTATAAAAATGTTTTTATCTTAATATTGTAATTATAGCGAACATATGAATTAAATTTATTTTTTAGTAATTTCCAAAATTAATAATAAACTTCAATGTTCTTTCATTATTGACACTAGAAAACTTAATCTTCTTCGGTAACACTTGTCTATAAAATCTATATGTTCCCATTTTGCGATCAATACCGTTGAGGGCTTATTAACAGTTTTCACTCATTACCAAAACTGAATAACAATAATTAATTGCATAAATATATAATTAGAAATTATTGTCAATAAGCCAACAACTAAAGTTTTTATCTTTATATATTAAAAACAAGCAAAGAAAATGCAATTTTAATTTTAATTTTAAATCTAGAGTCAATTGATTAAAAATATTCAAATACAAAGAATGAAATAAATGTTTAACATTTATATTCTATGCATTTTCTACGACGAATTGCATATTTTTTGGTTATATAATTACATTTTGAATTGCAATTAGTTTAGACTACTATACAGGTCTAGGTAGTTTTCACCTATCTCCTTTTATTATTATTTAAACCATTGATAAATCAAGGATAAAGTTATAGAATTTGTAAGTGATAAATAATATGTTTTTAAAAAACTCTTATAAATACCATCTTCCCACAGAAGTGATGTAATCATATGGACGAGAATAAAAAACACTTAAGTTAAAACACATTCACTTTTATATAACAGTTTTAACAAAAAAATCGTAGACACAAGCACAAAGTAAATAATGCAATTACTGCCCCCCCCCGAATTATTGACACACTTAATTTTAAAATCTAATACTATAAAATGTTAATTGTAAATTAAATGTGTGTGGCAACATCACAACAAATAATCTTTCTTACATGTAGGTGCAAAATCTAGCAATCTTCAGTTAAATCCATTTGCTTCTATGGCTAATAGTATGTTAGAATGACCAGTGTTTCTTAATTATTCATAGTATTTCACCGCAAACTGATAAAAACAGTTACTATTGTTTACTGTGCATTTTCTTGAATTGTAACGTTATTGAACTGGAATCATATTAATTGCATACATTGGTGTTGAAACTAAATCGTTTTCTTGATATAACAACAACAACATTTCCGAAAACAAAGTTATAGATTGTGAAGTGAGTCAGTTCTAGAAATGATCATGGTAAAATATGTTTAAATAAAAGCTCCAAAAACTCATCAAAATTGATTAAATCTCAAAATACGTCAGTCCTTTCTTTTTCCAATGCAAAACTTGGCCTTAGCCTTAGAAAAGCAAGTTGAAAAGATAACATTCTTTTTAACTTCAACAACGTATAAGGAGATAAAAGAGAGAAAGGAAACGGAGAAACTAAACTTATCGATGCAAAAGGAAAATGCAAAAAAAGAAAGAGGACTTAAGGAAAAATTGACCGAAGAATAAAAAATTAATAAGATGGAAAAATAAAAAAGTACTTTTCTGTTATTTTCAAAAATGTGTATTTATCTCTACTTAGCAAAAAATCCGTAAATCTCATAATTTTACATTTTTGCCCTTAATACCTACTTCACCTATTTCTTTAAATCACTAAATTTATTTATTAATTAATTAATTTAACTGGGTTTAACTTATTAGTTGAATTTAGGACATTTCTGTACGTATCATTTTGTCTCAAATAATATTTTACTCTGAATCTTTTTTTTACAAACGAAAGCTTTTGTCACCTTTACATACAAACTATAGATTAAAAATTGCTAAACTGATAACAGAAATTTGGCCGGTTCGTTTTAAAATTTTTACTTATGTGGGCTAAAATCGGTAACAGATTTCTTTAGTCTGATTTTCACTTAAATATATCTCTTGATTTAATAACGTTTTTACTTTTACCCTTCCTTATTCTGTTTGTATCTCAAAGAAACGTTTTTAGGTTCGCAAAAAGGTATTAAGTAATTCCCTTCATTTCCTAAAGCTTTGGTTCTTTTGAATAAACTATTATTCCAGTCTATATGCTAATGGTCAGCATAACTTTACCAACTCTAACAAAGGGGAATTCTACTCTGTCACTTCACACTTTAACGGAACTTTGAGCCTGAAAGTTTCATTAAGGTGAAGTTGCCGCTCGGACTGACCCAAAACTTTAGACAATACGTTAGCAAATCTCACCGTATGACTTGTGTTGAACAATGCATTCAGAAGGTGTTATTGTTTAAAAGGAGTTTGAGTAAGCAAGTAGTAAGACGTCCTCAATTATTAATTCCATAAATCTGTTTTGAAACTTCTATAATTCTATAAATGTAACTCATATGCAATATGTTCCAATATGCCGTTATTGCTTTGGTTTAAATAAACATAACTGAATAATTTTTAAAGGAATATTTGTTTATTATATCCGCTCAGGTAGTTGTTAGATAGAATGCGGAGTGATTAGGGCAACCTTGGTAGGTCTGTATAAGTGTTGCAAAGAACAAAATATTGTCTTAATGCATTTAGACTCCTTACATGAGTTTTACAATATGAATATTTATCAAACATGTATCTACTTTCTTAAAATAATGTATTAAATGTACGAAATTAAGCTTTTCAATTTATGTTTGAAAATGATAATGACATCTTTTCTTATAAATGGACAAAATACCTTATTGATGGCATGTGAAAATAACGCAGAATCAGAGATTCTGAAGAAGGTTTATTTTCGGATATAGAAGCAGCGGCGAACGGAGCAATTTCAACAGCGCTAGTGGTATAAGGTGTAAACTATTTTTAAAAGTGTGACCTTGGCAGTACTAAAATGAAAGTGGACCAAAACACCTTATTACTTAAAAAAAAATATTATTAAAAACTACACAGATTCAAAAAGCCGGAAGAACAGAACTTACCAACCCATGTTCTAAAAATTCTCCGAGAAGCTTTTGCTACAACTTGGAAAATTTTTTTTACTTAAAAGGAAAAACCTATAGTGGCACAAGATTTTAACTTAGTATGTTTTTCTGTTGTTGAAAAAAAACTATTTTTAGTTAGACGCGTGCGTACAGGATGGCTCAAAATTCCAACTTCAAATTTCTCGACTCATTATTTTTGCGAACCTTCATGAATTTTTGTTAAAATAAGCAGTGATTAAGAGTAGTGTTGGCAAATGATAAGTCATTTATAAAATTGTACTTATTACATTTATGGCTCTGTCAGTTATGGCGATTTATACGGTCATTTTTAAAAACTTTCGAAACTATGCCTAAAAGTTGCTTTTACTTTAAGCTTTTAATTGATACCAAAGTTAATCTGTTAAATAAAAAAGACTTTTAATGCACAAAATAGATATTCTTAAACAAAATATATACAGGTTGTCGCAAAAATGTGATCTTAACCAAACTCTAAAATTCACTAAACTTCACAGCAGACGATTTTTTATTATTATTTTTCAAAAATCGCCACTACTGAGTCACCAGTGGCCTAAGAATATTTCCTATATTTTTGGAATACCCATAGAATATGTTTTATATTTATTTGCCAAATCATTTAAAAAAAATTAAAGAAGGATATGTAAGGCAACTGAAATTCTCAATTAGTTTTTGTAAGTTAATTTGCACCATGCATCTCAAATAGCTGGTGATGGTTTTAGATTCCCATTAAATCAGATCATAGTAATGACATCGGTCTATACAATTATGCCCCCGTATTTAAATACAACCATTACTTTTATATTTCTTTTATCAAACCTTTTTTCTTGTCTTCTCTAAGCCTCACTTTCAACAATACATATTTAATGTTGTTTCATTTTTGAACTTGAAATACTAATCCGCAATGTCGATATTAGTGGGCTCAGAAATATCTAGCAGCTCAGTATTCCACAAAAGTAATTTATGTATGTAAAATATGAAAAAAAACTTTTGATATATTTTTTGTTTTTCATTTGTCGTTTAATTTTATTACTTTCCTCGTAAGAGCGAAGTGTTGTAATCTTGAAAAAATCATCCTCCCAGGCTTTACATATCTTC
Source organism: Kuschelorhynchus macadamiae (assembly GCA_030620095.1). NCBI lineage: Eukaryota > Metazoa > Arthropoda > Insecta > Coleoptera > Curculionidae > Kuschelorhynchus > Kuschelorhynchus macadamiae. The sequence goes on along the minus strand of JAUTXW010005140.1, from coordinate 237,029 downwards.
CCGTTTTAGGATCTCTAGTTGTCAAAAAACATGTTTCCTTAATTCCGTCGGCCTGTCTGTCCGTCTGTCTGTTTGTGGAATAGCAGGAAACTACTTACCCGAATCTCTTTAAAAATTTAAGGATATAAGTGGATGACCTGGTAACATTTTGGTAAAAATCCAATATGGCAGAACAAAATGGCGTAGCGAAATGTTAAAAAATTAATAACTATAAAACTATTTATCCAACTTACTTCAAATTTTGTACACTATTCAAGTATTACCTAGAAAATAATTGGTAGAATTTTGTTATTATTTCAAAATGGCGAAACAAAATGACAGCTTGGTATAATTAAAAAAAAAATAGCCTGAAAAACTACTTGTTAGATTAATTTCAAAATTTGTGCGAAAATTAGGTCAGGTTAGGAGATAAACCAGTATAATTATGGTACAAATTCAAGATGTCAGAACAAAATGTTTGTAATCGTTAAAAAATCCCCTTTCCAGATTTTTACAAATCTTCACGTGGAAGGATCTCTAGATGCCAAAAAATAAACATGTTTTCTTAATTGCGTAGGCTTGTCTGTCGATCTGTGTGCCAGTTCGCGGCATATCTAAAAACTACCTACTCGACGGACTCGTCTAAAATTAAGGGTCATGCAGAGATGACTTGGTAATATTTTGATACAAATCCAATATGAAGGAATAAAATGGCGTCATATTGAATTGTTAAAAAAATTATTACTAAAAATCGAATTATCCAATTTTTGCAGAAAAATCAAGTGTTACATAAGAATAAACTGATAAAATACAAGAAGACAAAACAAAATGGCGGCCTTATAGAATATTTAAAGAAATCAGCTTAAAAAACTACATATTTGATTGGTTTCAACTTGTGTGGTATAATTAATGTAATATATGGATAAACTGTTAATAGGGTTGAGCAAATTGGCGACCACTAGGAAAGTTTGAAAACAGAGTACATATATATATATATATATATATATATATATATATATATATATATATATATATATATATATATACAAGGTGTTTCAAAAAGGTCTGCCAAAATTTCTAGGACATATAGTACATCAAAAAATAAGTGTAGTTTACTCTATAAACCTATGTCCGAAAATGCACCCCTAGGGAGTTACAGCCCCTCGAAGATGACACGCGAAAATAGTTTTAAAACTATCAAAGAGAAGTTAATGAAATTTTGCATAGGTGCCTAATTTTTAATGAGAAATGTAACCAATTTGTCAGATTTGTCATATTTATTCAGGGGCGTAACTTACGAGGGGGCTGAAATGCCCTAATGACCATATTTTTTTTGTGGGTTGTATTTTCTAAAAAATACATCAAAAATATCAAATTCTGATTAATTTTACATAAAAAAGGTACTCTTGTTAAAATGTTTTAAAGTCGATAGTTTTCGAGTAATTTACAGTTAAATGTTGAAGTGTTTTCCTAAGGTTTTCATTTTACTTGTACAAGATATCTTAGAAACCCTTTTAAGTAGGCCGTGGTATGATTTAAACAAATGAGCTGTACGTCAAGTTGACTTTTGATGGAATTCTGTTATTTATTAATTACTTCATTTACTTTTAAAAAATGGCAAATTATACATTTTCCGAACAAGTTGATATGATTTTAACCTTGGGTGAGTGTTTCGGAAATTCAAACTTAGCAGTTAGAAGATATTCAGAAAAATATCCTGGTAGAAATGTACCGAATCGCAGAACATTTTTGGCAATAGAGCAGAGGTTACGAGAAAATGGTTCACTTACAATAAAAAACACAGATAATGGACGTCCCAGAAATGCGCGAACGGTAGAAGTTGAGGAACAAGTTTTAGAAACCGTTTTTCGTGAGCCTACAATTAGTTCACGCAGATTGGCGTTAAGAACGAATACTTCCCATTCAAGTGCGTTCAGAGTTCTAAAAGAACAGCAACTCCACCCCTACCACTTTAGACAAGTGCAACATTTACAACCAGAGGATAGGCCATTAAGGGCCGATTTTTGTGAAGTACTGCTTGAACGAGAACGTATTGATCCAAATTTTTTCAATAAAATCTTATTTACGGACGAAGCAACCTTCACAAGGGCGGGCGTTTTTAATTATCATAACTCGCATTTCTGGGCTGAAGAAAATCCAAGAGTCACTAGAGTGTCTCACTATCAACATGAATTTAAAATCAATGTTTGGGCAGCTACTTTGGGAAATAAATTTATAGGGTTTCATATTTTTAATGGTAATTTAAACGGAGATATGTATGCTGATTTTTTAGAAAATAATCTATTTGAAATATTAGAAAATGTACCGTTAAATCTTAGAAGGGACATTGTTTTTATGCATGATGGCGCACCCCCACATTTTAGTAGAAGAGCGCGACAGTGGTTAAATAATCATTTTCCAAACAAATGGATCGGACGCGGTGCAGATGCTCCAATTCACTGGCCTGCTAGGTCTCCCGACATGAATACACTGGACTTTAATGTTTGGGGAGATTTAAAGGCAAAAGTATATGAAAATGAAATTAACACGGTTGAAGAATTGAGAGACAAAATAATTCATGAATGTACACTTCTTCAAAATAATGGTCAAAGCTTAAATTTAATAAATAATTTAAACCGAAGAATAAATTTATGCATTCAAGAAAACGGAGGACATTTTGAGCATCTGTTATAATTTTGGTATAGTTCACTAGTGTTATTTATTTTTTAAAAATTTTATTCAATAAACTTTTATCTAGGAATACTTTGAGTTTTATTTTCTAAGAATGCGCTCATTTGTTTAAATCATACCACGGCCTACTTAAAAGGGTTTCTAAGATATCTTGTACAAGCAATTTGAAAAGCTTGGGAAAACACTTCAACATTTAACTGTAAATTACTCGAAAACTATCGACTTTAAAACATTTTAACAAGAGTACCTTTTTATGTAAAATTAATCAGAATTTGATATTTTTGATGTATTTTTTAGAAAATACAACCCACAAAAAAAATATGGTCATTAGGGCATTTCAGCCCCCTCGTAAGTTACGCCCCTGAATAAATATGACAAATCTGACAAATTGGTTACATTTCTCATTAAAAAGTAGGCCCCTATGCAACATTTCATTAACTTCTCTTTAATAGTTTTAAAGAAAATGCCAAAAAACTATTTTCGCGTGTCATCTTCGAGGGGCTGTAACTCCCTAGGGGTGCATTTTCGGACATAGGTTTATAGAGTAAACTACACTTATTTTTTGATGTACTATATGTCCTAGAAATTTTGGCAGACCTTTTTGAAACACCTTGTATATATACAGGGTGTTCCTTAATGACATGCTAATATTTAAGGGGGTGATTCTTGGACCCATTTTAAGAAAAAATCTTCATATGAACTGATGTCCTAAACGTCTTAACTTTTGAGATACAGGGTGCTAAAGTTTTCAGAAAAAAAATTATTTTTTTTAATAACTGTGATACTACTGTAGATATCTTTATGAAATTTAGAACACGTGTTCTATGCATCAAGATGCATTTTCTAATGTACAAGCAATTTTATTCTTTTTACCAGTGGCGTCCGTACGAATATTTTTGGAGAAAAAAATGGTACGCCACTGCTTTATCTTAAAATAAAAATTATTTTTGGATATATATCATATCATTATATATAAGTCGATCTATTGATTTTCTATATATAGTTTTCATATTAAAAAAATAAAAATTGTTTTACTTCAGGGTCAAATCGTTAAAAATCTGATAGGGTGACTGTTGTGTGGAAATCGCTTATTTATCGGGTGAAAGAAAATTATGACATCGAATGTGTTCATAAACGAAAAAGTTTTCTCGTCTGATGGTCCGTTCTTGATTAAATAATTGAGTTAAAATTGCTTCATAATATCTCAATACCAACTAATAATAATTTTTAAACCCATAAATCTAGTAGTCCTGGAATAAATTACGTTTTTACAAACGTCGATGTCAAATGACTTAAAGTAAGCTGTTGGTGTTCAAAACCATCTCAGTGTGTCATCTCTTTGGTTTTTAGTGTTTCATTGAAATTATTGAAGTTATTTTCGCCGTTTTTTCGAATAATATCATTAAATATGGTAAATTATACGAATGCGGAAATGGCGGCAATGCATTACGCATATGGCCTCGCAGATGGTAATGCAACAGAAGCCAGACGCATTTATCAGGAAAGATATCCTAATCGTGCCTTGCCAGATAGCCGAACCTTTTCGAATATTCATCGCCGACTTAGCGAAACAGGTAGTTTCAATAAAGGTACTTCGGAAGGCAGACCTCGAACTGTCAGAACACCTGAAGTTGAGGAAGCGGTGCTGCAAGAAATCGACGAACATCCTGAGACGAGTACGAGGAAGATCGCTAGAGCTTTGAATATTTCTCACCAAATTGTTTGGCGTATTTTAGTTGACTTTTTGTTATATCCATATCATATTCTAAGAGTACAGGCATTACTCCCCAGGGATTTCCCACAGCGTGTGAACTTCTCTCAGTGGTATCTTCAGAGTATTACACTAAATCCGCAGTTTGAGTCACAAATTTTGTTCACAGACGAAGCAACTTTTTCTAGGAATGCTATTCAAAATTTCCATAACAATCATGTGTGGGCGGAAGAAAACCCGCATGCCATAACCGAAACCCATTTTCAAGAACAATTTTCGCTTAATGTTTGGGCAGGAATTATTAGTAATCATCTCATAGGCCCATTTTTCCTACCAGGACGTCTTGATGGACGATCTTATTTGCATTTTCTCGAAGAAGAACTACCTGGGTTGCTTGAAGATGTACCAGTTGCGTTAAGGCATCGCATATGGTACATGCACGATGGAGCACCGGCTCATTTCAGCGTAATTGTCCGAAATCATTTAGATACAGTTTATCCTGATCGTTGGATAGGTCGCGGAGGACCTCAGCAATGGCCAGCAAGATCCTCCGATCTCAATAGTTTGGATTTCTTTTTATGGGGGCACCTTAAAACTCTAGTGTACAAAACTCCCGTTAACACTCTAGAAGATTTAAGAGAGCGAATAGTTGCCTCGTGTGAAACTATACGGAATACGCCGGGAATATTTGAACGAGTGCGCAATTCCATGCGTAGACGGGCGGAAGCATGCATATTAAGTGAAGGTGGCCACTTCCAACAATTTTTATAATTAATGTTAGTATTGTTAATAATTAATAAAATTAAGCCGTTTCTGTAAACTTTGTTTTCTGCAAGCTGAAATCCCCGCTGTAATTTATTGGCACATGAAAGTTTTTTAAAAATTGTTTCCTAAAGTAATCAATCCTAAAGTAAAGTAAATCAATTACTTATTTCTAAATTAATTAATATTTATTATTAAATGAACTGAATAGCACGAAAAAAGAAAAAAAAACGCTTTCCACACAACAGTCACCACATCAGATTTTTAACGATTTGACCCTGAAGTAAAACGATTTTTATTTTTTTAAGCGAAAACTATGCGTCGGCCGAAAGAAAATCAAGAGATCGACTTTGCGCAGAAATGAATGAGAATTCCAAAAATAATTTTTATTTTAAGATAAAGCAGTGGCGTAGCATTTTTTTCTCCAAAAATATTCTAAGCAAAACGCGTACGGACGCCACTGGTAAAAAGAATAAAATTGCTTGTACATTAGAAAATGCATCTTGATGCATAGAACACGTGTACCAAATTTCATAAAGATATCTACAGTAGTATCACAGTTATTAAAAAAAATAATTTTTTTTCTGAAAATTTTAGCACCCTGTATCTCAAAAGTTAAGACGTTTAGGACATAAGTTCATATGAAGATTTTTTCTTAAAATGAGTCCGAGAATCACCCCCTTAAATATTAGCATGTCATTAAGGAACATCCTGTATATATATATATATATATATATATATATATATATATATATATATATATATATATATATATATATATATATATATATATATATATATATATATATATATATATATATATATATATATATATATATATGTATTACTTAATAACTATCTGCAGAACTTAATTGGGTCACACTCCACTATTCCTAATAAAAGGAAATATTCTTAAGAGAGAAGTTCCTAGTAAAAGAAATTTTCCGATTTTTTTCCTTAAATTTATTTTTTTTTATACTTTCTTAAATTCGTAAATAATTATGAACCGGATGAAAGGTATTTAAAGAGAAAATAACTTTTGGAAGACCTTATGAAAGTAGTCCAGTGTCGGTGAATTATCTTACCACAGAACTCTGGATTTCTTCTTTTTCATATATCTATTTGGTAATAACTTCATCCATATTACATAACTTGTTATGTATTTAATTTTTTTATATAAAAATAAAGTTTTGTTATGTGTGTAGTTTCGGGTATTTCGGTGAAAATAGGTTAAGCCTTTTTAACAGAATATTTTTCATAATTAAGATTTTTTTTCATAAGAAGTAAAATAAATACAAATATAGTTCAGTTTTTACTGGAGAAATGCAGAGACTATAGGATACATATGCGGTACAGTTGCCTGGATCGACTAGCTTAAACTGCGACAATTTGCTTATGTCCGTGCAGCACTGTAGGTAGGACTTGAAAAAATGCCCGTTTCTCGTGACAAAAACATAAAATAAAAGACGATTTGTGTCCCGCTCATACAAACAACCAATACATTTTTGGAAAATGTCAAATCCAAACAATGCTTTTGCAAATGTTAATTAGCGATTAGTTCCTTCCTATCAATTTTGACCAATTACTGACAAGAATTCGTACTTAATTTTAAAGTGTTAAAATTGATTGAGTTTTTCCAAAAAAAATATTGGAGAAATATCATTTAAGATCATAATTATCTTACTTGTTTTATATAAAAATATTTTTATGACGTAAAACTGGCACTGGTAAGTATTTCTCTGGAAACATTTTTGAGATTAATCACTCGAGGATACATTTTCGAAAATTATTTTCCCAAAATCATTTGCCAAAAGCAAAGTTTTGCAAAAACCTTACCTGAGCCAATTTTAAGTTGATAATACTTAAAAGCCTCGTGATATATTAATACATAGCACTTGAATTAACTTACAGCAACAGTACTTACGAAAAAAACATTTATAAAAAACAAATAAAACCGACTTCAAAAAAATGCACTGAAAAGTGAAAACTAGTATTTTCTATCATACAAAAAATTTTCTTCTGTCGAGAAGACACCAAACTTATTCTTAATTACCTAATAACAAGAATATATTTATGTACTCAGTGTAATAACACGAGTGTAATGACTTACTATCTTTATTAGTTTCGTGCCGACTTTACAGAGTTAAATTTTCCGGATGAAATAAAGTATTATTTTTCAATTTTTATGCTTTTTTTTTCAAGTTGGTTTTCTTTTTTTTATAAAATGTTTTAGTTCTATGTATACGTGTTTTATTGTAAAAATAAAGTTTAGCAAGTAGCCACTGCGTTTACTACATGTTATATACCATCATTGTATAATAGCATAATTTATTATACGCTAAACAGTTAAAAATGGCGTCATTCTGCCATTATTAACATTTTTTCAATTTGCTTGCTTTGGGACTACTCGGGAAACATAAATATTCCCTGAACATTTCAACCAAATTGGTCAAACTGTCGAGGAGTAATCGATGTAAATACATAGGATCGAATTGGTAACCTCCTCCTTTTTCGAAATCGGTTAAAAATAGGAGAAATATAAGATTTTATGAGTTTGTTCTTTTCTGAAACTTTACTAAAACCCTAATAGTATATAAGTATGTTGGTGTAAACAGATATATTAAACTAAAAAAAATTATATTTAGTCATATAAAAAAATAAAAGATTGTTTATTTTTACTATACCTATTGAATTATAAGAGAACACATAATAATCTCAAATCCATTTACATAATGATACATTAATAAATAACAGTAAAAAATGCCATACGGTTTATCTCATTAGCAGTATTATTTAAAAAACGATGAGCATTTATCTGAATGTCGTGCAGACAAAGAAACCAATTAAGGAAGAGAAACATTTTTGTTAAATTGTCTAAGCTGGATGCTTGCGAAAGTTAATATTAGATCTAGTCACCGTGAAAAATGCTATCGGGTCAGAGTAAAGTTTAATTTAGTAAAGAATTCTTCATAAATTAAAGTAACGTTAACTTTAAGAAGAATGTTGGATCTTATAGCTACCTGAGTGTGCCATAGTGTCAATTAATTAGCTTTTTACGTTAAACATAAATTGGGTAAGTGCACAACAGTCAAGTTTTGCTGTTTCTCAATAGTTGATTTTTTTTATTTTCCCTAATTCTTATCTGTTTAAACATGACGTCATTGGTGTACAAATTATCACTCATGAAACATCTTAAATACATGTCATGTGACCATTAATTCCAAATAAATGTTCCACCCGATATACTTATAGATAATACATATACGTTGGTGTATGAGGAAAAATATTAGAAAAAATTAAATGTGTAAAAGAACATGTGTTTAAATTCAAAACATAAAAATAAATGGAACTTAAGTTTGTTTATGTATTGTAATTATTTCTAAAAACATCATGTTAGTGTTATGTTTAGTAATTTTACTTCATTAAAATCTAATGTGTATTTCCTATGTATACAATATGATCTGAGGGAGCACAAGACCGGTTATTAAGTCTTGCACTTTTTATGTAATGCAATTATTTATTTTACCTTCGTTTTCTTTGAACAATGCATTTTTTATCACAATTATAACAAGGAATAGATTTAACGTAAATATACTGGTTTAAAACAGGATCTCTATCTTTTAATTTTCTATACAAAATAGCAACTGTTGGATCTTCCCTTGGGGATTTTTAGATTTTCTGTCTTAAAAACTTATATAATCTTAGGACTCAAGTTTTGGATATAGAGCATTGAAACAAAAAACAAGTTGCTATTAAGTTTTATATGATTTTTTTATGGTTAAGATCGTTATTGATATTATTATTTTGAATATTGTGTAATATATTTTTAACACATTTTTAATAAGTTTAATTGATTGTAAATAAGCACGCACTTATAGTGTTATTGATATTAATTTATAGTGTATCGACCGCTCAAAATTTCTTAAAAATTAATTACTTAAATATAAAAATCCGCTTATTTTTTCTCAAAATCAGTAAGCTTTGATGCCACAAGTACATATTTAAAAAAAGTTAACTCGAATGAACTGTTTCAGAGATTCGTCATTGAAAAATTAAATTTTTTTTCAACATTAGACATTCTGGTACCGAAAACAAGAGATTTTATGTTTCATCGTTTAAATATTTATCTATTCGAACATATTTTGTATCCAAGCAAATATTGCTAAATTAAATATAATTTAATTATGTATTTTTTTTTTTTTTTGGTTGAGTATGTGATGATGTATCTCTTTTCTAAACATACTTAAAAAAATTAGGAGCTTTTTTAAACTATTTAATGAAATATATCGTGAAATATATTTATTAAATGGTATAAAAAATAAATTTTCCTATTATAGATAGTACCAAAACAATTAGCAACATAATTATTGCCCTATTTTCACAAAATTCGATATGAAGTTCCACATTCAATTTATGATTTATTATGGTTGTTCTACTTCATATATAATGTTTTCAACAGATATATGGATTGTTTTTCCCTAATTTTCCTATTTGGCATATCAAATTTCAGTCCCGCCTGATAATCCTTTCTTAACTTAACATCTCTATGCAATTGACTTGCTGTTTAAGTTGGCACACTATGAGTTTAGAAGAGTTGCTCTAAATGTTTTTTCGGGAGGCTTCAGTGTGTCGCTTTGGGAGACAAGGCTTGTAAACCCATAATGCATGGGGTGCGTCAGAGCTTTGTTTTGGGGCCTCTATTGTTCCTCATATATATTAACGATTAATGTGCTTCCATGGCCACGGTAAGCAAACGAGTTGGTTGGTTCAGGTGTAGGTGTTCTTTGTAAGTGTGGAAGGGTTTCTCTAAAACAGGCCGAGACATGGTTCACTGCAAATAATTTAAAATGAAATCATTCTAAAAGTGAAAATATTCCTATCAGTAACTCACTGTCTTAACATGAGTGTACTAAGGGTAGAGTATTTCGCGGTATTTCACAGTTCGATATCATATGGTGGTGTGCTGTGGAGAAATGCTGTCAATGCTTAATCAAAGTATTTCGCTTTCACAAGAAAGCAACTAGGCTGATGACTGGAGCTGGGTTTAGAACATATTGCCAACACTATTTTGGAGATCTAAAAATTACTCCTTTACCTTTTTTATTTATTTATCATACCTTTTGTGTTCTGAAACACATGGCTGCAGCAAAATATCGGCCGGCTTGGTTAAGCCTCGATTTAGACTTAATATGTTTGAAAAAATTATTTAAATTTAAAACTGTTTGATCATATTTGTAATACGTCAAGGCCCTAGGTAAACATGACTTCAAGAATCATATAAAGCAGCATATTCTCCTTTTATAATGTAAAGTCACCATTCCTCCCTGTTAACCAGCGCTAATGTTGCCTACTTGATTTAATTTATTATTTTTTTCTTTTTTATTGCTTATGCATTTATGCGTAAGTTTTATGTGTTCATGTATTTTAGCTTTTAATGTAGTGTCCAAGTACTAATCTGTTTTTATGTTATATATATATATATATATATATATATATATATATATATATATATATGTATATATATATATATATATATATATATATATATATATATATATATATATATATATATATATATATATATATATATATGTTATTACTTTTGTATCTTTAACGACTTATCACAAACATTTATGGTGCGTAATATAATTCTTTCTTTCTTTATTTTTTCTAAATTCCAACCAGGATTGCCAGAAAAATTGTAATGAAATTTTTAATGTTTAATGGCAATATTTAAAAACGGATCTACAAACTTAACTTTTAGATATATTAAAACACGTATGTACAAACATTTTATAGTTTATTGGAACCGCCAGAATTTACGAAAAAAAAATGAAATTTTGGAGAGTGAAAAAATAAGCATTGACTACATTATTTTAAATGGAACATTCACTAATATGGTCTCTTTGAATGGCTCTCATCTATTGGTTTTAAATATGCGGGCATATTTATACTCTTATCTTTAAAAACAGCTAAAAAATTGACAAAAAGCCTGTCATAAAAGATAATGTACCTTTTAGAAAGAAGGATATAACATTCAAATTTTTAACATATAAGTAAAGTCATAGGAGGCAGTGTGTGCCTCTTATGGCAGGGTAAGGTATTAAATCTAATATATTCAAAATCAACAAGACAATTTAATAAAATCATAATATGGAGGCTGTATTGCCTAATATATTATTATTTCATTTTTTACTTTCCCATTGTGATTTCTTTATATTCTTAGCAAATCCTGGCGGTCCAAAGGAGTTCATAGTTTGTGTATAATATTTTTTTGAGATTTCTTAAAGAGAAACTTGCAGACCTCGTTTTAAATATGACGACTAACCAGATCCGCAGTACCCTTATTTTCAAAATAATGTTCACAGCATTTGAAAAACGGCTAGCCTAAAGGAATTCAGTCCATATATTTTGAAAATTCTGGGAAGAAAAAAAACATTCCGTTAAGCTAATTAGAGCTGCTATGAATTGTTCAGCAGCTTCTCATTGCAATATGTGATTTTTGTAAATCCTGGGGGGTTCAGAGAAGACCACACTAGGAATTAATTTAATTTTTTGTAACTTTTATTGGAATCGATGCAAGAGTATGTAGCATAATATAAGCACATTTTATATACATCTTACGTATTTCTAAACAACAATAAGGGCCCATAAAATAAATTTTTAATTACTCAGCGTTTGTTTCCCTATAGCTCACCTTTCATATAAGCAAGGTTAATTTAATCTTTTATGTAATCATGGTCTGTTTGCTATCTTGTTTGGATCGTGTCCGTGTAAACATAGAGTAATGCCCGTTATAGAAGATTTAATTTGTTATAGCAAAACTTTGAAACCCTCCGTCCAAAACTGATGATTGACATAAAACGCTTTACTTTTGAACTGAAATATCTTGTCAGAAAACAAATGAAATATTTAGTTACATTATTTTTTCCTAAGAATTTTGGGTTAGTGAGTCTAGAAATTAAATCGATATATTTGTAGTCATGAATCGATTACTTGAAAATTACGGTAATCTATTAAAAAACTTCCAATATCTGATAACAAAAGAAACATTTTAACTAAGATCAGCATGACGACTCACTTCCTAGACCTAAACTTACTTACGAGGTTTGGAGTGTTTCGGCAATAATCGGCCGTTTCGGTTGTTAGATCATTATTCAATTAACTTCGGCCTTAAAATATTTTTAGGCAAATTCCTTTAATGTTAGTTAGTTAATTATGTCAAGTCACCTTGTAACAAGCCTTGCTGTGGACGACTCTACTATAAGAGGCATCGACTTTCAACGACTTATTAACCAGTGAACAAAAATTGTCCCGGGAGAAGCTATCCTGTTTTTCCTTAGATTTATCAGAAAGCCAGTATCTTCCGGTTGGATTGAAAGTGTGGCCAACTTTGTTATATTAAATGAGATACTCTCTATTTAATATTTAATTTCGATTCATTATTCAATTTACAAACATTTTTAAAACAAACCTACCATTAACTCTAACTGTTTTTGAGATATTATTATTTACGATTTAATAGATAAATTGACAAAAATATTATACCAATTAATGTGGAGGTATTTCAAGGTCCACATAAACTATCAAAACAAAATTTTGGTAAATTGAAGCATTCATATGGTTCTAAAAAAAAAACAAAAGTGCTACATTACAAGGTTATTTTAGAGAGGGTGGCTCAAAAGTAGTATGGGGTAGGCATATATTTTTTTAATAATTTCGATATTTCGAATGGGACCCCCTGTATACTTTCTGAGTAATGAAACTAAAACATTTTAATTTCAAAAGGATATGTTGTTCTTTTATGTATCTGCAACGGATTGTTATATATTCATGGTTTAACGTGGAAACGTAGTAAATATTCTACAAGATTGTTAAATTTTATAGCAGTACATTAATAAAACCATCTCGAACTATCTCAGAATCACGTGTATGCGCACTTAAACACATATATAATATAATTTCAATATTCTTTGTATTCGTTAAAAGCCAATTTTATTATGCGTAAGAGAAATTCTCTCAATAAATCCTGAAAACGTTATGCTAAAATGATTTCGTCTATCAATTCCATTAAAAATGTTTAGGGCAAAGTTTGTCATCTCCAACTTTCCTTCCTCCTTTATTTCGTTTCCCGTCACGTAGCCGGGCAGAGCGACTAGCCAATAATGGCTGTAATATCAGTTATAAGTGATTATTAGCACAGTGAAATTGTCCAAATTGAATTAATTTCAACGGGTTAGAATGGTTTTCATGATAAAATTGTATAAAAAATTAGCAGTGGTACACCGACCTAGTTTTTAAAGTATTTATTATTCACTTAAAAATAAAATTTTGAATTATTTTCAATTTCCTTCTATACAAATTAAAGGGGAAAAATCATTTTGAGAGCCAACGAAAAAATCTTCTTCGTATGTACAACAATTTAAAAGCCTTGATTTAGGTCGTAATATCAGATAATATTATAAATAATTGGCACCACATAATTTTAAATTGTTTCTATCGTTTCAGCATTGATACCAAAAAATAGTTTTATATTTTACTGTTATTTCGAACATTTTCTAAGTTTGATTCCTTAAATAAAAGTTGACTAACTCTTCTCAAGCAAATTTGAAATTACAGAAAATATGTTTTAAAATTTTCAGGAAGCTATAATCTGGGGAATAGCAAAAATGTTTGACCATTAAATGAGGAATACCGGTATTTATTGTACCAGGTATACTTTATACAGAGTTTAAATACATAAACAAAAATCCTAAATTGATAGTTGTATTTCAACCACCAGTTGATGAAGAGCTGTTTGTATTTGAGAAATTAGAGACTTTTGAGCAACATGTCGCAAGTTTGGGTAAATAAGCAGGATCATTTTTGTTTTAGTTATATGTGATAAAGTGACTTTTGTGAAACAACAGCGTACTTTTAGCTCTTAAATAAAGAAGGTTTACTACATGCACTTTGGCTGCAAAGTTGGAGACCGGCATAAAAATAGGGCTACCAATAACTGTTGCAAAAAATGTGCGTCCAACATTCGAGGCTGACTAAGTGGAAAAAGCGTAAGATACTCCTCACTGTTACTATGATGTTGCGAGAACCGAAAGACCATTTTAATGACTTTTACTTTTGCTTGACACCTCCCATCAAAAATGGTCTGTGATACAGTATCCAAATTTACAATCCGCGATACGCCCGGTGGCTCATAATGACGAATTGCCTGTACCTAATGCACCCCAGGAATATACCATTGATTCTGATGATGATCAAACGGACTCAAACGGTAGTGCACCGGAAAATGTCGCCGGCCCATCAACCTCGCAAGACTCCGATTTTGTCTGTGAACTTCCCAGTAAAAAACCTCACAAAATAAATCTGTGAATTAAGTAATCTTATAAGGGATTTATAATTGCCCAAGCAAAAACAGAACTATTGATCTCTCGATTGCAACAATTGAATAAGATAAAGTAAAAGTTTCTGTGTACTGAAGCTGTCAGAAAAAGCTAACACCATTTTTTAACATGAAAAACAATTTGGTAGCCTGTAGGGCAGCCATGTCAAATATGCGTCCCAGTGCGCATTTTTCTGTGGCCCATATCAGTTTTGAAAACAGCCAGATAATGCGGCCCGCGAACAAGTTGAACAGCGTTTTTGAAAGCGCGCGCCGCTGCAACAACGATTGGTATAATAAAATGTACAATTGTACATAGTGCCATCTATGTTTAGAAGGATGAACTACACATACTCAACCTAAAATCTAAAGCCAAACGTTATCTGGCTTGTTCCATGAAATGCTATAGCGCAAAAACACAGATGACGCTATCGGAACGTTTTGGAAAGAACTCGAGAAATCACAATCCGTATATAAGCCGTGTTCGTTTGAGTTAAGTCGTTCAGTGTTTAGTCAGTTATGAGTCAGTTGCGATAGAGTTTCGAGTTGAGTTGCGCAGTTATTGTTAAAACAGTTAACAGTACTTATTATGATTTATTTCGGATACAGTTTTTAACATGTCTCTTTCAAAACCAAGTGGAAGTAAGAGGAAACTTGTAGATGAGCATCGTATTTTTCAAGAAAAGTGGGAATTAGAGTTTTTATATCCTTGTCCCGGAATACTGTCGCTGAAAGAGTTACTGAGTTGGCTGCCGATATAAGTGATCAGATAAAAATAAATCAGACTGTTTCATTACATTTCCTATTGCCTGTGACGAAAGTACGGATGTGTGTGCTGTGGCGCATCTCGCTGTTTTTCTTCGTGCGGTTGATACAAATATGAATGTGTATGAAGAATTACTGGAATTAGTACCATTGCATGATAAAACAACTAGGAAGGATATTTTCATTGCTGTTTATGGACTTCTGCAAAAGTACAATTTAGATTTGTCAAAACTGTGTTCCGTTGCAACAGACGGAGCTCCTTCAATAACTGAAGTAAAAAATGTCTTCGTTAAAATATTACAGACAAAGATCAGAGAAACGGTCAGTGACAAACCAAATTTTCATCATATTCATTGTATAATCCGCCAAGAAGTTTTATGCTCTAAAGTGACCAAGTTGGAAAGTGTTTTAAAGTCAGTGAAAAAAATTATAAACTTCATAAGGTCACGAGGCCTCAATCAGCGAGAGTTTTCTGCATTTTTACGTGATTTAGAAAGGGAGTACACTAGTTTACCATATTATGCAGACGTGCGATGGCTTTCGTGTTCTATGGTACTCGACCGGTTTTGGAAACTACGAGAAATACGCGTTTTCATGGAAACAAAGATGAAGATGTCAGCTTGTTATGCGATGTACCTTTTTTACAAGATCTTTCATTGATGGTAGATATCACAAAACACTTGTCGGGCTTAAATAAGAAATTGCAACGACAACGTCAAATTATTACAGATATGCATGATCATGTGAAAGCTTTCAAGTGTAAGATGTGTGGGAAAAACAGTTAGCAGAGGATAATCTGTCACATTTTCTGACTTGTAAGGCATATCAGGAAAGCACAAGTATCCCAATTCCATACAAAATATATTCAGAGAAAATCAGAAGCCTTCTGGCAGAATTTGAGAAACGTTTTCAGGATTTTAAGACCCAAGAAAACAATTTTTCTTTATTTGCTGGTCTTTTCACTATCGATATTGATAAAGTTCCCCTCACTTGCAAGTGGAAGTAATTAAGATTCAGTGTCAGACCCATTTAAATTTGATAGTGTTGGTACATTCGAATATTATAAGTACTTGCCTGTTCAATACCAAAAAATGAGAAAATTTACCTGTAAAATCCTGTCAATGTTTGGAAGTACCTATAAGTGTGAACAACTATTTTCTTTGATGAAAGGAAACAAATCTCCCGGAAGATCGCGATTGACGGACGCACACTTGGATGCAGTTTTAAAAGTTATTTTCAGCGATAAATTCGCGCCACAAATAGACAACTTAGTTAAAGACAAAAGATGTCAAATATCTGGCAAAAGAATTTAATGTTTGTAGTTTTTTGTAATGTTCTTTTTATTGGAAATTTAATAAACAGACTTGTCCTATAATAGTACTTTTTCTCAAGATTTTCAGTAGTTTGTCTTCTTTAAGATAAGATTTTGCGGCCCACCTAGTCGATGGTCTTCATGCTTTTGGCCCACCAGTGACTTTGAGTTTGCCATGGCTGCTGTAGGGATATTGAGGGATAAATGACAGCTTTAAATCTGGACTATCATACAAAAGACTGGAGAATTTTCATTGATTTTTCAAAAATAAGTTTTAAAGCTGTGTTACTACAAAATGGAAACAAGTTGCGCTTATTCCCTATTAGTCTGCAGTCCAAAAGGTCTAGCAATTTGAAATTGTTACTGGAGACCATACAATATGAAACATATAAATGGAAAATTAATGGGGAGTTAAATATACTCTTGCAACTCAAGTTTGTTAAAAATAAACACGTTTATTAAACCTACCTTCATTTGATTAAGGTACCGTGGGATATCTATCTGAAACAGTTTGAAGCTGCCTCAATTGGGAATAACCTGGATTCTACAGAAAAGGCTCGAACGCTGTTTGTTCCTTGCGTGCGGAGGCTGTGGATGGGTACTAAGAAACATACCAGAAGAAAAGCAGAATAATTTTAAAGCATTAGTATCTCATCTAGTTACGCCGAAAGGAAAAAAATCACCAAGACCGAGTTACCAAGAAATTGCCTCTAAATCCCAGAAATTTAAAGTTAAGCTTTGTTGGACTCTTTAATGATAAAAGGTGCTTTGTTAAAGAGAATTTGGAAAAGTCCTGATGGCAAAAACCATAAATATCAGGCCATTTTGCACTCAAAGAAGATACCCGAAGTTTTGCAAGCCGTAAACAACGGTGTCCCCGGTGGACATTTTGGTGTGATTGTGTCATGACTATTAAAAAAGTCCAAGAAAAGTTTTATTGTTTGGGAAGTCGCACAGATGTGAAAGACTGGTACCCGACCTGCGAGGACTGTGCCGCCAGTAAACTACCCCAAACTCGTCCTCATAGCAAAATGAAGTAGTACAACTTTGAATGAAATGCTATAGATGTAGACCATTTCCAGTTAGTAATTCAGAGAATCGCTTTGTGCTGGTAGCGATAGACTACTTCAGTAAATGGCTAGAAGTCTATGAAATACAAAATCAAGAACCCATCAATATGGCTGACGTCCTATTTCAAGAACGTATTCGCCGATATTGAATACCAAGGGAAATACACTGCTTCCAAGCGAAATACACTCCGACCAAAGCAGGAACTTTAAATCCGAAGTGTTCAAAAGCCTGTGTCATCTCTTAGGTATTTATAAGTCAAGAACGACATCTTTTTATCCGCAATCAGATGGAATGTTTGGACATTTAACAGAACTTTGGTGAACTATCTGAAAAAACAAGCAAATGAACAACAAAGTGACTAAGATAAATGTATTCAAATATTTTTACTGGTCTACCGCTCTACAGCTCATGAATCAACTAGAAAAACACCTGCCAATATAATATTTGGATACGATTTACAGCTTCCAGTCGACGTCCTTCTAACTTATGTAAGCCAGGTAAGTCCTCCTGAAGAGGTTATATAAATTGATAACTAAGTCTTATGAACTGAGAGCCATTAATAATGGATTTGCAGTCGGTGAAAAAGTTTGGTTATATAATCCAAAGAGAACGAAAGGAAGCTCAACGAAGCCGTAGAAGTTATCGGAAGGTTTGTAGCGTGTGGTGATACGGCTGAATGACCTGGTGTACTGTATTCAGAAAAGCCTTCATGCAACAATGAAAGTGGTACACCTCCATCGACTAGCAGGGTATTAAGATAATACTATAAAATATAGGTTATACCAAATACTGCTGCTTCCTCTGCTAATGGGACAGTCGAGCGCGATCGAATGACTACAGAAAGAAAATTTGGCCTCTGAGAGAGTATTTTGAGCAAGGAAAGAAAAATATAACCAGCGATCCATTAGTTCCCTCTGAAAAGATTTCACCACCGTCACTTTATATAAAATTTGTAAACTTTGTGAAGGAAAAAAACGGCCCTGTTTTCAGTTATTTAAAAAAAAAAGTTCCCTAGAATTAGTCACGCTAAAATTAAAGAGAGAATATTTTGCAGGTTCCCACACAACCAACTACAACTTTGGTACTTTAAATAGAATACTCTGCTTCTTTTCACTTTGTAAATAACCCGTAGAAATCTAGGCATGTTGTATTAATACTTACCTATACCTATAATTAATAGGTTATGAGTTAAAAGTTATTCAGTTAGTTTAAATTAAAAAATTCGAAGTAAAATAAGGTATAGTACTACTAAAACTAGCAAAGTTAGGCTACATATGATTTTCAAAAACATTTTGATTTTCTCAGTTTGAAAGAAAGGCCTGATTCTTTTTTATTAAATAAAAGATACTGGGTATTAATTTACCAGAGGGCAGCAGATTGAATTATCCCTTTAACTGCTTAATTATGATCCTACCCCATCTTCTATTATTTTTGAGTTTTAGGGTTTTAAATTAATTTATCCACTGAAATTTCTATTAGTGCATTATATCGCCAAGCAGTCTTATTATGATTTACCGCCAGAGAGTTTTAACATTATTAAGCCATATCAATATGTAAAGTACATTTATCTTTATATTTTTATATTCAAATTTGTTTCTCTTCTCTTACTTTAAATAAAATGGCGCTAAATTTTAGCAAGCTTAGTTCGCCATATTATGATATTTAATGCATATTTGTATTTACATGCTTAAAACTTGAAATTGGATAAAGATAGGTGTAGGGACTTTATTTGGCAATTAAATTAAGAATTTTCTCCGCTATCCCCTGTATAATATACAGGGTGTTACATTGATAAGATAGTTTTAAACTTATTTTTCTAAATGACAAAATCGCATATTTTTTGAAGATGGATCTAAATCGTAACAAGCTTACTTCGCAATAGAGTGCAATATTAGGGATCTCAGTGTATATTTTAATTAGATACTTAAGATTTAATTTTAACATGGATAAAGGTAGGGATTTTTTTAGGAATAAAATTAAGAATTTCCTCCACTATCCCCTGCTAACATAATATACGGGGTATTACATTGATAAAACTGATTTGGGCTTATTTTTCTGACAAAATCACATAGTTTAATATTGAAAATGTCATGCATTGTTTACATTTCGTAAGTCTAACTTGGCTAGGTTTAGTATTACTATTCTTTATTTTTATTAATTTTTGCATTGAAAATTACGAAATAATGTTTGTCTAAAACTGCTAAGGATAAGGAATTGTATGTATTAAAATATACTTTGACATCTGCTGGACATCTAAAGAATGAAAAATCGACAGCTTTTTTAATTAAAAAAAAAAAACAAAGTTGTAGTTGGCTGCCATGAAGACTGAATGTGACATAAGCGTCAAAATAAAATACGAATAGATAACGGAAAAACGTCATTAGAGTGGTGGCGTGTTTTTTATATTTATACTTTATCTATGTAAGTCAAGATGACATGTAAAACAAAAAAAAAGTTATATATAACACAGAGAAAATTAAAAAAAAGAATATTGAAACACATCTTGCCAACCATCTCAAAATATCTTGTATATTTTTGAAACTATTAATTATATAAATCTATAACTATAAATCTAGCCACTACCTTGGAGCGAAATAACAATTTTGAGTAGAGGATTATTGCTTATATTACTTATGGGGGACCGAAAAAGAACATTGCAGCAATATTTGTAAAATATTTAGTGATAAATATCTTAATCATAATCCAACGAAAAGTCTACTGTGTGCAAAATTTCGAAAAAATTCGATGCAATTACATTTTCCGATTCACGAAGTAAAATACTAATATATTAATTAGAAGATTCCATAAAATGAATTTTTACACGACGCGTTTCTCTAACACTGTAGCTTCGTCTGGCGTATACTACATACTAGCCGGGTTATATTCTAGATCTATTTGGTCGTTAAATAATAAATTTGTATCTTTTAGGGGGCTTATTTCTAAACTTTCCTATAAATTTAATTTAGAGCCTTTATTCTCTACATGAAGGATCTTAAAATCATTGTTAAACACATGATCCTTCCTGATAATATGGTTAGCTAACGTTGAGTCATATTTATTAAGAATAAAACAGCGTTTATGTTCTTTAATTCGTTTTTTAAAAAGCCCCGTTTGTCGTGTGTACATTTTTGGGCATAAACAATTGAGCTAAATATTGCGGAAAGGTATTCAAAATGTTAAGAAGCCCGTTAGTTTGTTTAATATTTCTATACTCCAGGTTGAACGGCTAAGTTTTGAAAACATCATTTTTGAGGTGTCCCTATAAAAATATTCGAGGGGCGTCAAGTCTTGGGACCGGCCTGGCCATAAAGCATATTTTTAAGCTATTCCCGAATTTCCCGAGCGCAACGAGGGGGTGTATCATCCTGCTGCAACCAGATGTCAATATTTGGTACTACATTATTCAGTAAAAAAGCATTGTGACCTTGGTAGAGCAAAATGGCAATTTTTTAATTTTTCAAAATTATTTAATTAATAATTTAAAAAAGGTAACCATTCTTTATAAATTGTACTGGTTACCCATTTCGGGCTTGTAAAACCATTGTTTTAAAAAAATAATGATAATTCTATAAACTCAATTTTGTGATTGATCGAACTCTATGTGTTTTACTTACCTTGGAAGTGACTCAACCAAACATTTTGTTTTAATATTCTTTTTTATGTGAGCCCTTAAGGATCTTCTGTACACCAAGGTCTTTATAGTTTGGGTTGCGAGAGGCAAAATAAAATTGCCCAACTCCCACGCCGACTGGCAGTCCGCATCCTTAAGGAGGTAGGTACTTAATTTTCAGATTTTAGCATAAATGATAGTAGCAAAAATTAAATACAACGTTTCGATCTTAATTAACTAATTTTTAGTTAACTCAAGTTAAGCAACAGCTTGGAAAAACGAATCACTCTGTAGATATAAAAATAACAAAAATTAAAAATTTTCTTTTCTATCAAGTTAATTTTGTATTTAAGAGCTTTTATATTTGTATATATGTATGCATGTATTTATAGTATCTTAGATCAGGTAGTGATCCAAAATTAACGAAATTGTTAGTGATGCCGTGAGACGAGATAAAATTTGTATTCTCCTCTCGTCTCGTCTTGACTTTTAGTAATAGAAACTCTCATCTAGATATAAATACATACGTCTTCCTGCTTCTGTCAAAGGATATTATTGCAGCAATGAAATACTTCGGATTTGTTTAATTAAAAAATGCATTGCAAAAATTTACCAAATTTTGGATTGTTTGTGAAACATCAGTGTTTTTAAGAAAATTAAATGTTTTTCCTTATATTTCTCAATTATTAGACTTTGGTTTTGTGCCTAAATATATTTTAATACTAATAATAAGCATAGTAATACCAATTTATTAACTACATACTTAATTTTTTGCTCATTAATGTTGTAGAGTGTCTCCTAAAAACATGAAGAACAAAAATAAATATATAACCGCATATTCGTAAATTTACTCAAAAAGGTATTTTTAAATAATTTTACATTTTTTTAAAATGTTACTTATGTAAAAAAATAAAATAAAAATGTTGTTGATGTACCTGGTTGTTTCATTTTGCAAAAAGAACATTTTTTTTTCACAGTATACGAGATGTTATTTCTTTGCTAACTACTACACTATTTATTGCTAGTCAAAAATGACATTTTGAAACTAATTTTTTTAAAAGTTTTTACTAGGGCCATAACAATTGCATTTTGTGTAAAAATAAAGTTTAGTTTATGGATATTTTAATTAAATTAGACAACAATGTGGATCTACAAATTAAACGCTAGTAGTTGCAAAACTTATTGTCCAGAGTTTCGGGTCATTCCGAATATTAACTTGATTATGATGGAACTCCAAAGTTGAGATAATGCATAATATACAAAGGAGTCAAACAGAAGCATTCTTGGTAAATCGAAACTAGTTATGTCGAACACGTACATTTTGGTATTACATAGAGAAGTGCCATATTTTTTTTTTGGATAGTTTTTGCATATTAATAATTTTCAATAGATTTACTTTGGTCTACTACTAAGCTTTAAGTATCTTTTTGGAGTGTACATACCTTGTTATGTTTCTATTTTGCCAATCTGAACTGTTTTAAAAACAAAGCAGAAATTAAAAATTTTACTACTCTAGCCAAACTAAAGAACTTTGTTTAATTTAGAAATTCAGCATTGATGAACAGACTTTTAATTATGGTTATTTTACATATTTCTCCAATAGATTCTTAAAAAATGTTTAAAACACAGGAAACCTATAACCTAACTAACCTATATTTACACCTATATTAGGTGCTCTTACTAATGTATGGGTAAAAAACTAGAGTTACAGGTATGACACCTAAGCAAACTGGTAACAAATAAAGTTAGGCACCTTTTTTAAATAAAAATCGAGATAATTTTTTTCCTTTTTATGGGATTTTTAAAAAATTTCTTCCCCTGAACGGAAATTTTACTGGCTTTAAACCTTCAGGTGCTTGTTTTTTAAAAGTTAATAAGACTGTTTGACACCGAGCCATTAGAAAGTTACTCACAAAACTGACAAAAATCACACATACCTCAAATCGACCGAAAAGAAGATTCGAGTGTTTTGACAATCGTAGTTAAATTCCAGGACCATTATCCCTTGAAGTTTTTACATTTTTCGTTATAAATCGATTAGTAGAAGAGTTATACAAGGTTTCTAAAAAGTAGTGCATTTTTGACGAGTTTGTTTTTAAAAATACGAACTTTTCAATAAAAATCGCTGCGCAAAATTTCACGTATACATTCAGTATGCCCGATAAAATGTCATTAAATACACAAGTAATTCAACGGAAAACGTATGTTAGTGGGCGGCAGCTAATTTGATATAGATCAAACATGCCCTAAATGATCAAAAGAGAAAGTCTAACAAGTTTGGCCGTGTAAATCTAATTTTTGGATCATTAACTGCATATGTTTTAAAACTATTTTACCTATATAGAGGCACCACAAAAATAAACGCTTAGAAGCAAACCTACAAAAATAAAACCTAAGAATGAAAAAGAAAATACCAAAAATTTTATTTAAATAATTCCGTGTCAATGCAATAAATTTTACATAGGTGAAACTTCAAGGCCATTAGCTAAAATAATTAAAGAACACCAAACAGACACAAAGAATAGGGAATTTCAAAAATCAAATATTTGCCAACATGCACTTCAAAACAATCATAAAATTAACTGAAATGCTTGTAATATTTTGGCAAAAGAACCATGTTCCAAAAAACGTAAAATAAAAGAAAGTGCCTTAATATTGTTAAATAAAGATAATTGTATAGCATCTTGTTCCCTTAATATTAATTATACAAGTTTAAATTTGCTAGATACTGAAGTAAAAAAAGGACACTTCCAAAATACAATAAATTAAAATATACTTACTCTTAGATTTTCTCACCTTATTTTAACTACTGAAAATAACATCTTTAAATTAACATTCATTGACATTCTGTCAGAGATTAGCCATTCTGGTCATATGTTTGATTACTAAACATAAGGAATATTCTGCTTTTAGTTTTTTAATTTTAGATTTGCTTAAGACGTTCCCCCAGAAAGATATATTTTTCAGTGTCGTTCCTCGGGTACCTTCATAGTGGGCCCAGAACTTAAGACTGCCTGTTAAACTTGTCAGGCATTTATCTTGTTTTTGTATTGAGATTGCGATTATGGCGCTATTTGCTACCTCAACATGTAGACTAGTATGTAATTATATTAAATATTTGCTTCAATTAATTTAAAGTTAAATATTTTTATTCAGTTGCGAAAAAGCCAAAAAAGATTTTTGTTTGTCAATCTAGACGCAACAAATAATCTGCATACATTTAAAAATCCTGTTTAAAGTTGTCACGGTAATGTAGGAAAAACAAGCTTTTGAGAGTTTAAAGGTATTACCTTAAAACTCTCAAAGGTCCATGTTGAAAAGAATTCAAAACTCGCATAAAAAATAAAAAAGTTCATAGCTTTAGAATTTGAACTAAGAAACAAGGTGTCTAAGTCCATTTTTTTACAGATTCACTATTTTTTTTACCTTTTAATTAAGGTCTTTCAAAGCTTTGCATGATGTATATAACGCACTGTAAAATAGGCGGTGACCATTTTGTTATTTAGTTTCTAACTAAAGTAATTCAATAATCTATTCGAAGTAAAAAATCCACCTTTTTTATCTACATCAGGTATATTCGGTTTTATTATTATTTTATTTTTATTTTTTCTAGCAATTGAACAGTCGTTTATATGTTTATCATAAAACATTTACGCACGACCAAATAGTAAAGTTTAAAATATAGCAGTAATTAAAACCCATTTGTTGACATTCATTAAAGAGAACGTTTCGGCAATCTATAGCCAAATATTGGGAACAAATAAAACGAAATATTAATAACGTCAAATAAACTCTCAACAGATATTATATTGCTGCCAATAATATTAATATTGTTTGACAAATTTTGTTTGGTTTAGTGTTGTAAATGAAAATTGGGACATCTGTAACAACTGGCATGTTTGTGTTGGGACTAAAACAATTTGTTTTTAAAACAAATTAATTTCATGTCATTAAATCGAGTCAATTATGTAGGTCGAACTATTCTGTTCTAATTAAAAGAATGTACAAATATTTATACGGTCAAAAATATTTTTAAAATATGTTTCCATCGATTGATATTTTAGAAAATGTGCTTTGTTTTTCGTTATTATATTTTAACATATTATCGCCAATTAAAAAAAAGTTAAAGTTATTCGTACTGAATTAAAATGACAAAATTTCCAAATAGTACTTAACTTACGGGTCACCTATTTAATAAATAAATTTGTTTCTGTTATAAAGTTTGGTAAAATTGTGAGCTTTTCTTTCTGACATTTTTATTATATCTTGATTTTAATAATTTTTGCCCAATTATTTGTCACATATTTGGACATAACTAAAGAATATGCTTATGAAAATATTTGAGCATAAAAATGTGTACGTTTTACTTTAAATAGAAAGGGTAATATCACTAAATTAGCAATTTGTCACAAACTAAGCATACAACAAAAATACTTTTGGTTTTTTTTCTTATTTCTTTTTTTCAAATGAATTAATTTACCTTCAATTTACTTATGTACAGGTCTTTAGAAATCTTTAGTGCCATACCTGCAGGGATAAAAAACTTTAAATATGAGAGTTGTAAGATTTCAATTTAATTGATATTTTCCGTTTGTTTAAAAGAATTGTCTCTTCTGATTCCAAAAATATATAAATTATCGAGGTTTATAGAAACCTTTTTTAAGTAATTTTTGGATTTACTGGATCAAAATATTTAAAATAAAATTCGCATATGGTTATATTGAAGATTTCATTACAGTAGATCACATAAACGGTTTATATGGATTTGGACACATTAATTTTTGGAATCAGGGCAGACAAACCATTCAAACAAATGTAAAATTTACAAGGCATCCCTTAAAAAGACCTGAAACACTTTTTTTTGACCTTTCATCTGTTTTTATATTCTTCCTAATTCAACTTTAACTTTTATGGTGTTTTGGCATTTTTTATAGGAAACCCTATAGGTATGGTACCTAATATCTCAGGAAGGCACTGTACCTCTTCATTTTTAAGACATCATACTTTGAATTGAGACTTTAAAAATATGAAACAGGCACAAATTAGCAGGCTTGTTATTTTGCCACATAAAAACAATATATTTGAAAAATTGAAATTTATAAACGAGCAGACAAGACAGACATATAGGTAACTATAATTATCACATAATTTGTAGGTATATAAAATAGAATCACAGAACATGTTTTATTATATTCTATAAAATAAATTATCTTGAATGGTTGAAAATAATCACAAGAGCTAGGGAATTTGTCGATTGACATGATTACTATAATATGATGAGAAATTGATATTGGCTACAAAAAAAATATTCTTCAAAGTATAAACTACAATGGAGTCAATGCTAATAGTCAGATTTTCGAAACGACTACGTCTGACTACCTAAACGAAGCCACAACTGTATAATAAAATATTGTGGTTGCTGTGACAACTGAACGACGACTTCAAAGTAAACGTTTTAAAAAGTTTAATTAAAAAAACCCACGACTACACAAGAACTTGAAACTTTTTTTGCAATAAGCATTATTATTAGCGCGCGTTGATATTTTGATTAAAATTGAAATAAAACTTGTGATCAAGTCGTTACCTTAGAAAATGGCAGCCCGAATTAACTTTTCTGCCTCTTTTTTTTCTTTCACTGTATATAAGAAAAACCAACTAAATTCACTTTAAAGGCTAGCAGTGCGCCAATAGTTTAAAGGCAGAATTTTTGGGTTGTTCGGCATCTTTGAGAGGGATAGGATACTACAATCATCTAAGCAGGAGATGCGGGATCCGAAGGGATGATTGTTTCTCACATTGAGGTCGTAGAAAAATTCTACCTGGTCAAGGGGTGCAAGTTTGAACTTACAAATTAAGTAAGTAAAACTTTAATTAAAATTACTTTGTTTACAAAATATGTACAATATTTAACCCACGTGATATAGCTTTAATGAACGAATAATTGTATCAAACAGAAAATTATTTAGCTCAAAAAATACAAATGTTGTGCAAATAGAGGGTGCGGATAACGATATAATAAATATATATCAGTATTACCGCAAGAATCTTACCGAAATCCCTGTTCTCACCTCTTTTATTCCCAATTTTTACTTCCCTCGTAAATATATAAAGAAAATATTACCAACGAAACTACTTCTTTAATTCACCTCAAATTTTACACAAAAATCAACTGTGTTATGGCAATAGGCTGGTAAAATTTTGATACCAGTCCAAGTTGGCGAAATGGCCTAATAAAATGTTTTAAAAATCCGTCTGAAAAACACTGTTTATTCGGCTGATTTTAACTTTTGCGCAAAAATTAACTGTGATATAAGGATGAACTGCTAAAACTTTGAAAAGATGGAGGAAAAAAGGCCGCTAAAAACGGTTAAAAAAACCAGGGTAAAAAAAATCTTTTTCAATTGACTTCAAATTTTGCACGAAACTTATATATGATATATGAATAAAATTGGAAAATGTATGTAAAGATAAAAAAAAAAATTGTATATTTCCCTTTCCCAGAAAACTTGCCTTGCTTTAAACCCTACCTTGGAATCGTAAAGTAACAAAATGTTAAAAAATCAACGATAAAAAGCTTTCTTATTCATTGTCTTCAAATTTGACACAAAAATTAGATGTGATGTAGGGATAAACTGGTAATATTTTGATACCAGTTCAACTTGACAGGACAAAATTACAATGATGAAATTTTTAAAACATCGGTGTTAAAAACTACGTATTCAATTTATTTTAAATTATGCGCATAAATTAAGTTTGGCTGTATATATATAAATATATATATATATATATATATATATATATATATATATATATATATATATATATATATATATATATATTTGAGAAAAAATTTATGTTATTTCCTTTCCTTTTTACATGTATATTCTGTAATTTTATTTTTTGTATACTCTTTTATGACGATCCCATGTTCCTTGTAGCCTATTTCGCAATAAAATATTTTAATTTGAATTTGAACCTTTCTGAGCATTGACTACTGTCTCTCTGATATGCAAAATATTATTAAGCATCCCTATAAAAACCAGTGCTAATATTCAGTATGTGGTTTGTTCTACTATTAATTTTACTTTTATTTAAAAAAGTTTATTTGCTGAAATAAATGTTTGTTCAGTTTTTTATTTGCCATTCGAAATATTTATTTTATTGAATACTGGATGATTTTTATGCAACAAGCAATATAACCATATACCTCTATCATATTTAAAAGAACGTTTTAATTACCTCGTTTAAAATTTCAAATTTTACTAAAGCAAATAAATGACATTTAATAATTCCAGCATTATGAAAGGTTTTTGTCCATTCATATTTTAATTAATAAAGTTTTCTGCTTTTTGTAGAGTACGAATACAATTAATTTTATTTGTGTATATTATTTAATAAAGCCGTTGAAACATTGAAATTTTTTATTAAGTATATTTTTATCTGAAGCGAGGTATAATAGTAAAATTGTTTAATTTAAAATTATTTGTTTAGCTACAGTGCCCCTAATTTAACTTCATTTGATAATGTTCTCATATTTTTAATTTTATCGAAGGAAGTAACCTGTTTATTTACCATGTGTTAATCGGATTTATTTGATGACGAGTAGCAATGATAATTATTAATCAGACAAAAGTTGCGCTATACAATCATCTGTACGTATATTCTGTCTTTTTAGTTTCAAGGGTTAATAAATAAAACACTTTTAGAAAAAGTTCATACTTCAACGCAGATTAACTAATTCCATTAAGTCAGGTTTTTTAGAGTACCTACTGCAACCTTGGGCAACTAATACATATAAAGGGTTATCAAAAAACGTTGTCGATATAGAGAGATTGGGACTACATATTTGCTCAACGATATTTAATCCAGGTCAAAGACCAATTACACTAGTTTACAGCCATTTTAAGCCTGTGGCGTAAAAGGCAATTTTACACGTAGATTTTTGAGTTATGATGAATGATTTTTTCAACAAAAATTAATAAGTATTTAAATCACATTATTTTAAAAAGTAATGTTTGTTGGAATTAAAACAAAATAAATTCGAGTTCCAGCGCCTCAGGCAAATTAGGAGGAAGATTTAGAAATGTATGATGATGATCTGAAAAGAACGGTTCTTATTTTTCTGGAAATTTTGAAAAAACACCCCATTTAATCGAACCATTCGCATTAAATGATGTAGTTCGGGACGGCCACTTATGCAAAGAGCTTGCTGAACTATTAGGTTCAAGATTACAACAATTAAACTTACTAGCCACTGGAACCAAAGTTACAATATTTAGAAACCGTAACCAGGAGCTATCCTCGTTTTTACTATGCAGAATAAAATGTGTGTTTCTGTTAATCCAAATAGTTTTATGGAAAAATTAGGCTTGTCACATAATCCAGACGATTGGCGCTTATTTATAGATTCTTCTGAAATAAGCTTAAACGCAGTTCTGCTCCATAATGGCAACAAAAGACCATCTATTCTTCTTGCCCATGCAGTTGATACAAAGGAAACATACAAATATATGTCATTTATTCCAAATACAATATGCAACGACACGTAAAAGTAGCAAATAGGGGGTGACCTAATGGTCATAGGACTGTTGCTAGGGCTTCCGGGCAGAATTACGAAGTATTGTATTGTCTTGTTTGTCCTTGGGACAGTAGTTCAATACCAAGCTATTACCAAGTAAAAGAATGACTTTAGAGATATCAGTTTATTCCCGGCCAAGTTAGTGAAAAGAATAGACGTCTTGTTGATCTTTCGGTTACCTCCATTAGACATTAAATTGGGATTGATGAAAAATTTGTATATGCATTAGATAAAGAAGAAGATTGGTTTAAACAAATTTTTCCTAATCTATATGATGCTAACCTTAAGGAAAGAATAACTTTTGGATCACAAATTAGAAAAATACTAAGGGATGAAAAGTTTGATCAAAAAATAAGTAATAAATTAGCTGCAAGGAGGTCTTTCAAATGTTGATTCTTAGTAGGGTGGGGTGAAAAACCCGACTTTTTAAATCTCGAACGCCTATATGCGGAAAAGTGGTGGACATAGTAATTATAGTTCCCTGCAAAATCTAAACTTTTAGCGGTGCCTCCACCACTTCTAAATTTGGCCGCCAACTGCCAAGAAACGAAACCAGTTTGACTAGTTTTCGAGCGCCTGTTGTTAGATGCGTGTGTTTAAACTGCGAATAGTGTCAAAGACATTGAGTGCCCTGTATTTGGAGCGCCTTCCCAGTTCAAGGAAAATGTTTTACCTAGATATGCAGATGCGATTAAGAATTATTCATATATACGTCGAACGTTAATTGATTCAGCCAAAAATCAAGCAGAACCGACCTTAGGAAACATTGCAGCCATTTTAATAGCGGAGCTGAAAGTGGTTTGGGCTAAGGCATCTATTCCTCTAGTGACAGACCAACAAATTTTACACTTGATAAGACAATGTCACGATAAATTGCGAAATCTTAAAAAACCCTTAAGATCTGGATTTAATGATGCACTTAGACAAAAAGTGAAATAATTTAGACACGTTGCAGAAAAAATCTTTTTGATATTTCATCCTGCAAGTGCGTGAACTTTTCGTTATGTAAGTGTAAAAACAAAGTGCCAGTTAGAGAAAGAGAATTTTTAGTGGGCCAGAGAAATGAGAAAAAAATGTTCATCGGCTCTATTGATCCCGTAGCCACCCAAAGCATTCAGCGATCCGTAAATCGAAAAGACTTGGAAAAACGATCACTACCTTCAAATTCTACATCCAATGTGCTGGATATGGAACTGTCGTTAGATGTCGAAGAGATAGATGATAAAGATATGAGTTCTAATGCAATGCAGGAGGTTATCTCGCAAGTAACAGCAAGTTCTAAACAAATGCGTATAAAATTACCAAGTCTCGCACAAGCTTGCGATCGAACGGGTGTTTCTGATAGATCCGCTGCTATTATTGCGTCTGCTGTATTAAAAAATATTGGACTGGTAGCCACAGAAAAAAGTTCGAAAATAATAGATAGAAGTAAGATAAGAAGAGAGAGAAAAAGAACACGGAACACCTTAAGATCCCAGCAAAAACCAAACAAAGTCTTTTTATAAGCCATTTATTTGCAATGGTGTAAATAGGAAGCTAGAAATTCACATTGGAAGGCCACTACAGTGGTTCATTTGTATGTTGCACGCAAACGAACTACCTTTGCGCTATTAAGTGAAATATTCAGATGGGGAAATCACTGGACCCTCTGGTTTTTCTCGCCAAATTGGAAAAAAATACAATTGCGAATTCATTCCGATAACAGACTTTAAAAGGATTTCCATAGAACTTCCCCAAATTGATTTACAAATGTTAAGCACAGATCAAAAATATTTGAATAATATAAGCTTGTCTATATCGAATGGTAATGTAACGGAAGATTTGGCCAACACGCAACCTGGAAAAATTGCTCATTCAAGGTGGATAACTACCGCCAATAAAGTGTTACGCCTGTATGTGGCAACCTCAAACCCTTCTGAAAATTTGAAAATTTTAACAGAAGATATTTTGTAAGTTTATGCTCCAACATGGTTTTCGATTAAAGTATATTCTGAAGTTAAATATGGTCCACAACATTTACTAAACCTAATCAAACGGTCCCGATACAAGCCATGCAATTTGAGAGAAATTGTCGACAAAATAATTCAGATTAATGGATATTTTGCACACCCAGAAACTATTTTGTTATCAATGCTTGCTGATTCGCGAATTCACGTTCGAGAATTGGAGTTACGCCGAATTTTAAAATCTAGAGATCATGTAGAGGCGGAAATACGCAAGTTCAAGATTAATTTTAAAGCTAATGAGTACTTTGAGCTAATAAACTGGCAATCAGCTGTTATTACTGAGCCTTGTAATCATTAAAAAATTTTCTGTACGTGAACTTAAAGAAATTATTGCTAATATTCCAGATCAAATATCACTTTTAAATGACCCTTGTCATTCACAGGCTGTAGAAAAAGGTGTAAAGTTGGTGACAAAAGCCTCATCATCTGTCTGTGGACAAGAGGCAAGAGATGGATTTATTAAATATCGAATAGCTTCCCGAGGAATTTTACCAAAATTTGAAACTAAATCTGACTTTTTAAATGCCTTGATTTAAAAAATAGAACAGCTAAGGAGCCACTTCCTTGTGGTGAGTTCTGGGTTGTTTGATATTATAACAAACGAAGAGCGGCATAAAATGTAAGTAATTATGTTTATCTTTTTTGAAAAAAAGTCATATATTAAAAGAGCTTGGGGCACCGAACAAAGTTATCGTATTAGACTCAGTTTTTTTACATAAAATAGACCCTACATTTAGCCACTTTTTTGCATATAGGAAAAAACAAATTCGAAAAAAATATTTTTTTGGCCATTTTCGCTCCACCCTAATTCTTAGTCCTTCAGGGATGGAACAATACAATATGTTTTCATTCCGGGTGTACATCCGTTGACTACGTCGTTCTGAAAAGAACAGTTTTGCTGACGTTTTTCCAAAATTACATTTGGCATTTTCAAAGCTTTCTTCCTCGCGTCCGAATAAAGACTGAAATATTAGTGACTGCGACGGTTCCTTTTATACACCCTCCCGGAGCTGGAGGTTGTATCTAAGCGGCCGTTGGTCGTTATTTATGTTTTCCAGGTGATACTGTTGTTGTTGCGCTAATTGCACTTGATCTTTTGTGATTTTAGATTTGTCGATTATTGTCTTCCATACTGTTGGTAGTTTTAATGATTCGTTCCTTTAATATAAATCACCTTGTTTTTCAATTTCTATGACTTCTCGGATTATTCTGGTCTTATAATGTTCTATATTGGCAATCTCCCTACACTCATCGAAATTTATTTTGTGGCCGGTTTCCTGGTGCTGTAGGAATAGAGCTGAGATTGTTTGTTTATTTCTGATGTTGAGTTTATGCTCTTCCACTCTTGCTCATATTCGCCTGTTAGTTTGCCCGACTTACATCTTTCACAGTACTCGCATCACAACTAGAACGGTTTTCCAGTTTGATTATATCTTTTGGAATTCCAAGTAATTTACCTATAGTTGTTTATAGCTTGTGTATTATTTGTATATTTTGTTTCCTGAGAATTCTTCCAATTTTGTCTGTTGTGCCTTTTACATATGGTAAGACTATTGGAGTCTTTCCATATGCTTTCCCGGTTCATAATTTTTGTTGTTCGTTTTTCAGGAATCCTGTGCATTAATAGCTTTTTCTATGGTGCAATTTGTGTTGCCATTTTTCTTTAAAGCACTAAATATTATATCAAGTTGGTCTTGTCTCGTCTGTGTTTCAGTTGCTGGGTGATGATGTGATCTTGCATTTAAATATCTGTCTGTATGTGTTGGTTTTCTGTACACGATGTATTCTAAATGTTCGTAATTTTGTGACCAGAATATTTAGAAATGAAAGTTTGTTGTTTTCCCCTAAGTCTAGAATAAATTGTATTATGGGGTGGATTGAATGTATGTAAGTCAGAAATGGTTCCAGTTTTGTATGACCATCTATTTGTTTATAAATTTGCCTATTGAATGAAAAATTAGTATTTTTAAGGCAATGCTCCGAGAATAGTTTTATATGTGCCTGGAAATCCTCGTTCATAGCAATCCCGTCCAATGCTTCGCCGTTGGGAATACTGGGGTACCAACGATTTGACATTTAGGCTTGCTACGATATCGTCTTTATATATATATATATATATATATATATATATATATATATATATATATATATTTCGTTTTATCTAAAAAATCATATTTTACTTTACTAAGTATTTGTCTATTGTAATTTCACAATAACATCCTCAAAATATCACAGTGGAGAGAATTTCCAAAGCATTATCATCCTCACATTGCAATTTTTTTGGTTAACTCCATAGCTTTATTATAATTAAAGATGCCATGTCATGTTTTGAAACAGGAAGTTGATTTTGAAATAGGAAGTTTGTCTTCCAATTTATCAGAAACCTTTTCTATTTGCGTAAAATTTTCGGGTAGCAAAATTTAACTCAATTTAATAAATTAATTTAATCTCGAAGCTCCACAATCAGACTATAATCGATAAGGCAAAATTTGTTCAAAAAATAGGAGGTAAAAAAATGATTTTAATATTTCTCAATTTAATACCTTTTGGATAGAACCCCGCGTTATCGAGAAATAGCAGAATTTTTTTTCTTTTAGTTCTTATTTTACAATCAAAATTTTACAACTGTCCTCTTTTGATTTCAGATGTCATCCAAGCTTCCGCATTAGCTTTCCAAAATGAGGGTAATTTATCTAAATTAATATTTTTAAAGGCCCGTAGCTTAGTTGACCAAAATCTTCCCCTTGTGTTAAGCCATGTTCATACAATACAAATGGTAATTGTTCTTTAGGTAGGGTTTCACCTACACATTTTTCATTTTTTCGGGTAAGTGTTTTGTCTTGACAAGGCTGTGAAGAGCCGATGTGTAGATATCTCTTGGTGAGTATGCTTTTACTAAAGAAGGAATTTTTGTCAACAAGGAAGCCACATCTTCGAGACTGACAGCAGGAGCTTTGCCAATTATGTATTAATGTATAAAAAGGAAAGGTATGTTCAAAGCCTTTTGCGTGTGCCGAACTAGACTCTTTCTTGGTCAATACATTTTCTAACATATTTGAGATATCGCTTAGAAACTTATGTTATGACGAATTTTATCAAGTTACCGAGATGATGCTTCCCAATTTCTGACACTTAATTTTTTTTATTATACAGCTCAATAACGTCAATTTTCTGTTTAAGAGTCAAAATTGTCTTCTTCGGTACCAATTTCAACGCGAACATGCATGTATGGCGCACCACTAAAGACACAAATAACTAGACTAAATAAACAAGTCATTAAAATCAACTATCGCCGACCGCACGAGTTTTCAACTATCGAAATGGTAGTTTGTGACTAAAATGATTATTCTCTGTTCGTTCAAAAGAGAATATTGGCATACAAATATTATAAAATTAGTGTCCGCGTCTGCACATGGGAGAGTTATGATAATACTATTCTTATGCAAAGCTGCCTGGGCCAGGAACAGTGTCCTTTCATATAAGGTTTTGCTCTATCAGCAGGGTTCGTTATGAAAGATTCCACTGTATTAGATTTTGATAATATACTCTCATAGGGTATCGATTTTTAGACACTCAAGTTAATTTTTCCAGTAGTGACATTTTTGCTATTCGTGTTCTTATAGTTAGATCCAAAAGCTTTACCTAGCACGAGCAGAAGAAAAGACACAACTTAAAGAAGTCACCTGCTCCATGCTGGAAGAAACGTACTATTGTAATAAAGATTTCTACCCCATGATAATTTTACCCTTTGTTATTACAATGCTCTCAAATGGATGGCTGTCAAATTTTCTAATTTAACAACGATGAACCAATTTTGCTGTAGATAACACAAGACGATCAATACATCGAAATTAACCAGCCCATGCAGCTGATAATTCCAAAAACTTGCCAAATTCAAGTGAGAACAATGAACAACGTACGCATAAAGCAAGAAAAACCGTTTGTGCTACCAGAATTGTAAACTTAATTATGAATATTTACAAAATACTAACTTTAACCCAACTAAATTTTTAAGAAATCTATCGCTTAAAATGCATGGTTAATCAGTTATCACCAATTGAATTAAAATAAAAATCAATTGGACAGTGATAATTTGCAATATTAATTATTGTCATTGTGAGTGGACTATTACTATGGAATAGAAAATCCTGGTTAACTATCTGTGGCTTGTTTGCAGAAAAAGAAGTTTTGATAGACGAAGAAACCAATACTGATACTATGTCCTTGTTTTCTCAACTTAACGAGGTAGGAGATACATGGCCAGATTCCTAAAAAACCGCTGACAAGGCACTTCGAGCGACGACAGTTTTAAAAAGTCCTTATACAGACTTATACGTTTCGTACTGTAGTTACATATTAAAAAATATGTTGTTTTTTAATAGACTTCCTTTATCAAAGCCTTTAATTTGGGTATATGTGTTTATTGTTGTCATTGTTTGAGAAAATATGACGCAAAAGAAAGCTCTTTTTATTTTATTTGTTTAAACTAATTTATTAATTGGATTGGAACAAACATTTTTGTGGTTTTTAGAAAATAGAAGACATCGTTTTTTGAAGAAAAGAAATACAAAAATTTATTCTTGAATAATAAAAACACAAAACAAATTATATATTACTAATGTATAAAAAGGAGAAGTATATTCAGAGCCTTTTACATGTGCTCAACTAGAT
This sequence comes from Kuschelorhynchus macadamiae, assembly GCA_030620095.1. Classification (NCBI taxonomy): domain Eukaryota; kingdom Metazoa; phylum Arthropoda; class Insecta; order Coleoptera; family Curculionidae; genus Kuschelorhynchus; species Kuschelorhynchus macadamiae. Next base: position 200,494 of record JAUTXW010005140.1, on the reverse strand, counting down.
TCCTTCTTGGTCTATACATTGACGCAGACTGACATTTTCTAACATATTTGGGGTTAAGTATAATTCTAACATAATTTCCGATTTTTCATCAGTTTTTCCAGATTATCGGATTATTCTTCTGAAATAAATTTAAGATTTTAGTTGCCTCTATTATAGAACCAAATCATTTAATAACACATCGGGCTGACTAAAAGATCAGTAGACAGTTATCAGCAGGTCAGCGCCTTGTTGGAACCAAATATTATTAAATGATTAATTTGTGGAACAATTTGCTGATCCAAAAGGTCTAGTTGTTTGGGAGTTTAGACAGTCAAGGGTCAATTAACGGGTCTTGTCAGTAAAAACCGCCTTTCTGATAAATCAATTATTATTAAAACTCGATAAAATAGATGTTTTTGGATACTTATTTATAAACAAATCATCAACATTGTTCCACTATATTGGATTTTAACCAAAATATTATCAGAACATCCCCATATGACCCTTAATTTTTGGTCAAAATTTGAATTCAATCGGGTAAGTAGTATTTAAGCTATGTCGCGAACATACAGACCGACAGACGGACCGACGGAATAGATAAATTATGTTTTTTTGGCATCTAGAGAAGCTAAAACGTAAAGATATGTAAATCATGGGAGGTTGATCTTCACGATTACATACATTTTATTTGTCCGCAATTATACCGCCATCTTGGATTCGTACCAAAATTCTATCAGTTGACTCCAAAATAGTAGTTAATGTTTATGACAAAAATTTGAAATACATTGGATAAGCAGTTTTTTCATAGTAATTTTTTTTTAATTTCACTAGGCCGCCATTTTGTTTCGCCATTTTGGATTTTTATCAAAGTATTACGAAGTCATACCTATATGACCCTTAATTTTTGATAAAAATTTTAAATCAATCGGGTAAGTAGTCTTTAAGCCATACCGCGAACTGACAGACAGACGTACCGACAGACCAACCAACGGAATCGATAAAACATATTTTTTTGGCATCTAGGGACGCTAAAACGTGAAGACATGTAAAACCTGAGAGAGTGATTATTTCACGATCACATACTTTTTATTTGGCCTCCATTTTGTTTTTGAATTAGTACCTGAATTTTACTAGCTGGTCCCTTTAATACCACATTTAGTTATGACACACAATTTGAAATCAAACCATTAAGCAGTTTTTCAGGCTGAATTTTTAAATATTTTATTAAGCCGCAATTTTGTTCCGCCATCCTAGATACGTACCAAAACGTTACCACTTAATTTCAACATAATACTTGATGTTTTTGCAAAATTTCAAATAAATTGGATGAGTAATTTTTTAATATTATTTTTTTTTAACAATTCACTAGGCTGCCATTTTGTTTCGCCATATTGGATTTTTACCAAAATGTTACCAGGTCAATCCCATATGACCCTTAATTTATGACCAAAGTTTGAAGTCAATCGAATAAGTAGTTTTTTAGCTACGCCGCGAACAGACAGACAGACCGACGGAATTAAGAACACCTTTTTTTTCGTCATCTAGGGCCCTAAAATGTGAAGATCTGAAAAAATCTCGGAGAGTGATTTTTTCACGATTACAATACTTCCCTTTTACGAGGGGAGTAAAAAGAACACCAGTTGCCTAAATTGTATGCATTCAATATTTATGGATAGTACCTATTTAGTAGTTAAATGTAAATTTATTTTTACATTTTTTCTAAATTTCCATCATTTGTTTAATGCAAACCGCATATTTATTTACCTTTTGTTTTGAATGTGTTTTCTAAATTACGTTCTGTTTAACAAGTTTGAAATAAAGTCATTATATTTCAACTTTGCTTTTACTTATCTATCTAATTGTAAAAAATTAAAATCTTTTATGAACAATATTTTTCTTTCATTATGATGATTAATAAAAAACTATTTTACAGGAAAAATCGCTCAGATGGTTTACAGGGTATGTTAATTTCTAGGGTGACAATTGGGAAAAGCTATACGCGATATGGAAATGTTTAAATGGTAGCAAAGTTGGGCGATTTGTGCTCAATCAAATGCCGTGTTGAAATTGAGGATATTTATAGTACATCCGAAATTTTTGAAAATAGTTTTAACTTTTTACCGATTTTTTTTAAAAAGATATTTTTAAATAAGTGTCACATCATCCAGCCACCGTATTCTCTCTACCAAAATATTTTATTAAGTTTACGATTCGACGATTCATCTTAGAACGATCATCATAAACCATGCATTTTAAATAGTCAAAAGTATTGAGTTCTTCTTAATAAAGAGTCATTTTAATTCTAAATCCAACAGCGTATTACACTTAACATTTTTTCGATATTTCGGACTAAAAAAATATCATCAACGCTAGTTAAAAATGATTGCCGAGGAACGGAAAGCCCGCGTCGGGTTAAAAATTCGATTATCTGCGTTATCTTCAAGCCAAAAACGTGGTAATGGAAATGTACATTTTTTTATATCTACCTCTTTTATTAGAATCAGAAAAGAAGTACCTAATTCAAAAATATTTCTCTTTTTTGTTCTACTCCGGAATTTCTTTTCGTCGACAATATGACGTGATTAGATTTTTGACCCGATGTTTCGTTCCTCATCATAAAGTAGCACTGATGAAAGGTTTTATTTGTCAAAAACATTGGAAAAACGCTCAATTTTGGGACACTGTGTACCTTTATTAGTTCAGAATAATGTAAAAAATAAATTTTGTCTTAAAAAAATGTGAGTAACAATACTTTGTAAATTAAAATTTAGATTTAAACGTAGATTTAAAATAATCTCCTTTATTTTTTAATCATAAAATAGCACACAATTTTTTTCCTATTGTCAAGACCTATAATTGCTATAGCCCTGTTAACGGCTAAAGCGACAGACTTTTTGTTAGATTAAATAATAACGTTGAGTGATCAGTAAAGCATCATAATATTGCGCGGCAGCGTCTTCCACGAATCTCATCGTTTTCCGATCAACGCCGCAGCCGACGGTCATCACAGCGAGAGTCGAACGACTGTGAATGGGTGCTTTAGGTTTTTGCCGTAGACCGGCTCCACCGTACAGCAGCCGAAACGTAAGTGGAATGAAATCAGCACTGCCACGAATTCGTCCATAAGGTTGCGCATCTTCCTGTTTCTTTCAATCAACGGTCTAATACCATTTGGTAAAAATGTGATAATTAGCTTACCAGATAGTAGTAATGGTGGAACAAAATACTCAAGCTATATAAGTATGGAAAGATCATTGGAATGTTAGTATTCGATAATACATGATATAGAATAGTATTTTTTAGAGAATATTTCACTCATGTATAAATTTTCCCAAAAGAGAAGTGGTATTATTGAAAAATTACAGTAGAATTACCACATTGTCTAGGCTAGGTGGTATTTCAAATTTTCTAAACAATAATATTATGTGACAACACAAAACCTGTTTTATTTGTATTGTAAATAAGAGACGTCGAAGTCCGTAGCGATCGGTATTTGTCAAAAATTATCAGTATGAATCGATTTGGTGAAATTCAAGAAGCTGAAATCGATGAAAATATAGTGAGAAGCAAACTAAAAAACACCGTAAAATCGAAAAACAGCATTCGGCGCCAGTTTATGTCATTCTGCGACGAAAAAAAAGGAGATATTTGATCATATACTTTCATATCTGAACTTGTGTCAATTTTAAAAAGCTGGGCCTACAATATGCGAAAGAGAAACGACGAAGAATATAATCAGTGCACGGTCAAAGTTATTTGGAATGTTATGGCACAATTGCTGATGGGGAAGTATTTCAACGATTGCAATAATAAAATAAATCCCTTCGAACATATTGAATTTAAATCAGCGGAAGTCGCAAGAAATGCGAAATGAAGAAATCTACGGCAATCGTAAATAATCGGCGTTTTTTTTATCTATAGTGAATTGACTCGAGAAAGTTTACAAAAAAAAGTTTTTATTTTGTTATCTTATGAACTGGCTTGGAGAGGAGGAGAGGACACAAGAGCAGAAACAACTTTTTTTTAAAGATGCAACCGACAACTTCGGAAGAAAAACAGGTAGAATCGAATGTAACCCTATTTTTTTAAAAAACACTGCAAGGGGGTGGCCAATTATTCGAAACAGCTGGTGAAAAACGAAATAAATATTAGCTTTACCTCAGTAAGAAAGAACCTGAAACTCCAATATAAAAATAAGTCACCAACACCCGATTATTTTTGACTCCGAACTCTCATTGGAAAACTTCCGGTAACTCGTTTAAAACTAGTCCCATAGGAGCAAACGAGATATCAACTTGGACGAAAAAGCAAGCAGAGAAATCAAGCCTCATCACTACAAAAAAAACCACGAACCATTCACTTAGGGCGCCTGCCGTATCCAAGCTGGCCAAAAGCGGAGTGTCGGAGCTAAACTTAATAAAAATAACAGGTCATTCAAATGCCAAATCGATATCAAGCTCTATATAAATGGAACAAGATCACCACCAACAAATAATCGAATAAATGAGGGAACACGGAAAAGAACCGCCTCAACAGCAGATGCCTCCAGCTCCTATGGCAAGCAGCATCAAAAACGGTCCCATCGCAACAACAATTTCGTCACAAAACAAAAATATGGTTAACAATTACCAAAATTCCAAATTTTATTATTCATTCAACAATAATAATTAACATTTTTATAATAACATTTTGGCTCATAACGTGTTTCTTTCAATTTTTATATAAATAATGTAATTATATTCAAAGTTTCTAAGTTTGTTACACGAATTGCGACAATAAATGTCAACTTTGATGATACGTGAAATATGCTCCCTAAATACCGCTCTTGCTTAAAAATTAACCCAGATAATGTTTTACTCACGCGTGTTTTCTTTACACATTTCTAAAACATTTTCTGTAATGTTTAAGCACTCGTGGTATTTCTCCCCAAAAAATAGTTTTTCTTGTTATAGAACACTTGTGTAAATTCATGCATATTGTTCACTTTCGAAACAATATCTACATATATTCATATTATTCAGGGACTAGCTTTTAGGGTGGTTTGATCGCATTGGTCCAATAAATAGGCTCCTGAGTGTTTCTTTAATCAGGAGATGATATGGTTTCTTACACTTGTATTGACAGTAAATTGATACCCTACACAGATCACATAACACAAATTGCTTGAGGTCTAATTAGTCCGGAATCAGGAGTAATTTTATAAAAATAAAATATGTAATCAACATGTTGTAATTAGATCTGCAAATTTATTTTGGGCCAATCTGAGTATATTTGATACTTTATTTCAAATATTTAAATGCGATGGAAAAAGCTGTTATCATGTTTTATGTATTTTTTTAATATAATAGTTCCATATAATATATCTGTTTTTGAGAGGGTAATAAGGAGGTAATGTATTACTTTGGTTGAGAAAATTTGACAAAGTCCCTGGGGAGTTGAGTGTTCCAGTTGTTGAACCTCTGGAGTTTCCAAACAACGAGTAGTGTTCGTCAGTTGTTAGTCTCAGTGTAGGTCATCAATATGAATAGAGTTTTTTTAGTTATCACGCTAAATGTCATAATATAGTTCTAACTACATTAAATTTACAATTATTTATATTTTTTTTCATTAGTTTAAAAATAGTATCTAATTTTATGTTAATTTAAACATTTAAAAAAAATGCGCTAATGATGTAATTTAGACATAGAAACGGCGGTAAAATATAACACTTGATACATTGTTTATTTGGGAAGGTCGAGAGCTTTTTAAAGACGGAATTACTATTCCAGAGCTTGATGATGGTTCTTCAAAAAAGGGGCGTTGATATTTTAATCAGATTTCGTCATCTTATAGGCGTCATTTATTTAGAGTTTCTTTTGTAAACAACTTCTTATTGTAATTAGATGTTTAAATTTATTTCAGGCCCGTCTGAGTATATTTGATACTTAATTTCAAAGATTTAATTGCGATGGAAGAGGCAGTTTTGATTTTTTAAGAATTTTTGAGACCTATTATTTCAATATGATATACCTCTCTTATTTGCAGTGGTGCGCCTAAAGGACCCCGCCGCGGGGGAGGGGGGGGATGCTGGCTCCTAGGGGGCCTTCAAATTAATCAGGGTATTCAAATCAAATATTTTATCCATAGCTAAAAAAAATCACGGATTTCGCAATTTTTGCAAACATGCATCGAATACATTGGAAATGATAATAAGATAACGTAATATATAAACCATATAAAATATTTTGGAAGTGACGGTACTTATTGCGTATTTAGATTTTATAGTAAGTCAGCTAGATAAAAGATGTACTGTGTATAAAACAGTTTATTCAACATTTTCAATTCTAAATCCTCAGATATTGGCTAAATTACATGACTCAAATAAATTCACAAACTATATTTTTGAAAAAAATTAATTATTGTTAAGTAAGTAGTATACCAGAACTGTGTTCTGCATTCCAGTTGCCCTTCCTGTAACCTCAGCTCAATTGGAAAGATCATTTTCAAAGTTGAAATTAATTAAAAATGTTCTTAGGTCGACCAAGACTCAAAGTCGTCTTAGTTAACTACCTTTTATCTGAATAGAGCACGAAAGGGCTAGAAAAGTAAATATTGACGAACTAGTTGATAAGTATTTATCTAGTCTATACAAAAATAAAAATGTCTACTCTAGCGCCAAAGAAAACGATTCTTGTACTCTTTGCTTTTTATTATTTTTCAGGTTTGCTAAATATTAAAAAATAAAAACTATGCTTGCTTATGATCTCATAATTTTGCTTAAGATGAGAAAGATCAAGTTTTTATTTTGTCTCATGTTTTCGTCTCGACTTAAGGTACATTAATTTGTCCGGTTTAGAGTTAAATAAATATATCCACTAAAGATGAAGTTTTAGCGATAAATAGGAACATTCAGGGTCTCTTTTTGCTAATTATAATTATAGCAGCTTTGATACCTTTATTGTTGAACACAATCGAGAAAATCGACAAAAATTATATAACACTGAATTCAGTGTTTCGATCTCGTGCAGTAAAGTTTCCTGAAGATACCTTGTGCAATCTAAGGCGAAACGTCGGAAAGTGATTCCATTTTTGACATGGTCTAATCCCAAAAACCATGATTTATTAATTAGAAAATGGTAGTTTGTTGACTATATTTATCGTCTCGATTTTGACGAATCTCGTCTCGTTATGATCTCGGAATGTTGTCCAAGACGAAATGAGATCAGATTTTTATCTCATCTCGTTCGTCTCGACTTAAGGTATATATCCGGCCAGATAAAAGTTAAATAAATATATCCATTAAAGATGAATTTTGCTAATTACAATTATACCAGCTCTGATATCTTTATCTTTAAACACAATCGAGGAAATTGTCAAAAACATTCTTTTCTAAAACATAAGTATGGAATCGATGGAAATATATTGCCTCTTATGGAAGAGTGTTTGTCAATTCTCTCTGTTCTATTTAAAGGTAAAGATGTCAAACCTGATATATTACTGATCGTTAAGAAAGGACCCGTGTAATAAAATAATAACATACAAAATTTTCAAATCCGTGCAAGGTAATTAAAAAAAGAGCTTACAAATTTTGTATTTAAAAATTGTTTATATCTCCTATAATTAAAGCCGTAGCTAGGAATCAAAATGGAAATGAAAACTTGGACATGTAATTAAATAAAATGCTAATTTAGAAAACTCCAGATTTAGTAAGTTAATTGTTTGACATTCATTTTTGAGACAAGTTTAAGCTCTTCCTCTACTACCCACCACAAATGTGATGCTAACTCTAAAATTGGTTACAAAAAAGTGAAAAACTATTTTACTCTAAGTGAGTCAATTCGTATCTACAGGGTCTCATGACACTAAAAGTGGCACTTTCCAAGTGTGAAAAATAAGCATAAATGCCTTTTGATATTTATTAAATTATACAAGAAAATATTGCAAATTATTAGTAGATTTTAAGAAAAGAATTCATTTGTAGTTAATGAAAACAAGATGGACATAAATACTGGCAAAATTCTGATATCTTTTTTAATATTTTAATTAGCTACTTACCTAAACTTCTATTGCTTTAAACCATTTTTTTTTCTAAATTATAATTACACAATAAATCCTTTTTAAGGCAATAGAGTTATGATATTTTTTTAACGTAAGTCTTAAGTTATTTACTTTTGAATTTTTGACTGCTATGCGTAGATAATATTTTATCAAAATCACAACTAAAGAGGGTTTTTAAGGCCAATCCGATAATCTCTATTGCGAGTTGCGGGAATAAGTTTTCAATAGAAGTTTTTCAGTGGATCTCAGTAAGATATTAATTTTTAGTTAGTTTGTTTATGTTTTCAAAAAATGCTAATTTGTTTCTTGCAAATCTTAGATGTGAGTTACCAAAACAAAAATGTTTAACAAAATCTAATTTACTTTTACTCAGGCGTAAAACAACCGTAAAAAAAATATTCTAATTTCCTTAAAAAAAGATAAAACCTTTTCAGTCCCTGTAACTTCTAAAAGGCACAAGCTACAGAAATGCTCTAAAAATTAGTTTATAAGGAATACTTCAGACTATAAAAGCGGTTATATCTAATCTCGACTTACTTTCTGAGAAATACTTAGTATCTTGACAAACTTTGGGGAAATAACATAACTTTATATTTTACCCTGTATGTTTTAACAAAATATTGAGAAACCTAAAACATCAACTAGTTCAGGATTTAATGTGTAATGTAAAAATAAAAATTCGAGTAAATGCGTGGGGATCGGATCTCGGAAACCGTAAAAGGTACGAAGTCCTTTAAATTCGGGAAAAGTTGTGTGTTTAAGGGCTGAATTGATTGACGTTTGATTGAATACACTCATCAATCAAAAATCGGAGTTTTTTGAAACATCCGAAAAACGACCGAAAATCGATAATTTTTACTTATAAGAAATCCCAAATAAATGACGCCGGAATCATCAACTTCATTTTTTGTAATACGGCCCTGGATTAGTAATCTCACTATTAAAGAGCCTTGACCTCCCCAATTAAACGATATATCAAAGATGATATTTTGCCGATGTTTTTAAGCCTAACGTCAACACAGCATTTTTTTAAAGATGGTCCCGTTTTTTAATTTAAATTACCATAATAATAGACATTATTTTTAATATAATTAAATATCATAAAATAATAAAATAATTAAAAAGTAAACTTAATGTAGTTGAGACTACATTATGAAATTCAGCTTGATAACCAAAAAAAATCCTTTATCATTTTAATGACCTACGATGAGCACAGTCTCCAAACACTACTCCCTGTTTGGAAGTAGCCAGAACTAAAGAGGTTCAACAAGTGAAATAGCCATTTCCTCAGGGACCTTGTTAAATGTCCTCAACCAAAGTAATACATTACCTCATTACTATACTCTCGTAAAAACTGCCAAATAAGTCAGATGTGTTATATTGAAATAATATGTTAAAAAAATACTTACAAAATCAAAACTGCAATTAAATATTTGAAATGATTACAGATCTAATTATAATAACAAGTTGATTATAAATTTTAGTTTTCTAAAATTACTGATTCCGAACTAATTAGACCTTAGGTACGTTTTATGAATTTGATCGGTGTAGGGTACCAATTTACTGCCAATACAAGCATAGAATACCTTCCATAAAACGCTCGTTCATTAAAAAACTCGTCCGTACATAGCCAGTTTTTTAAATGGAGGGCGTGAACTGAAATCGTGTCTTATAAAACTGGAACTTTGGTAAACTATTATTTAAGGTTTTTTCTTTACAAGGTGGCCCAAATTCGAATAAATGCATGGAAACCGTAAAAGCTACGAAGTCGGTTAAATTAGAGCAAAGTTGTGTATTTGTGAGCTAAATTGAGTGCGTTAACATATTTAAGAAAAACCGAAAATCGATATTTTTTATTTCATTATTCCTCGCGTTCTTTAGAAGGGAATTCAAAATAACTGATGCAACATTGTATATCTTACATTTAACTTTTTCGGCTCTGGATCTGACCTTTAAAGAGCCTCTGACTCACCCAAATAAACGATTTATCAAAGATTAGACTTTACCAACATTTCTATGCCTAAATTACATCATTTTATATTTAATACGGCCCTGGTTTTAGTTTAAATTAACATAATAATAGACATTATTTTAAAAATAATTAGATAGTATTATAAATACAATTATGGGAATCATTGAATAACGTGGAATATAGGTAATTTTTTAGAAATAATGACAATATAAACTTAAAATAGTTAAAACTACGTTATGATATTCAGCCTGATATCCAAAAAAATCTCTATTCATATTAACGACCTACGATGGGCACAGTATCTAAACACTATTACTTGTTTGGAAGTAGCCAGAACTCTAGAGGTTCAACTACTGGAGGAGCCCTTGCCAAATGTCCCTAACCAAAGTAATATATACTACCCTCTCGTAAAAATTGCCAAATAACCAGTGGCGTGCCGAGGCCCCCTCCCGCAAGACTTTTCTTGGGGACCTCCAGCATAATTTCTCCAAAAAATAAGTAAACAAAAAATGTCATAAATTTGTTAACAAAAGCCATAACATAAAATAAAGGAAACCTCTAGTAAAGAAAATAAATAAAAAAGGAAAGAACCATATACATTTTGAGATTAATAGATATAGGTAAACTATTAAACGCAAAAGAAAAATTAGCTAAATATTAAAAACGAAACTTTTCGAGACGAGACGAGGTAACTTGATCTTGTCTCATCTTAAGCAAAATAACGAGGCGAGATGAGATGAAGCATTAATCTTGTCGGGTATCTTTTCGCAGCATAACTCTAATCACCGAACTATGTGATTCTAATTAAGAAGTAATGATTGTTGTGTATCAAAATGGAACCACTTTCCAACGTTTTGCTCTAGTTTGTACGAAACATCTTCAGGGATCTCTGCACGAGATCAGAATACCGAATTTTAGCACGGTTTAAACCCTACTAACTAACTATGTTATCTTATTATTAATATTTATATTTTTATTATTACTCTTATTATTCTTTTTATGGATTAATTTTAGGGCGTTGATTTAAAAAAATTATCAAATGAAAGATATATCTTCTTTGAGTTGGAAAAAATTGATAGAAAATAAGATATTTGTAACGTTATTTTATTCAGGGCCTGATGCATTATTGACACTGAAACGTTCTAAATTCGCCAGACTTCCAGTAAGCAATACGGATGGAATTTAAAATGTTATATTTTCATTTTTATTCCCGTCTTTAGGGCAAAAGATATCGTCACATTGATAGAAAATGTAATTCCATGTTGTATATTGCATTTGGGATGCAAGTAAATTGAAAGGCGCATTTTAAATTCAGGTAGAAAGATTTATCAGAAATGAAATCGCGAATAGTCAATGCCATAGGATAATAAAGTACTAAACAACTGATCTGCGCAGGTTAAATAATTGGCATTGTTTGAAAATTCATTTCTCGGCAAAAAGTTGCTCAATCCACATTCCACTACAGCTCTTGGATAGATTTGTTCTTCGGGTATTATCTAGATATCAAAGCCAATCGAATGTTCACTAGCTGGGAAATATTCAAGTATTATTATGCAAGACTGCTTAGTCTTGCATATTAGTCAGTTTTCTAAAAAGCACACTTTAACTAATCTACAAAATATTTTTCTTCGCTTGCCTTTTTAATTACTGCGGAAAAAAGATTTCAAACTCTTTTGGAACTTTGAAGTCTTTTTTCTTCTAAGAGGTAACCTAATTTTTTAACAGTTTTTATGTGTTCAATTTCATCCATTATTAGTGAGGGGAGCTTTTAAAGGTTTTTAAATATAAGAAAACACGATTTTCGTATGTTTAAGAAACGTCCCTCATCCTGCAACCCCTAGGTAGGTACTACATCCCTTTTCGTTCTTCAGTCGTTGTTTGTGTGTCGAGTCGATTACGTTAATCATTCCGCATACCCAAAGTAGCGATTTTGTGGTCCGGTGTGCTGTGTTGCATTTTAAAATACCCAAGAGTAAAAGATGGGACCGGGGTAGAAGTCGTAGTCGGGGTTGATATCCGGAGGATCGTCTATTGCGGAAGCGTCTGGTTGACTTAACTAACGGCAGTTTGACGAATTAGATGTTTCTAAGGCGAACTTTGAAATAGACGTCGAAAACGGTGTCGACACATAGCGTTGCTGCTCAATATCAAGAGGAAAATTCGACTCGCCTTTCAGTGCTGCAGACAGAACTGAAAGATAATGAAATTAATTATGCCATTAAGTACTATTATTAAAACATGTGTGTTTTTGATGACACCTTCGTATACTAATGGCTGCTTCTGGTCACAACAAGTGTATTTGATAACATACTCCTTGTGTTTGAAAGGATGTTAGTTTTTATTTTGATCGGAAGATCGACTATGGTGCCTATCTCCATGCTATAATGCTAATCGCATATATTGTTTTCAGGTGCCACAGAACACAATGATTTATTAGAATTTCTGGGTGCATAATGCAAATGGTTCCCGTTGGACCAATATTTTCAAAAATGTCTTATAGTGGAAACGAAAAATAATTTATTAAAAAAGTACTCTACCGCCTGAAAATATATTATCTCTAAGTGCCCAAACTAACCTAGAAGTGAGTAATGCAATTTCATCGCCAATGTTGCGCAGAGATGATCATCTAGATCAGAAGCAAGAACAGTTGAGAGCATCTGTATCTGCGATAGAGAACTTTAAATAAACTGGTTCAAGAAGCCGCAGCAGCAAAATCATGGGGACAGTGGCAGGACAAAGTTGGAGAGGCAGAAGCATGATCACTAAAGGTTTTTGAAGTCACTAACTTGCAGGCCTGCAGACTTAAATATTTTTCTGATGCGTAGTGTAAAATAACCTCAGAGTAGGTAATTTTGTCTTCTAATTTTATTCTCTAAATGAATTTATAAGAAGACCAAACCAGAAAATTTTCCCTAAGAAGCTCAAAAGGTCTTCTATTGAGGAGCTGTTGCACATAGGGGCTATTAGTGTTATTAGGCCCTGTACGAATTAATATATTTATAAGATATTGTTAATTTAAAATTTGTAAAGTTGCATATCTTTTTGTTCCCATACACCAACCTCATAGAAAAAAATAGGTTGGGGTTTAAAGGAAATATCTTTTAATACATCTGCTTGCCTCTTGGCCTAAACTGTGCAGCACTAACATTTACAAAATTATTGAAGCCAATTTTAGTTGACCTTAGAAATAAAGGTTATGTTTTAGTATGATATTTAGATAATTTTTTGCTAGTAGGTAAATCCTGTTTGAATTATTTAGATAAAGTTAGGAATACGATAAGTCTGTTAGAAAAAATTGGGTTTCTGATTAATTATACCAAAATTAAACAATCCCACTACTACAATTCCCTCGAAATGACAATATTTCTTCCAAACGAACAAAATATTGCAAGGATTCAAATTGCTTGAAAAACTTCGAGCTTCTAAGATATGACATTCAAAATTTTGCTAAATTTGCTAAGATAATGACATCGATCGGCCCTGCTGTAAAATATGGGTGGATTTAAATATTTAAGCGTCAAAAATATTTAGCACTTAAGAGAAGCGCAGGTGATTCTAATGGTAATATAAGATTATCATCTGATTTCAGACCCGAGTTTGGTTGGTGGTTACACAAAATATTAACACCTAAAAATAATATTGTAATCTATTTATACCAGTTTTCTCTCTAATGATCAAACTGGGTGGGGTGCATGTGCTATTGGTAAAACAGCGCAATGGTTTTCGACTAAAACCAAAAAGAACTAACACATTAATCTGTTAGAACTTTAAGAAGGCTATTTTTGCCATAAAATATTTTTCCAAGCATATGTCAAATTGCAACATTTTATGCCGTGTTGAAAATACAACAGCTCCAGCCTATATCAATAAAGCGGGGAGCGTGCAATATCCAGTATTACATGAATTACCACATGTTATTTGATAGTGGTGTGAGGTAAGAAATATATTTAATAATGCGTCTTATATAAGATTAAAACAAAATTTTGAAGCCGATGCGCAGTCTCGTCCCAGCTTGTCATTTTCTTGATATTACGAGTTTTGCATAAGACTGTGCAAGATAAAGCTTGGGTAATTGATATTGTTTTTTGAAGAACTCTTAACCATGGTACCTACTTTTTTGTTCACTTTTATAGCAAAAGCCAATATATTTTTACCATAATAAATTGTTAATTTGCTTCAGCGGGTTGCTTCTTCCTCCCTGGTAGATGGTTACCCTGGTGGTAGGGAGTACTAGAAATTTGTTTGGCTTCTTTAGCAACCTCACCAATATAATACTGGTCTTAAACGTTGGTGTTTTTGCACATAATTAATTATTTAGATGTGTTTTCTGGATCGGTTCCAGAAGTTTTAGAGTTTTTTACGGTGCAGTGCAAAAAAAATGGGATAAGCTTTAGATCCTTAAATTCTTATAGGACAGTCCTTGCGCACATTTTAGGACCAAAAATAACATGTGATTTTATAGTTAACATATTGTTTAAGGGCGTTCACAGTCTAAGACCAGTTTTACCCAAATACAAACAAACAATAGTTAAATATGATACAAGAATTAAGATTAAGATCCCGCTTAGAATAAAATTATCAGGAAAAGACAGAATGCAACCCACTCCTTTACTACTTTAAAAGGCCACACTATGACGCCTCGACCCAAACTTGAGCTCTAAAAGAGAAAAAATCTAAAGACTATTTCAAATAAAGTTTAAAAAAAATTAACCTGACCTTAAAAAAATCACTAAAATTGTACTAATATTTTATTTTCCTCGCCAAACTAATTCCTAATTACTTAATCACAAAAATATATGTATGTATTAAGTGTTTTGATGTCTAACTACGAGTATAATGTTTTACTATCTTTATTAGTTTGGCGCCGGCTTCAATGCCTTAAATAAAAATAGAATTAAATATTAATTTTTACTCTTTAGTAGATTTTAGAGTCGGTTTAATATTTTTATAAACACTTTTGTTTCGTCCTTTTTAGTTCTATTTTTACGAGTTTTGTTGTAAAAGTTAGGTTTAACAAATAGCCACTGGGTTCACTGCATATATGTATAACATCATTTCCTGACAGAATGGTGAACGCATATATTATAGAATCTCCTATAGCAAAAACAGGACAAAATTGCGCCATTCCGCCATTTTTTACATTTTTTTTATATACTTGCATTACTCCGACAATATTAAATAATCCCTGAAAATTTCATCCAATTGGTCAATCCATCGCAGAGTAATCGATGTACATACATAATAGAACGTAGGGTCAAACTGATAACTTCTTCCTTTTTTTGAGGTCGTTTAAAAAGAATGGGTTAGGCACTGATCAGTTTACAGCGCACAGTACGCGTCACGCATCAGCTTGTGCGGTGGCCAGAAAAGTATTTCCTATGACACCATTTGTTTAGCGGCTCGTTAAACAAAAAAGTCTAGCACACTTGCTACTTTTTATAATAAGCCAGTTAAGGCTGATACTGATAATTTTGCTACTTCTGTTTTATGTTCTTAAAGCTGTTATTTTTATTATCAATTTTATTTTGTTTCTTTTGGACTCTGGTATACCTATTATAGAATATATGTATATTTCTTTTTTTTTGTGCATGTTAAGAAAATATATTCATAAATTTTATATGTTTTACATATTTATTCAGAATAAAAAACCATTGTGTTAAGATTTATGAATTGTATTATTTTATGTATATGTACATTTGATGTTTTTGTTTTAAATTATATGCAGTTGTAAGGAATATATTTTAATTACATAGAATCGTTGCAACATAATAGTTTAAATATTTTTAACATAATCGTCTTATTTTCGAAACGGGTCCGTAATATAATTAACAGATCAACCGAACTTGCCTGAAGTGAAGTTCGATCTGAATTATATAAGGCCTCGTTAAATTAAAACAGCCCTCCCCCCCTACCCTTTAAGTATTTCATTACGATGTAACAAAAACTTACGCTTTAAGTAAGACTAAAGAACGAAAGGAGATGCACTACCGATCTAGGCCTTGCAAGATGTGGGCGGTGCAGGGATATGTCTGGGTCGCTTTGTTTACTTTGAAAATGCCTGAGATTCAATTCCGAGTACTAGATATACTATAATAGTCTTATTAACTTAACTTAAACTTAACTAAGCCTTATAGGAAGCTCGCAGTTTTTGTGGACAATGCCGGAATCCTTAGGGTGGGGGGTAGGCTGACAAAATCCTCTCTTTCATTTGATTCAAAACATCCGATTTTATTACCAAAAAATCATAGATTTACTGATTTGGTAATAGAGCAGGTGCATAATGATAATCTGCATCCGGGTTTAAAAACGGTGCATAACCTGATTGTCCAAAATTTCTGGATAATTTCTCCACGAAATGCTATTTACCGATGCCTTTCTAAATGTATTAAATGTTTTCGTGCAAAACCTAAATCTTATCCCCCGGTAATGGCGGATCTACCCGCATTTAGAATTTCGCAGTTAAAGGCATTTTCCCAAGTTTGTCTTGACTACGCCGGTCCTTTCTTAATCACTATGGGAAAGCACCGGGATATAAAAACCTCCAAGGCATATATTTGCCTTTTCGTCTGTTGTGCCACTAAAGCACTTCATCTAGAGTTGTCTTCCGATTTATCATCTGAGGCCTTTCTAGCCTGTTTACGTAGGTTTATTGCCCGCCGAGGCAGAGTCACAGATATATATTCTGATCAAGGCACCAATTTTATAGGCGCATACAACCAACTTCAGAAATTTTCGCAAACTGATGATTGTAGGAAGCTATCTATTAGATGGCACTTTAATCCTCCCGGTTCGCCCCATTTTAATGGACTTAGCGAGTCTGCTGTGAAGTCAGTCAAAACCCATATTCATCGTGTGGTAGGTGAGCAAATCATGACATACGAGGAATTTTACACTTTGTTGACACAGATTGAGTCCCTCTTAAACTCCCGTCCTTTGTCTCCAATGAGTGAAGATCCCAATGACCTTACCCCTTTAACTCCAGGGCACTTTTTAACGCTGGAACCTCTTACTAATTTCCCTGAACCCGTTGGCAAATGTTGACGAAAATGCACTATGATTTTTGAAAGCGTTGGAGCGAAGAATATCTTCACACACTTGAACAGCGTTGTAAGTGGACAAAGTCCAGCCCTAACATTAAACCTGATATGTTGGTTCTCATCAAAAATGAACAGAGGCCTCCGTTGGAATGGTCTCTGGGACGAATACTTCAGGTTCATCCGGGAAAAGACGGGGTAGTTAGAGTGGCTACTTTAAAAACTCAAAATGGAGTTTAACAGCGTCCAGTTGTAAAGTTCTGTCCATTACCTGGACAATAATTTTTTTCTTTGTTCGCGTTAGAAAAAACTAACGTGTTTTTTTTTTGGTGGGGGGAATGTTGGAAACGCACTATTGTTTTATATTTCAAAAATTTTAAAATGATTTATTATTATTTTGTTACTATTTATATAATATTTAAATATACGCGCGCAAATACGCAGATTTTTTGAAGGAAAAAAAAAACTCCCGGCCGGTATGCATCGAAGAGCATACGAGCACACTCGAATTTAAGACGTCAAGCAATCGATATAGTATCGAGACACGTGAAAGTTACACAAATCTTTCATCACATTTTTACTTATTTTGAGTGAAGTGATATTTAGCCTAGAACATTAATCCAGACCATCCAGAGGCCACGAATCTAGGATGATCCGAAGACCAATAGAATAGAGAGCTCTCTTGAAGCGATTTCACGTCGAAATAATGGTGAGTGCTTTTCATTTTATGTGCGTCGACATCTGCGATTAATTGGTAATTTTCACTCAAATCTTTATGAATTTTCACTTTCCTATGGAAATCATATGGTCCTTCGGCAATTAACAGCCCTACGGCTCCAGTGTTGATGAAATATTCGTCAATTTATTCATTCATATCAATTAACGAATAGAATGGATACCAACGAATGGACGAATAGTGAGAAGCAGGCTCTAAGCCCACTACTTACAATTCGTTCATTCGTCCATTCGTTGATTTATCTGCATAGTGTTAAGGGTCCCGTTCGTCCGTGCAACTCATTGCGCAGCGATTCTGTCTTTTGGGAGAATGATTAAGTAGGCTTTGACCTCAGCGAACCATTCGTCCGGATCAAATCTTTTGGTTTTTGTGTATTGTCAGACATTGACATGCATGAAATCCATGAGAACGTTAATGACCAATTAAGATGACACTGAATATTTTTTAAATTTTTTAGTGCATTTCTTCTCAAATTTCAACATTTGTATATATTGTGCAATTGTAGAAAACATTGCTTAAATTTAAGTCATTTTTGTGTAATAAATATAACTGTTATAATTTATAACAAAATTATATATTATGTAATAAAAAAGAAATGTAGGATATTTCAAAATAGATCTAATAAAATTTACTGTCAATTCGTTCAACTGCCAATAAAAACAAAATGTTTTGTTGGCTATTTTTGTTTATTTCTTTGAAACTATTCAGTCAGCAAACAAATAGAACATCAGAATTAATACTTTCCAGTTCAGAACGAAATTTTTGTACTTTAATTAAAGACGTTTTCTGACCAACGATCGATAGAAACAAGATCTAATAAATTTATAGCCATTTTAACATGAAAATCCAACTCAATTGGCATGAGAGTACAAGATTCTTAATTAAGGTTATATTTGACAATACTTTCCCCACGCCTTTTTCAAATTTTCCAAATTTTGTCCCACCTAACCCTAACTTTAACCATGCGATACCAAATATTCTCAATAATCCACAAAACTTTGTTGATTACTAAAGTAGAGTCAATGGACACTAGTTCAGGTAATGCAGTTCTACGTTATAATATACAAAAAATTTCATTTCACAAGAACGGTATAACCAACAAGTTCTGCAGCGAACTCCTTAAAATGCGGCTAACCCTGAAAATATGTTTCCAAATACACCTTGTTAAAATAATTTTAAAAACCTCCAACAAAATTACATTCAAAATTAATTTGAATATGATATACCCCGGTGTAATGAAACATATGATACTAATTTGACTTATTCTGCGAACTCGACCTATAATCAATTATACCAGAAAAATGGACCATCAACCCTGAAAATATGTTTTCAAATATCTTGCATTAAAATAATTTTAAAAACAGCCAACAAAAATACAATCAAAATGAATTTGAATATGATATACCACGGTGTAATTAAACATATGATACAGATTTGACTTATTCTGCTAACTCGAACTATATTCAATTATACCAGAAAAACAAATTTCCCGAATACTACTTTGCTTATACAAATTTTCCCATTTAATTCAAAAAGAACTATTTCAAGCAATTTTCACCCGTCTTTTAATACAACAGGTATAAAACAATTAAATACCAATCTTTAATACAACATCTTATAAAACAATTAAATACAAATCTAGATTTTAACACATGTGTGTTAAAATTATCTAATGTAGATAAACCAATACGTTATAAAAATAATAACACCAACGTAGAAAAAAATAATACCAATATGGAGAATAATTTAAAGAACATTATAACTTGTATAATAAGTATTCAAGAAGTTATAGTATTCTTTCTCATAAAAAAAATGCAAGACCTTAATTCGCCCTGGGCACCACACATCATACCACTTTAGAGTGCGCAAATTTCAGATCTGATTTTTGAATATTTGGGGTGTGATTTTATGGCTTTAATGATGGTTTATGACTTTAAAGATGGTTTTATCGACGAACCTGCGTCAATTTAATGCTAACGGGACAGATTCTCCCAACAATATGGGTTTTGTTCAAAATTCTTGTATTAATATAGACTCGGAACTTTACTGACGCGCGCTTTCTTTACAGCACACCTGACCAATCCTAACCTAACTTAATCCGCATTTTTTTTATTATGTTATAAGTTTTGTTAAAATAAAAACTAAAAAAAGTGATCCTCCTGAACGGAAATTCGAACGCATCCAAGGACAATTTAGCTTTAACAACAGCTTTGAATCCTACAGAAAACCCTATTATTAAGTTTCTTGAATATATACATGGAAAAGATATCGATAACAAGTTTAAAGCTAATCTAAAAATAGGGAAGAAAATTGATCAAATATCGAAATTTTGCTATGAATTTACAGACTTTTACATTGCAAAGAAGGACCTTTCTCAAATAGTATTAAACATGAAATTAATATTAAACACGTTACCCCAATCTTTATAAATGCTATTAATACCCTGACATACGTCGCGTCGCGAAGAAGTGAAGACTAAATTTCTCGAGTTCTACAACAAAACATAGTAAGAGATCCTAATTCCACATTGTCAGGAAAACAACGTTGGCAGGTGTGCGTAGATTACCGTAAGTCTAATGACGTCACGAATATTCAAAATTTCCTATTCCGCAAATAACAGAAATTTTAGACATGTTAGTTAGAGCCCAATACTTCACAACAACTAATAGCTCGCAAAGGTAGAGATATGCGAAAATTCCCAAAACAATGTATTATAAGTAGAACATACTTATTAGAATTAACTTTTGTGTACAAGCTTATAAAAGTACTAAACGTTTGTTTCAAAATATTTCACTACCGAAAGTAAGCTTACTTATACAAATAAAATTCCTTATAAGAAAATAAAGCTATATAAATTACATAAATTTTAATAAGATGGAAAAAATTGAAAGCTCGAAACTTTTAAATAATCCCATATACTACGATAAAATAGGCTTTTGGACCTTGGATACAGCATAGTATGTACTTTAATTTTATTATGAATTTACTTATAGCTTATTTACATGAAATATAAGCAAGAAAAGAATAATAATCATATTTGTGATGAAAAAGACATAATAATTTAAGTCATAAAAACTTCTAAAAGTTTATATGCCTTTCTAGGGATGGAGAAGTTGAGTTTTATATAAACGAGGATTTTATGATTCCACCACCTCGTCATATAAGATAAGGAGGTGTTACAAATATAACTGAAGTATTGTTAAAGGACACTGCTATAGTAATTTTGACTATAAACGTTTAATTGCTTAAAACTTGGTGTCTTAAAGTTTTTATTGGTTCATCTCAAAATTTGTTATAATCGGTGTGTTTTACGAAATAAACTTCTTTCCGTCTTTCCGCCCGACTTATAACTCGCGTGCCTTGCCTCAGTATTAACTCAAATTTTGCATACAGTGTGTTCAAAAATTCTCGGTGCTCAAAGTCTCGTAACTGCGCCCTTTGATCAAAAAATTTTTCAAATAAAGTCTATAGATCTGTTTTATGTAAGATAGTAGAGACAAAAGTTACATTTTATTAAATGGGATAGTATACTTTTTGATGTATTTTCTAATTTTACACAAAATTATAGCCTAACTTCACGTAAGACGTAGTAGATTTATGTATTTTAAAAGATATAACATAATTTTTATAACACAACAAATATCTCTAAGTAACCACTACAAAATTCAAAATGCATTTGTTACATTTTGAAGCATATTCACCGGTATACGTTGACATTCTGTCCTAGTTCTGTCTTTCAATATACCAATATTGTCAGGTTTTGTTACATAAACTTTGTTTATCAAATGTCCATAGAGAAAGTATTCAAGGGGCGTGAGGTTTGCCGATTTGGAAAGGTAGTGTCTAAGTATCTTATGTTTAAAATAAAATGTGAGGACTGTAATATCAGCTATTATTTGATTTTTTAACATCAGCAGATATTTCTTGGAATTTAAATTACCAACAATAAAAAAATGACTAAATTTCAACTTATAACTCCGGGTGTACTTAAAAATGTAACAAATGCATTGTATTACAATTTGGGAAATTCTCAAACCCTTCAAGGAAGTAATTTTTAAAATTTAATTGAAAAGTTTAGTTAAATTTATTTGCTCAAGTATCTTAAATCTTGTATTTGTTATTTACATGGTTGTGTTAATAAAAATGATGTTATATGTTTTAAACTAGTGGATTTATGTACAGTACATGTTAGGTGAAGTTAAGCTATAATTTAAAAGAAATGTAAATATGCTTCTACCATCTTTGTGATACACCCTGTATATTTAAAACTATTTTTTAACATAGGCATAAGGGGAGCTATACATTTTATTTGCAATATTTATTTATTAAACTGGTCATTTTTCAGATATTGAAGGCATCCGGGACTTTTTGAACACACTGTATCATATTGTCGATTCCTATTTTTTTCTTAATCCTTGGTTCTTCACGAAACATCCGCTACTGGCGCCAGTAAAAGAATCGCCGGATAAATCAGGCGGCTATTTTATATGAATATGGCATGAAAAATAAATTTTTAAATGTAGACTTCAACCACTTACTAAATTTGAACGAGCAAAACACTTCAGTTGATATCAAATACGGGAACTGGTTCACCCCCCACCACTACTCCTGACCTTGAGAGCCCAGGTGTGCTGTGTAGTTTGGCCTTGAGGCGATGTGACGTCATATGACCTTGAGCGCGCATCACGCGGCTTCGAGGCCATGTGACGTCACATGACCTTGAGCGTGCACCAAATTTTTCGTTCTTTGATTTGGGAGCCCAGGTGTGCTGTATCGTTTGGCCTTGAGGATTTTTAACATCATATAACCTTGAGCGTGTATAAAACTTTTCGTCGTTGCATATTGTTTGGCCTTGGGGGTGTGCGACGACAGAGGGTCTCGAGTGTTAAAAGCTATTAAAGCCAGGTATTCTACCCATAAAATTGAAGAGAGGCACTCTGTACGGTCACAAGGGATTTCATTATTAAGTTAATGTTTGGTATATTCTTTCTCGGGCACTAATACTGGCAGATCATTATTTAAATTTGGGTGTTTAGAATAAACAAAATTTGGAAATATTTACTTAAGACATTTTAATAATTATTGTATCAAATAGGGATGTAAAAATTAAATGTACCAAGCAATAGCGGATCAATATTTAAATTTGGGTGTTTAGAATAAACAAAATTTAGAAATATTTATTTAGAATAAACAAAATTTAGAAATGTTTACTTAAAACATTTTAATAATTATTTTATCAAATAGGGATGTAAAAATTAATTGTAGCAAGCAATAGCGGATCAATATTTAAATTTGGGTGTTTAGAATAAAACAAAGTTTAGAAATATTTGTTTAATTTGGTATTATTGTCTTCTTTTAAATAAAACTCAATATGTCTTCATAAAACAACGCATTATTAATACAAAATACATAAAAAGAATAATAATAATAATAATAATAATAATAATAATAATAACTATTCTAAACAATAATAATAATAATAATAATAATAATAACTATTCTAAATACCTATTCTAACATGCTTGTATCGTTTAATATTAATATATAACCATCATCTTGCGGTATATAGATGGGTGATGGATTGCCCCCATTAGTCAGATCCCCATTGCCCCCATTAGTCAGATGGCTGTCCAAACCAACTTGTGCATTATCCACATAAACATTGCCCCCATCAACTGGAGGATTGTCCTCCTCTGAATCTGTGTCGGACTCATCGCCCATATGTTCTAATGTCATCATATCATTGATGGTGTGCTAGAACAATATAATAGAAATTACAATCAAATTTAATTATGTCATAATCACCTAATTATCTTATTAATAGATGCGTAGCGTGACACAAAGGGGTAGATTATACTAAAAGTTGTACCATTGCTGTAAAAATACGTTTTATTTGGTGGAACATAAATATTTTTCTTAAATCAAACCAGTTTCACACTATGATAAAAAAGAAAGGTTTTGTAGTAAATTAAAATTTCACAGAAATGTATCACAAAACAATTCGCTACACATTTCCTTTCTACATTTCAATTGTGTGGGGAATGTGGTATCATCCATACATTCTTACACTACTACTACTAAAACAATTGATTTAAAAAATTAGGTCTTGGAGATTTTTCTTCAAAATAAAGCATCAAGCTATGGACTTTTGACATAAACTAACAAGCAAAAAAATGCAATAATAAAAGAAAAACATTTATTATACAGGGTCTTTCCTAATAAGTGTCCGATATTTACAGGATAATTCCTCCAAAAGTTCCCAAAGAAAAAAAAAATCTCATTTTTTCTTCAAAATAAAGCATCAAGCTATGGACTTTTGACAGCAAAAAAAATGCAATAATAAAAGAAAAACATAAGTTGGTTGTGGAATTATAGTTAATTTTGCTTGCGGTCACCTATCCACATAAACAATATAAAAAATTATTTCCTTTCTACGTTTCAATTGTGTGGGGAATGTGGTATCCTCCATACATTCTTACGCTACTACTAAACCAATTGATTTAAAAAATTAGGTCTTGGAGATAATAAGTAAACAAAGTGACATATCAGCTATAATAGAAATTCGTTTATTATACAGGGTCTTTCCTAATAAGGTAGAAATTAAGGTTATGTATTTTTTAGCAAATGTATGTCCTCAGCAAACAGCGTCTTGTGCAGCTGTTGGTTCAGATTATTTTATGAAATTTTAAGCACAAGTTAAGAAGACTACCTCCTAACGATATACGGTGCCGAGAAGATTCAAATTTATACACGGTGTCTCAGATCATTGGACATTTTATAAAATTTTCAATTCGCAATATCCCAGTTTTTTAAATGGATCACCCTGTATTTGATATTTTTTTCTGAAAGAGGCTTAAAAATCTTTGTTATTATCAAACTTTTGGACTGGAGTAAGTTTGGTTAAATCACAATATTTTCACCCAAAGAATCTGCAGTTATGCTGTGTACCTTTAATTAGCGAAAACCCTGTATAATAATTAACCTGTCCTATATATTTTTTTTCTGAAGGAGGCTTAAAGTACCTATCCACTGATATATACATGCCCTATATCTAAATCTAATAGTTAACGAAATACATAGAAATATATGAAAATTTACAACTAATTAATGCTGACTATAATGTAAAGCCTTAAATCTATAAAGATAATTAAAAGAACGCTTCAAGGATTTTTAATTTTCCAATATCCAAGTTAATTGGGTCATATATGTATATATACAGGGTGTTCAGCTAAGGGTGGTTTTCGGCCATATCTCCGAAAGTATTTGCCCTAAGTTATTGGGGAAAAAATCGAATAAGTAAATCGCCAAAAATAAAAAAGCTGGAAAATTATTTTCGACGCGCAACAACAACCGTAAAAATAAAAAACACGGTTTTTTTAAATAGTTCCAATTAATCCTTATCGAAATTATTTTTTGTGATCTAATAATTCCGCATTATACAGGGTTTTTCCTAATAAGGTAGAAATTAAAGTTATGTATTTTTTAGCAAATGTATGTCCTCAGCAAACAGCGTCTTGTGGAGCTGTTGGTTCAGATCATTTTATGAAATTTTAACCACATGTTAAGAAGACTACCTCCTAACGATATATGGTGCCGAGAAGATTCAAATTTATACAAGGTGTCTCAGATCATTGGACATTTTATAAAATTTTCAATTCACAATATCCAAGTTTTTTAAATGGATCACCCGGTATTTGATATTTTTTTCTGAAAGAGGCTTAAAGTACCTATTATCGGGAAAAAATCGAATAAGTAAATCGCCAAAAATAAAAAAGCTGGAAAATTATTTTCGACGCGCAACAACAACCGTAAAAATAAAAAACACGGTTTTTTTAAATAGTTCCAATTAATCCTTATCGAAATTATTTTTTGTGATCTAATAATTCCGCATTATACAGGGTTTTTCCTAATAAGGTAGAAATTAAAGTTATGTATTTTTTAGCAAATGTATGTCCTCAGCAAACAGCGTCTTGTGCAGCTGTTGGTTCGGATCATTTTATGAAATGAGAGATATCAAAACGCGGTTTTCTCCAGAATTTAGGTAATTTTTCCCTCTTTAAACTAACTCTGTTGAAAGCATACTGTTCCGTTTGGTTTTTTCGAGAAAATCTCTAAAAATTGAATTTTGTTTAAACAACGCCCTCTAGTAGGTGTACCAACAACTATCGAGCGTCAAAAATGACAACAATTATAAGAGCATTAAATGCTCTTTCAAACAAATACCCACTTGAATACCATTAAATAAAAGATGTAGGAGGCAGAGCACTTTGAAAATTGATTTATTTATTATCTTCCCCCACCCTTATTATCGGAAATATGACAAATCGCCTTAAACAAAACTGACGCAGATTTGGTTGGAGTTTTTGTTGCTCTTATTAAAATGTTACCTCATATTGGGTATTTTCGAATAAAAAGTTGTTTTTTTATTTTCTATTGCAGGTACGCCGTCTTGTGGTAGTTTTACAAACTTGGAAATATTTTCCAACAATTTCTCTTGGCCACTTTAGTAACGAAAAAAAATTTTTTTGGGAGGCTGTAGCATCCATAGTCTGAGAAAAGCCACCCAGCCACCCTTAGTGGGACACCCTGTATATACATATATGACCAAACTAAAAAAACTTGGATATTGCAAAATTAAAATCCTTGAAGCGTTCTTTTAATTATCTTCATA
Source organism: Kuschelorhynchus macadamiae (assembly GCA_030620095.1). NCBI lineage: Eukaryota > Metazoa > Arthropoda > Insecta > Coleoptera > Curculionidae > Kuschelorhynchus > Kuschelorhynchus macadamiae. Next base: position 174,065 of record JAUTXW010005140.1, on the reverse strand, counting down.
GATTTAAGGCTTTACATTATAGGCAGCATTAATTAGTTGAAACTTTCCATATAATTCTAGATATTTCGTTAACTATTAGATTTAGGTATAGAACATGTATATATCATTGATAGGTATTTTAAAACTCTTTCAGAAAAAATATCAAATACAGGGTGATCCATTTAAAAAACTTGGATATTGCGAATTGAAAATTTTGAAAATATGATCTGAGACACCCGGTATAATTTTAAAACTCCTAACCATCATAGATCGTTAGAAGAGAGTCTTCTTAACTTGTGGTTAAAATTTCATTAAATAATCTGAACTATCAACTGCACAAGACGCTGTTTGCTGAGGTCATAAATTTGCTAAAAAAATACATAACCTTAATTCCTGTCTAAATGACACAAAATTTGAATAAGAAGTTCTTATAAAAGTTGCCTTTATTTCTTTCAGGGAATCTAAAAATGTAAAAATATACAGGGTGTTCCATTTAAAATTCAGGGTTTGAAGTCGGTACAGCACTTTTCGAATACCCTGTATTAATAAAACTTAAAAAATTAAAAAAATTCATTAAAACCAAGAAATATTTTTACCTAAAGTATCTGCAGTTATGCTGTGTGCCAGTAATTAGCGGACACCCTGTATAAATATTTTTTAAGATATTTATTTAAATTTTAAAGAGGAATTTTTGCTTTCTTTTTTGTATTTTACCACATTTATCGCTATTAAATATGTGAGGATAAATATACATTCCAAAAAAAAAAGCAATACAACTGAGCGATATTATTTAAAATGTTGGAGTGGTTCGGGCTGTTATAAACATTTCAATAATTAAAAAAAAGCAATACAACTGAGCGATATTATTTAAAATGTTGGAGTGGTTCGGGCTATTATAAACCTTTCAATAATTAAATTGTATGGGGTCCTTAATTTCCTATGTTTTAAATAGAAAGTGTATTATAAAATGTCAACTAAAAGGCATTGGATAAAACGAAGTTAATATGTTTAAAGAATTGTGGTTATTTGTCGGCAAATTGGAATCATGATAGCAATTTCGTGGATATGGAGAAAAAAAATGTTTATATTATGAAGAAAGTTTCTAAATAAAGAAATAAATGTACCTATTTTAAATAACTAAATCCAACTTTAATAATCCAAGACCGTTTAAAACTTACATAAATTTACACATACTGCACACATATTTTTGGAACGAAAATTTCCGAATGTTTAAAAGACGGTTATACAATACTACATGATCACATTGGTTGGCTTTAAGATAAAACCAACGGTTATTTGAAAAATAGGATCGGTCTGCTATATACTTGCGTGGGCAGAGTTGCCGACTTTAGCGCGAAAACTATCGATTTTTCACACTTTTTCCTAATAACCAAAAGTGATAGTATTTGGATAGGGACAACTTTTTTATTTGAAACTTTTTTTTTCGCATCGTGTTTTAATGCAATTAAAATTTTAATTTCAACACTTTTCTATTTTACATGCGAAATATGATAACACTATCTCTGCTGGCTACCGAGAAACCATGTGATTACAAGCATTCTGGAACACTGTGTACATAAAATATGTTTAAAGAAAAAAATCCGCAAATATCTAATATCACAATATTTTTACAAAAAAAATGGCAGTTATGATAGGATCATGTGGATAATTAAAAATTCAATCTCTAAAAATTATTGTTAACAGCCTTAAACATGCATTAAAAATATCATCTGTTTGAGCCTACATAAAATACGGTTAAATAACTCATGTAGATATTTAAAAATTCAATCCCTAATTATTAATAATAGTCCTAATCTCTAATTATTATTAATAGTCCTAAGCACGCATAAAATAACATCCGTTGAACTCACCTCTATATATGGGATATCCTGTGGGGATAGCTCTTTTACGATGATCTGACACATTTTTGACTAATATATATCTAAATCTATTTATCAATTTTTCGTGTGCTGGGTTTGAAGTTAAAACTAAAAATACCCGCATATATATATATATATATATATATATATATATATATATATATATATATATATATATATATATATATAGACATGATTTTAAGCCTTTAAAATCTAACGGCACTACTTTTAATGGTTTTGGTCATTTTAAAGAAGTTTTTTTGCCTATTGAGATTTATGTGACACCTATTTATTTATGGTAGGTCTATAAAACGGTCAGCCCTTTGGCGTTGCACAAACGAATACAAATATGAGTGCCTCTTGGAAGTCAAATACCAAATGTATTTTTAGTTGAAAAAATAAAAGCTGGATACAACAATTATTATACATACACTAATAATATGCATCCTTCGTTAAATGTTAATGTGTGATAGATGTCCCAATATGAATTTTAATATTTCTAGATGTTGTAACAATATATAATACATAATATTTTTCTTTATCTTGAATAACCAAAATACCAAATTTAATTAGTCGAAAGAAATACATCCAGTAAAACATAATCTCATTAAAATTTTTTCGAGTTTGTAAATTAAAACAAAAAAAACATGTTTGAACTAAATATCGTATTTCCGTGTGTTAAAATCTCTAATGTCTATGTTTAAAATAATGAAATTTTTATTGTGGGGAAATGCAATCTAATATTTTGTTTTATTACCTAACTAAAATTATTTATATTATGTATAGTAAATAAGTTTTTTTTTCGGTTTTGTGATACTTAACTATTATATGCAAAAATCGGGCTATCTTGGTTCTACATAATGTAAAAAATTATGAATTGTATCACGAGCTTATAAATATGAATGTTTTTTTTCCTCTGCATACCATTCACGTAAAAAAAGGAAATACGAAGGTTTGAATAATTTCACTGAAACGAAAAGAGTTTTCTTTGAATAAGGTTTTTTTCACACGACAATTTTTACGATTTTTTAATAAAATACACTATATATGTAAATATACCGTCAGAGATCAATTAGAAACTTGAATCGCTTTTAGGAAAATCTACAAACAACTTTCCCCAATATTTGGGAAATAACCTAAACAATTATTGAAAGTTTTATAATGTGTTTATTTATCACCATAAATAACCGATTTTCATACGACAATTTTTACGATTTTTAATAAAATACATTGGATATGTAAATATACCGTCAGAGATCAATTAGAAACTTGAATCGCTTTTAGGAAAATTATTATTTTTAGAAACAGAAGGGATATTTTTTAAATATTTTACAGCTTTTTATCTAGGAAACTGTTCAGCACTATGGTTTTCGAGGATGATTAACAAGAATATGCCACTATTATTGTATTTTTTTTTGATGAGTTCTTTTTTCATACGACAATTTTTACGATTTTTAATAAAATACATTGGATATGTAAATATACCGTCAGAGATCAATTAGAAACTTGAATCGCTTTTAGGCTAGGAAACTGTTCAACGGAGCATCCTAAAATTTGACGCACTATGGTTTTCGGGGATGATTAACAAGAATATGTCACTATTATTGTATTTTTTTTTTTGATGAGTTCTTTTTTCATACGACAATTTTTACGATTTTTAATAAAATACATTGGATATGTAAATATACCGTCAGAGATCAATTAGAAACTTGAATCGCTTTTAGGAAAATTGCCTTACCTGCATATGAACGAGAGACGTCGCTTATACTTTTCCAGCCAAACCTCCCAGTCGCTAGCCTCTCTCGTAGACCGCGCGGCCTCTTCCCTACACCGCTCCAGCTGAGCCTCCAAGTCGCTAGCCTCTCTCGCAGACCGCGCGGCCTCTTCCCTACACCACACAGCCTCTCTCCTACACCGATCTATTTTGTCACACAATGTCGTCTTCAAATGGTCGACTCGAACCATTTCCTCAACGTCTTCAGCTTGGGAAAATGGTCCCAGATTAATTGGAAACACATCTTCGGGTTGGTCGTCGTCGGTAACAATTTTTTTTGGTGTCATCAATTTCCGTTTCTTTATAATCCTTCTTCTTTGTTGGATTATAGGTGACACCGGCTCCCCCAACCCAGATGTTGATGGTTGTGGTTGACTGCTTTCCACCTTATGTTTTTTACCTTGTGCCGCCCCCGAACCATTCATAAGGGCGTCCCTCAGTATTGAAGGTTTTGATGCCTCCTTTATTATTATATCGATAATTATATTCACTGCGGGCTTCGGTTTTTCTTGTCGGTCTAATGGAAAGCAGCCACCGATGGTCTCGTCCATTTTTTTGTTGTTGGCATCACCATACTCTGCTTCGAATGCGTCAGGTGTTAGAAGGCTTAAGTTTACAATATCGAAATTATTCTCGGCGAGTGAGTCAATACAGTCACCAAGAACCAAACTATTGACTGAACCACCAAATTCACTGAATGAACTCATTTTTTTATATGTCACGAAGTATTTTAAACTGACCTTTCAAACTGAACGATTGTTAGAGACTGATTGAATGTTTTAGATGGATATTATGCTGTACACAAAATTTTGGGTTAAAACCATAAACCATAAAGTTGTAATTGGTTTTTACCTCTAGGCTATTTGCTGACCAGTTCCAATGCTGTAAAATTATACCCATCTAAAATAATATCTTTTATTACTCGGTTATTTATGGCGATAAATAAACACATTATAAACCTTTTAATTTTAGGATGCCCCGTTGAACAGTTTCCTAGATAAAAAGCTGTAAAATATTTAAAAAATATCCCTTCTGTTTCTAAAAATAATAATTTTCCTAAAAGCGATTCAAGTTTCTAATTGATCTCTGACGGTATATTTACATATCCAATGTATTTTATTAAAAATCGTAAAAATTGTCGTATGAAAATCGGTTATTTATGGTGATAAATAAACACATTATAAAACTTTCAATAATTGTTTAGGTTATTTCCCAAATATTGGGGAAAAATGTTTGTAGATTTTCCTAAAAGCGATTCAAGTTTCTAATTGATCTCTGACGGTATATTTACATATATAATGTATTTTATTAAAAAATCGTAAAAATTGTCGTGTGAAAAAAACCTTATTCAAAGAAAACTCTTTTCGTTTCAGTGAAATTATTCAAACCTTCGTATTACCTTTTTTTACGTGTATGGTATGCAGAGGAAAAAAAACATTCATATTTATAAGCTCGTGATACAATTCATAATTTTTTACATTATGTAGAACCAAGATACCCCGATTTTTGCATATAATAGTTAAGTATCACAAAACCGAAAAAAAAACTTATTTACTATACATAATACAAATAATTTTAGTTAGGTAATAAAACAAAATATTAGATTGCATTTCCCCACAATAAAAATTTCATTATTTTAAACATAGACATTAGAGATTTTAACACACGGAAATACGATATTTAGTTCAAACATGTTTTTTTTTTGTTTTAATTTACAAACTCGAAAAAATTTTAATGAGATTATATTTTACTGGATGTATTTCTTTCGACTAATTAAATTTGGTATTTTGGTTATTCAAGATAAAGAAAAATATTATGTATTATATATTGTTACAACATCTAGAAATATTAAAATTCATATTGGGACATCTATCACACATTAACATTTAACGAAGGATGCATATTATTAGTGTATGTATAATAATTCTTGTATCCTGCTTTTATTTTTTCAACTAAAAATACATTTGGTATTTGACTTCCAAGAAGCACTCATATTTGTATGCGTTTGTGCAACGCCAAAGGGCTGACCGTTTTATAGACCTACCATAAATAAATAGCTGTCACATAAATCTCAATAGGCAAAAAAACTTCTTTAAAATGACCAAAACCATTAAAAGTAGTGCCGTTAGATTTTAAAGGCTTAAAATCATGTCTATATATATATATATATATATATATATATATATATATATATATATATATACGGTATTTTTAGTTTTAACTTCAAACCCAGCACACGAAAAATTGATAAATAGATTTAGATATATATTAGTCAAAAATGTGTCAGATCATCGTAAAAGAGCTATCCCCACAGGATATCCCATATATAGAGGTGAGTTCAACGGATGTTATTTTATGCGTGCTTAGGACTATTAATAATAATTAGAGATTAGGACTATTATTAATAATTAGGGATTGAATTTTTAAATATCTACATGAGTTATTTAACCGTATTTTATGTAGGCTCAAACAGATGATATTTTTAATGCATGTTTAAGGCTGTTAACAATAATTTTTAGAGATTGAATTTTTAATTATCCACATGATCCTATCATAACTGCCATTTTTTTTTGTAAAAATACTGTGATATTAGATATTTGCGGATTTTTTTCTTTAAACATATTTTATGTACACAGTGTTCCAGAATGCTTGTAATCACATGGTTTCTCGGTAGCCAGCAGAGATAGTGTTATCATATTTCGCATGTAAAATAGAAAAGTGTTGAAATTAAAATTTTAATTGCATTAAAATACGATGCGAAAAAAAAAAGTTTCAAATAAAAAAGTTGTCCCTATCCAAATACTATCACTTTTGGTTATTAGGAAAAAGTGTGAAAAATCGATAGTTTTCGCGCTAAAGTCGGCAACTCTGCCCACGCAAGTATATAGCAGACCGATCCTATTTTTCAAATAACCGTTGGTTTTATTTTAAAGCCAACCAATGTGATCATGTAGTATTGTATAACCGTCTTTTAAACATTCGGAAATTTTCGTTCCAAAAATATGTTGCAGTATGTGTAAATTTATGTAAGTTTTAAACGGTCTTGGATTATTAAAGTTGGATTTAGTTATTTAAAATAGGTACAATTATTTCTTTATTTAGAAACTTTCTTCATAATATAAACATTTTTTTTCTCCATATCCACGAAATTGCTATCATGATTCCAATTTGCCGACAAATAACCACAATTTTTTAAACATATTAACTTCGTTTTATCCAATGCCTTTTAGTTGACATTTTATAATACACTTTCTATTTAAAACATAGGAAATTAAGGACCCCATACAATTTAATTATTGAAAGGTTTATAATAGCCCGAACCACTCCAACATTTTAAATAATATCGCTCAGTTGTATTGCTTTTTTTTAATTATTGAAATGTTTATAACAGCCCGAACCTCTCCAACATTTTAAATAATATCGCTCAGTTGTATTGCTTTTTTTTTGGAATGCATATTTATCCTCACATATTTAATAGCGATAAATGTGGTAAAATACAAAAAAGAAAGCAAAAATTCCTCTTTAAAATTTAAATAAATATCTTAAAAAATATTTATACAGGGTGTCCGATAATTACTGGCACACAGCATAACTGCAGATACTTTAGGTAAAAATATTTCTTGGTTTTAATGATTTTTTTTTAATTTTTTAAGTTTTATTAATACAGGGTATTCGAAAAGTGCTGTACCGACTTCAAACCCTGAATTTTAAATGGAACACCCTGTATATTTTTACATTTTTAGATTCCCTGAAAGAAATAAAGGTAACTTTTATAAGAACTTCTTATTCAAATTTTGTGTCATTTAGACAGGAATTAAGGTTATGTATTTTTTTAGCAAATTTATGTCCTCAGCAAACAGCGTCTTGTGCAGTTGATAGTTCAGATTATTTAATGAAATTTTAACCACAAGTTAAGAAGACTACCTTCTAACGATCTATGATGGTTAGGAGTTTTAAAATTATACCGGGTGTCTCAGATCATATTTTCAAAATTTTCAATTCGCAATATCCAAGTTTTTTAAATGGATCAACCTGTATTTGATATTTTTTCTGAAAGAGTTTTAAAATACCTATCAATGATATATACATGTTCTATACCTAAATCTAATAGTTAACGAAATATCTAGAATTATATGGAAAGTTTCAACTAATTAATGCTGCCTATAATGTAAAGCCTTAAATCTATGAAGATAATTAAAAGAACGCTTCAAGGATTTTAATTTTGCAATATCCAAGTTTTTTTAGTTTGGTCATATATGTATATACAGGGTGTCCCACTAAGGGTGGCTGGGTAGCTTTTCTCAGACTATGGATGCTACAGCCTCCCAAAAAAATTTTTTTTCGTTACTAAAGTGGACAAGAGAAATTGTTGGAAAATTTTTCCAAGTTTGTAAAACTACCACAAGACGGCGTACCTGCAATAGAACAAAAAAAAACAACTTTTTATTCGAAAATACCCAATATGAGGTAACATTTTAATAAGAGTAACAAAAACTCCAACCAAATCTGTGTCAGTTTTGTTTAAGGCGATTTGTCATATTTCCGATAATAAGGGTGGGGGAAGATAATAAATAAATCAATTTTCAAAGTGCTCTGCCTCCTACATCTTTTATTTAATGGTATTCAAGTGGGTATTTGTTTGAAAGAGCATTTAATGCTCTTATAATTGTTGTCATTTTTGACGCTCGATAGTTGTTGGTACACCTACTAGAGGGCGTTGTTTAAACAAAATTCAATTTTTAGAGATTTTCTCGAAAAAACCAAACGGAACAGTATGCTTTCAACAGAGTTAGTTTAAAGAGGGAAAAATTACCTAAATTCTGGAGAAAACCGCGTTTTGATATCTCTCATTTCATAAAATGATCCGAACCAACAGCGTTAAGGCTTTACATTATAGTCAGCATTAATTAGTTGTAAATTTTCATATATTTCTATGTATTTCGTTAACTATTAGATTTAGATATAGGGCATGTATATATCAGTGGATAGGTACTTTAAGCCTCCTTCAGAAAAAAAATATATAGGACAGGTTAATTATTATACAGGGTTTTCGCTAATTAAAGGTACACAGCATAACTGCAGATTCTTTGGGTGAAAATATTGTGATTTAACCAAACTTACTCCAGTCCAAAAGTTTGATAATAACAAAGATTTTTAAGCCTCTTTCAGAAAAAAATATCAAATACAGGGTGATCCATTTAAAAAACTGGGATATTGCGAATTGAAAATTTTATAAAATGTCCAATGATCTGAGACACCGTGTATAAATTTGAATCTTCTCGGCACCGTATATCGTTAGGAGGTAGTCTTCTTAACTTGTGGTTAAAATTTCATAAAATAATCTGAACCAACAGCTGCACAAGACGCTGTTTGCTGAGGACATACATTTGCTAAAAAATACATAACCTTAATTTCTACCTTATTAGGAAAGACCCTGTATAATAAACGAATTTCTATTATAGCTGATATGTCACTTTGTTTACTTATTATCTCCAAGACCTAATTTTTTAAATCAATTGGTTTAGTAGTAGCGTAAGAATGTATGGAGGATACCACATTCCCCACACAATTGAAACGTAGAAAGGAAATAATTTTTTATATTGTTTATGTGGATAGGTGACCGCAAGCAAAATTAACTATAATTCCACAACCAACTTATGTTTTTCTTTTATTATTGCATTTTTTTTGCTGTCAAAAGTCCATAGCTTGATGCTTTATTTTGGAGGAATTATCCTGTAAATATCGGACACTTATTAGGAAAGACCCTGTATAATAAATGTTTTTCTTTTATTATTGCATTTTTTTGCTTGTTAGTTTATGTCAAAAGTCCATAGCTTGATGCTTTATTTTGAAGAAAAATCTCCAAGACCTAATTTTTTAAATCAATTGTTTTAGTAGTAGAAGTGTAAGAATGTATGGATGATACCACATTCCCCACACAATTGAAATGTAGAAAGGAAATGTGTAGCGAATTGTTTTGTGATACATTTCTGTGAAATTTTAATTTACTACAAAACCTTTCTTTTTTATCATAGTGTGAAACTGGTTTGATTTAAGAAAAATATTTATGTTCCACCAAATAAAACGTATTTTTACAGCAATGGTACAACTTTTAGTATAATCTACCCCTTTGTGTCACGCTACGCATCTATTAATAAGATAATTAGGTGATTATGACATAATTAAATTTGATTGTAATTTCTATTATATTGTTCTAGCACACCATCAATGATATGATGACATTAGAACATATGGGCGATGAGTCCGACACAGATTCAGAGGAGGACAATCCTCCAGTTGATGGGGGCAATGTTTATGTGGATAATGCACAAGTTGGTTTGGACAGCCATCTGACTAATGGGGGCAATGGGGATCTGACTAATGGGGGCAATCCATCACCCATCTATATACCGCAAGATGATGGTTATATAATAATATTAAACGATACAAGCATGTTAGAATAGGTATTTAGAATAGTTATTATTATTATTATTATTATTATTGTTTAGAATAGTTATTATTATTATTATTATTATTATTATTATTATTATTCTTATTATGTATTTTGTATTAATAATGCGTTGTTTTATGAAGACATATTGAGTTTTATTTAAAAGAAGACAATAATACCAAATTAAACAAATATTTCTAAACTTTGTTTTATTCTAAACACCCAAATTTAAATATTGATCCGCTATTGCTTGCTACAATTAATTTTTACATCCCTATTTGATAAAATAATTATTAAAATGTTTTAAGTAAACATTTCTAAATTTTGTTTATTCTAAATAAATATTTCTAAATTTTGTTTATTCTAAACACCCAAATTTAAATATTGATCCGCTATTGCTTGGTACATTTAATTTTTACATCCCTATTTGATACAATAATTATTAAAATGTCTTAAGTAAATATTTCCAAATTTTGTTTATTCTAAACACCCAAATTTAAATAATGATCTGCCAGTATTAGTGCCCGAGAAAGAATATACCAAACATTAACTTAATGATGAAATCCCTTGTGACCGCACAGAGTGCCTCTCTTCAATTTTATGGGTAGAATACCTGGCTTTAATAGCTTTTAACACTCGAGACCCTCTGTCGTCGCACACCCCCAAGGCCAAACAATATGCAACGACGAAAAGTTTTATACACGCTCAAGGTTATATGATGTTAAAAATCCTCAAGGCCAAACGATACAGCACACCTGGGCTCCCAAATCAAAGAACGAAAAATTTGGTGCACGCTCAAGGTCATGTGACGTCACATGGCCTCGAAGCCGCGTGATGCGCGCTCAAGGTCATATGACGTCACATCGCCTCAAGGCCAAACTACACAGCACACCTGGGCTCTCAAGGTCAGGAGTAGTGGTGGGGGGTGAACCAGTTCCCGTATTTGATATCTACTGACTTCCTGTGTGATAAAGAGGAAATTTACATATGTAAGAAGAAAGATAAAAATAATACACATTTTCTATCTTTTATCTAAAAATTAAATCGTTTTTCAATCTGTTGCAAGTTGAATAAACAAAAATATCAATTTATATTTCCTTTTTTTTACAGTTGCACAATTCGACAGAATATTCGGTAGTCCTCTCATCCGTACAACTTTCTACAAGCGGACTTTATAGATGCGAAGTCTCCGGGGAGGCTCCTTATTTCGAAACTGTCACGGATCACTCTTATATGATGGTTGTTGGTAAGTTGTTTACTGTATTAGTTTTAGCTAAAAATACCGTAAAACTCTACATACTAGAATCGGTTATTTGAAATTTTACTATATTATAGACAGTCCTCACACTTCTAAGTAGAACCACAAAATACTTGTCAATATTCAAACATCTGTAATTTTTCTATTTCCTTATAACTTGATTTTAATTTTTTGGATATGTTTAAGACGCACTCTCTAAGTAGATACCTGTCGCTAGCATTACAGACCGGTTGAACTGCTTTGGCGAATTATACAGGGAGAATAAAAACGTGTGTAATAAGCTTAAGTTTCACTTGCGACTTTATATATATATATATATATAAATGTATATATATATATATATATATATATATATATATATATATATATATATGTGGTGTTGTCGAGGGTGTTGTTAAATATCGTCATAATCAAGTTTTGAATTTCATTCAAGTTAACTGCAGTCGGATTTTTAAAAAGTTATTTTCGTTATCGATACTACTAAATCCCATGTGGCTAAACAGGGTTTTATTTATTGTTGGATTTTTGTATGGCAAAAAATTAAAAAATATAAATATATATATACAGTATTTAGAATTATGAAATTAAAAAGTTTAACAAATTCTTACCCGTAGATGAAAAATAATCGAAAATTATTTAATAGTACAAATTTATTTTCATTAGAATGTAAATAAAATATAACAATAATTTATAGTTATTAGGTGCGCATCTTTTTAATACAATTTCAACATATCTCCGTGGTTTGGAGAGAAACATGTTGTTTATAATTGCTTGCGGAATTCTATCCCATTTTATGGACATTTTAGTGACCACTCTAATCAATTAATATTAACATTAATTGACAATTGCTGCTCGATGCGGTCTAGCATTATCATTGACTAAAATATAGTCCTACAATCCATAATTTTCTGAGAACGGGATCATAACCGGTGTGACGCAACTATCCCTACTTATTTGTATAGTTACTGCCTCTCCAATGGAACTAAACGAATTTTGTCCGTTCATTATAGGCTACGCCTCGCCACACAGTTATACCTCTTCCTCCAAGTGTAACCCATATTGTCTTCCTCATATCTCTTCCCTGGCCTTCTCCAAGCTAGAATCCTGCTATTTAAATTATAGATTTACGTCTATTTTACCTGTGAACATGAATTGCCTCCATTCTTTTAATTCCCAGTGTCGATATTGACGAATCCAGGCAAGTCTATCAGCTCGATGTACCGGATCGCAAAAGTAGACATGGTTCCCTTCTTGCCCTTAATATCGAGCTTGTAGTCGATTTCTTAGGCTTTGAGTTGTACCTGTAGCTACTTCTTAATTGAGTGGCATTTCTGGTCCGGCTTTGTCCAGCTTGCAAATACAAATACCTGGCGCGATCTGTAGGTAGATACATGCATGAATGGCAAACTTTTATATTTTACATAACCAGTTTCGTTGAATCGCGTTATGGGCCAGTACATAACATTTATGGACTTTGCAAACAGAGGTTCTAGGTCCCCATAATATAAGTTATTTTCTCTCCTAAAAAGCGAAATATTTCTTCCTTGACATCGACAACTTGAGTGGTTTTAATAGCTCAATTTTGCTTAAATTTTGGCAGCACTTTGTATATAGTTCATCCAAAAATAGCAGTTAAATAGAAAGTACGCGTTAAACAGAAAACAAAGAAAAATTATCTAAAAATAAAAAATAAACCAAATCAGATTTTATCATGAAGTGAAGCTCGGAAATCGAGGTAGCTTTAAAATTGCCAGAAAGTCTAGATATATGGCTCATAGTAGTTCAGTGCTATATAAATAATAAATCGTAAAACATTTGTCTATGCCACAGTCGTGACTAAAATTTAATCTTTTTACACATGTTTATACAACGCCCCATATAACTGATTACAGCGGTCACACCCTTTTGTAACATCAACAGTAGAAACCTGAGTGCATTTTAATCATAACCAAAATTGAAATCAAAATATAGAGAAATAAAAACATTATACATGTGAACATTATACACGTGAATATTGACAATGGTTTAGTCGTTTCACTTATATGAGCATTTTACTTAAATAAGAAGTCATTTTATTTAATTTTTATTTATATATACATTTTCCTACAGGACTATATCCCAATTACAAAAGAGTATAAATACTTCGATGAAAATACTTATAAATCAATATCAAATACTTAAATTAAGATGCAGAAAATAAAATTTAATCCATATCCAGATCAACAGTGAATAAATACAAAAAAAGAAAAATAAGAAGCTAGTGGTATATCTTTTGATCGCGCCCATGTTACAATTGAAAATATCATAAGATTTTTGTGACTATTATAGCTACTACACATTCGAAAGTGAGGTGAAAATTTGTAAATGTTTGTCCTACAACGAGGTAGATAAAAAGTATCAGAGCACCGGCAGTTTAAAATAGGAACACGAAAATTTAACTTTGACAATAATTCTTTAGAAATAATACTATGATGTATGACTTTATGTAGAAATAGCTGAAAGAAACAAAAGCGTCTCTCATCCAAGCTGATAAGCAAAAACTTTCGCGGCGATTGATCTTCCTCATGATGTTATTGTTTTTAACATCTCGTTACTGGGTTTTGTAAGGAATTCAACAACACATAATATTAACACTTAAGCTTTTTACCCTATGCCACTTCTACTTAATTCTCTTCATTTTCTTTCATTTCATTATGGTTCTTACTATTGATGATAAAGTCGAGATATTATTTATATGGCCAATGCAGTTCAGTGAAGCTTTTGCAGAGAGACCAGTTTCTGCAAATTATCTGAGAACTATTATTTCGAGGTTGGTAATAACTTTTAGTATTAAAGATGCTTTCCGATCTGGTAGTCCTTCTGAAGATGTTGAAATTTTAAGTTCTATAGGAATATTTGCTGTTCAACCGAAGCAATCACTGCAAGTAGTAGCTGCTGATACGAGCGTCGGTAAATCAGCAGTTCACGCAATTATAGAAAAACGTAAATTTCACCCTTAAAAAATTCAAGTTGCATAAGAACTTAATGATGATAACCTAAGTGGCAGATTTGTGAAAAAAAGTTACACCTAACTGATACACAAACAAATTACTTATCGAACATGTTTCAAAGATGAAGAACTTTTGTTCTGAACGGTACACTCAATTGGCATAATTGTCGTTACTGGAGAGATGGAAATTCTCACTGGTTTGAAGAGGCCGATACACACCATCCTCAGAAACCCAACATATGGGCTGAAATTATGGCAAATATGGCCATTTGTTTATTTTTTTATTAATGAAACTCTTACCGGGCTTTTACACTTGCAACTGGATGGAGCACCACCGTACTTTTATTTGCCCGCCAGAGAGTATCTTCATAATGAATTTCCTGGGCGCTTTACGTGGTGGAGGTATTGAATGGTCAGCACGGTCACCGGACCTTGCTGCGAACTTGGTCTACTTGATTTTTTAAAAGCGCGAGTGTTGCTTACACAGCCCAATAATTTCTAAGAACTATAAAACCATTACTGATATTTGCCTTAGTGTAGCGCCTAAAATGCTCAAAACTTTAGAAGGGAAGTTCAAAGTAAACTTTATTATTGCCAAGAAGTTAACGGTGGCTATTTTCATAATCTTGTAAAATTAATTAAAAATAATAGTTTCAACTCAACGACTGAGATTCGTATTTCAAAAACTTACCATTTGAAAACGGCTCGAGATAGAGACCTCCCGTTTACGCAGACGTTTTTATAATACCTCTAGTATTTAAAATAAGGTAAAACTCGACAGCGTTCAAAAGTTAACCTCCCTTTAGCCAAAATGTTAAACAGCAACTTTTAAATTTTAGTTTTGTTCTCTTTGCTAGGACTGAATCTATTAGCCCATACTAAGATTTATCGGGCGAAAAAATTTAATATCCAAAGTAGAAGTTTTGAACAATAAGAGCTGTTGTTGCTTTCTTTTTAGGGAACAGCTGTACAAAAAGTGATAACCGATTTCGATATCGCAGTTACATGGCACCTAATCTTAAAGTATCTAAGACGATATTGGGAAACTTCTTACCAGCATAGCAAATATTTTATCATGTCATTTATTTTATTTCATTATGTCTTTATTGAAATATTTGTTTCAAAACTAAGTTAAATAAGTAAGTAAACTATTCCCAGTGGTAAAAACTGCTGTCACATTTAAAAACATTAAAATATATTTTATGAAACAACTTGCAGTATTTCATGTTTTTAAGGAAACCATGGTTGACACTCCTACATTGTACTTCTTGACTCAACATATCTGGTTAGAAGTTTTCCTGAAACTTTGTTAATATTTCGAGATGTGATTAGATTGAATGCAAAACAAGTGCTCCGCCAATATCATCTGACAGTTCTTTTCCCATATAGTCCGAATTTTTTTACTTTATAATACCTAAACGGTTCCAAGGAGAGTCGTTATTAACCAAATATTTTATATGCAGTAGTTTCTAAACGGATTGAGAGATTTAATGCAAATTTGGTTTGTAAGGCGTTTTATTCTAATAAACCTAGTAAACTTGTAAACTCCAGAACATACTTAAAATTCCAGGACCGTAGTAAATTATTTCCCGCCCACTCCAAAATACGTATTAGCATATCAGTATATATATATATATATATATATATATATATATATATATTTATATTTATATAGTTTCGTAACGTCCGAAGAAGCTACTATGTGTTACGCGTTGTTAACAAATATAGTATTTGTAAAAAATAGTTTTATTTATGCATTTTACATAACTATTTTGGTAGTAGTTAATTGGATTTTATTAAGATTATTGTATTAGATAGGAAAAATTATTACTGCTTATATTTAAGAACTTTAAGGTAGATGTAATCTTCTGTGATCTGGGTCAACCGCGTATATACGTTTCATCTTGAAAAGCATCTTCCACACTAGTGATTGCAATTGTATGATATTTTTACAAGTCCATGTGACATAACCATATAGGGGATTTTTAAATATAGTTGAGAAGTGCGGAGTTCTGAAGTGGCGGAGTTCGTAAATAAGTTGCCAGTAGTTTGATAGTTTGCTCGTCATTTTAAGCAATTGGCTTGTTGTTTTGGTTCAGAAGTTCAGAAACTCATAACCTTCATTTATAGGAATGTTACACGTGTGTCGGTAAGTTAAATTAATAATTAAGACAATTTTCATCCTTGTCCGAATTCAGAAGGCTTACCGGCAAATCAACCTTTTCCATGTACTGTGGAAGAGAGGGAGAGAGAGAAAGATTTTATGAAATAATAGTATATAGGGTGTTCAATTTAAAATAAGAAAGTTGATGCTCAATTTTTTACTTTCCAATGGTGTCTTATTTATTTTGTTGACATATTCTAACGGTTCAGGTAAAACCAAATAAATGGTAATTACACATTTTCTTCTACCTTAAATTATAGACTCTCTAGGGGGTGAATGTTAATTTATTTATTTATTTATAATAAAGATTCCTGCAAGACAATTAAAAATTGTAAAGGAATGCTCAAAATTCTATAAAACTTAAATCTAGCTTAACACTAATGAATAAATGCATTAATCAATTAAAAATAATTTTAATCTACGCTTAAATTGGTTAACAGTAACTGCACATTTTTCATTAATTGGTAACGTATTATATATGTTTAAACCAATTCTGTTTGGTGATCTGTACATAACCTGCGGTCTATAAAGTGCATATAGAATGTCTCTGCAATCCTAGTGTTTATTGAATGTACAGACACTAGAGTATTTTGGATAGTTGTGTCTGTTCTTAAAGATGTACAAACAAGTTTCCAATATATACAATACCGCTAATGTAAGAATATTATAACTCTTAAATAGATCTCTACACGAAGTTAAATAGCTAAGACCATCTATGCACCTAATAATTCTTTTTTGCTTCAAAAAACACATCCTTCGATTTTGTTAAAATCTTCCAGAAGGGCAGCTCGTATTTTAGACAAGATTTGAGCATAGTACCAATTTATGAGTTGTTTTTTTGGACAAATTTATGAGTTGTTTTTTTGGTAATATAGTTCTGAATATAATAAGGCATAATAAGATGAGTTTAGTCTAGGTATTACATAATCAAAGTGATCTTTCCAGTCCAACAAGAGTCCAATTAAAGTCCTAAAAATTTAACACAGTCTACATTACTTATCCTTGTCTCCTTCAATTGCAATTTCAAAGTATTACATTTCCTCTTCCTAAAAAACCCTGTATATACGTAAATAAAAGCAATAAAACAGGTATAGAGCTGTGAAGTTGATGTTTTTTGTATAGTCTTATAACTTTGTGACTTGAATAAAACATTTTGGATACTAAGCTGTATTATGGAGAAAATATTATAAATTGAATAACAATCATTGGTTTTTCTAAGTCGTGATAAATAAAAACAATGGCTTTGCAAGAATATAGTATGGTTTAATTAGAAACTATTCAAAATAATTGCATTCGTTGACAACAAAATATAAAAATTAATCTTATTTCAGACCTAAAAATCAAACTTGTAATATTTTACTTTTAACTACTAGTTTGTTTCAATGACCAAGCTAAAATATTTTGAGTAATAATAAACCTGAGTTATATAGAATTTAAAAATCGTGTTCTTTTGGATGTTGCCATTCTGAGCACTATTTGTCCCTAGTTTTATTATTGCCATTAATATCATCCAAAAGAGGTTAGTCATCACTCGGAATTGTTACATTCAGAGCTGCCAAAGTGCTTCGCTCTCATTTCTGTAAGAAATTTATGGACAATATATTTTCTAACTTTTGATAATTTTTTACTATTATTTAACCTAACCTCGGGGGTTATATATTAAACCCCGGTTTTTCAAACCAAAATAACAAATAAGATAAACTTTAAATATATCCGGAACACAAAAAAGAAAATACAAATTATATACAGAAAAAAACATTCGATTCCACAATATATTGATCAATTAAGGAATTAAAAAAACATACAAATTAGTTGCTTCCTTGAGCCTATTGTGTAAAACAGAACTTTTAATAATAATTATCTTTCTATATTTTAGGTATTTTGTCTTTAAAGCAATTGCCGTAGAAAAGCCAGTTTCGTAAAGAATAAATGTAGAAATTGGTAAAACTACATGAAGAGCTTTTTCTTTCACTGCAGAAAATTGAGCGTCCAATGGTACTAAAAAATCAAACAGTGATGTATTAATGTACTCAAACCAAAGAGACAGTGCAAACGAAAGCAAATGCAGATGAAGATGAAAAATAATTATTGCAGATGAAGATGAATAATTATGATTTGAACAAACAAACTAACCTCGGGGGTTATATACTAAACCCCGGTTTTTCAAACCAAAATAACAAATAAGAAAAACTTTAAATATATCCGGAACACAAAAAAGAAAATACAAATTATATACAGAAAAAAACATTCGATTCCACAATATATTGATCAATTAAGGAATTAAAAAAACATACAAATTAGTTGCTTCCTTGAGCCTGTTGTGTAAAACAGAACTTTTAATAATAATTATCTTTCTATATTTTAGGTATTTTGTCTTTAAAGCAATTGCCGTAGAAAAGCCAGTTTCGTAAAGAATAAATGTAGAAATTGGTAAAACTACATGAAGAGCTTTTTCTTTCACTGCAGAAAATTGAGCGTCCAATGGTACTAAAAAATCAAACAGTGATGTATTAATGTACTCAAACCAAAGAGACAGTGCAAACGAAAGCAAATGCAGATGAAGATGAATAATAATTATTGTAGATGAAGATGAATAATTATGATTTGAACAAACATCTGATATAAACATACAGCTTCCATTAAACACGTTAGTAAATGCAAAGAACACCGCAACGGCGCCCGCGATGGTTTGAATAGATATTTGGTCGCCTTTTTGTCTTTCTTCTTGTCTTTCTTAAAGTCTATGAATAGTTTCTGTTCTATCATTAATAAAAGATCTAGAATTTTAGGTGAACGTGGCTAAATGATTTTAAATTGTGGTATATAAAAAATGCAACCTCTTGCTGTTCAGCTGTATGACTTTAAACATATACATTTACATATACTTATACATATATAAACTAATGAAATTTGGCCAAATATAGACACGTGTTTCTGATTTAAGAACTTCATCAATATAGTCGACTAGTTAAGATACGAGTACAACTAACGCAGGAGCGTGCGGTGAAATTTTAAGAAAGGGAAGCAAAAAAAACTTACCTATTTGTAATGTAATTCGATTCTTTGATCATTTTTTGCAAATTTGTCAATGACGTCATCATAAGAACGTCGATGCTCCGACATATTTTGGAGAAGTTTATTTTCAATGGACAACAGCGATGTATGCGAAAGTCTCTCCTGCCCCGTTGAATTTCTCACAAAATTTTTTATACGTTTAAGTGTCGAAAAATTGCGTTCTACTGATGAACTTGTGGCAGGTATTGTCAATACTAATTCACACAATTTCGACACTTCGGTGTAGGCATCTTCCAGCTCCTTGTCTTTTAAAAATTGCATTAGTTCCTTAGCGTTATTTTTTGCGCTAATGCCATCAGTTTCGTAAATCACTTTTAGTTCAGATCGCAGTAACACTCGGTCGAAGAACTGGCCATAATGAAGAAGAAGAGATTTAAACGCATCTTCTGGAAAAATTTTTCCTTTAAACGCATCAAAATTGCAGAGCTCGAGGAATTTAAAATCATTTAAATCGTTAAATCTATAGTTTATTTGTTGCTGAATTTGATCGATTTTTCTATAAAAGAGGCGTCTGTATAATGATTGAACATCTCCGACCTTGTCTGTTCGAAGACGCTTGGCTTGTGGCTCCACATTAAACGTCATCGTTTTCTCCCAAAATAGACCAAAGTCAACTCTTTTTTGGCTTAATATATAAATAAAGAAATATTTCTGAAAATATGTTCAACAAATAATTAAAATTAAAATCTCGCTTCAAACAGTCCAACAACTCCCTCGAACTATTTATTGCTTCTGAGTCCCACGTTTCATTATTTTTTATTATATTCTCAAATAGTTCAATCAGTAATTCACGATTTTCAGATATTGTTAACACAAGTCTTCCATTATAGTTCCACCTAGTAGGAGCTACTTTGGGCAATCCTTTGTGGACAATGGAGTCCAATGCTTGTGTACGTTTTGTTGACTTGGAAAAAAAAAGTAACGAAAAATACTTTACACTCTTTAATGTGATTTGATGGACTGGGATAAAACTAAATTTAATTTATGAGCAAAACAATGGACAAACACAGCACTTAGGAAAGTTTCTCGAACTTTAGCTTGCAGACCCCCCAATTGTCCTGACATCACTGCAGCTCCATCATAGCTTTGAGCAACTAATTTTTTCTCTCCATTAATTTCTTTAGTAACGTTATAAACTACGGTATATAATGCATCTGCTGTACGATTTTCGGACACATTCTTAAAACCTAAAAATCGCTCTTGAATACTTCCGCCTGTTTTAACGTAGCGTATTATAGTATAGTGGCTAAAATTAGTGATATCAGTTGTTTCGTCCAGAACAATAGCAATGAACCGCGCCTGGCCAATCTTCTGCATAATTCCTTTTAAAATAATAGTTGCAACAGCGGAAATTAAATAATTCTGGATTCGATGCGACGTTCCGCGAAAAACGCTAAACTGCTCTAAATGATTTTTTAAGCAATCATCATATTTAGCGATTAAACTAAGTAAATCTTGAAAATTTCCTCTATTTGAAGAAACCCTTGTTTCGTCATAACCTCTAAATTCCAATTCGTGCTGTCCGAGAAAACAAACAACATCAATAAGTCTTCTTAATATTTGCCTTTTTTTTATCGATTAGTTCATTCTGTTGGCGGTGATTAATTTCCAACTGTTTATTACACACAACACACGTATAGCCGTTCAAAAAGAGAACCTACTACAACGATAGCTTCCGTCCCCACTTAAAGCACGCGACTGAAATGTAAAAATTGCAAACAGCCGGTAGAAAGTTCAATAACCTCTGGCTCGATTCACAGGAAATTAAGCATACAGGAATTGGCTCCAGAGAAGCTAGCGGCCCGCATAGGTTGATTTGATTTCTATTGTGGCTCGGTCGGAGTCAAGGCCGCATTTATTATTGGCTTGATAATTAAGATAATATTTTAGCATTTTTAATATAAACTAAAAAATGGTTTCCTATTTTAAAAATTACATTTTAGAAGATATTTTGTAATTTTTTTTGAAAAAGCACTGCTTCCCTTCCCTTTTCTTTCCCGTTTTTCTTAATTTTTAGCTTCTATGGACTGCACGCCCCTGAACTAGCGCCCAAATTAACAAAACACAAAATCACAACAGAGATATCAACAATTTCGTTCAATTTGAGACAAAAAATCTCTCTTGCCATTTTTTCATATCGGGAGCGGAAATAAAACATCTTAAGGCGTATTTTTCATTTCTTTAATACATTATCAAGAATTATCTAATACAATAATATTAGACCAAAATAATAACAGAAGATAACAGACACAGGATTCAACTCTTCGCCTAATTGATTGACGGGAGTGGAATAAACTAGTGACTTAAGAAAACTTTAAATGAAAAAATTTAGAGCATTTAAATCCTGCGATTGAGCAGGCCAGTTTTCCGTACCTCCCCTTCCTATCCAACTATTTGGACATATGGACATACTGTATCTAAGTGATTACGTACATTAATGCTGAAATTGACTGGTGCACCATCATGCATAAAGCATAAGTGTTGTCTCAGCTGTAGAGGAATTTCTTCAGGAAGAAAATTTAACTCTTCCTGCATTTGCATAAAAACCGAGGTCCATACGAAAAAAGGCAAAAGAGATTTTTTGTCACAAATTGAACAAGCAACTCAAAATTTATTTTTAATTTAAAATGTCTCAGTGGCGTATCATTTTTTTCAAAAAAATTGAGATCATTACCCGTATGCGCGCCAATGATGAATATAAAATTTTTAATTGCATGTCAAGAAATGCGCAATAACTACCACTTAAAACCCACCAAATTTCATTGGCATATCTTGACCGGTTTTAGAGCAATAAATAAATCGTCAGATTTTAACAAAAACCTTAACACCCCGTATCTCGGAAAACGAATCATTTGCGGACATACGTTCACGTAGCAAACTGTCATTATTTTTTCATGCACAATCACCCTCTGGAGTTTGTCGCACCTTCAGTAAGAACTAAAGTCATATATATATATATATATATATATATATATATATATATATATATATATATATATATATATATATATATATATATATATATATATATATATAAAACACCCCGTTCTCGGATATGTATATATATATATATATATATATATATATATATATATAGATAGCTTTAGTTTCTTTATGATAAATCAAGGTATATATATATATATATATATATATATATATATATTAAAAAGACATATTTCAGAAACTAAATTTATTAATTAAATTCACCTTTCAGATGCCTAGACCAGATCACGTTACTTACAAAGAAAGGGGACACTGTGAGTCATGCAATGTATCAAATTCACTAAGGAGATTTTTGCTTCGCAAACGTTTGTAAACTATGAGATCCTCCGGACAACTGTACATATCCCAACATACTCCGCCCATTGAAAGTTTGTCTAATTTAAAAAATCGTCCTAAATATTTTATATGCAAGGGCCGTAGTTTTGTTTCTATTAGATTGTATTAGAAAATCATTAGCTTGCCAACTGCTGACATTCCATCGCATCTCTTGCTTCGTCATGTAGAACTGAGAAAAGTCTGTCTGTCAGTCAGTGATTTAATAGTTTTTATTAAACTATAACAAACAAACTATTATATATTTAAAGTGACTATTTATTTGGAAAAAAGTAGTAACTAGAGCTATAGAAAACTGCAAAAAAATTTTCTTTATTGTAATTAACATGGTAGGTAACCGAAAATTGACAATTATAGGCATTGTTAACTAAATTGGAAGCATTTTAATGGTTATCTTTTAGGTGCTGGTAATAATATTGACTCTTTTTCTTCTTAACTTGTCATATTGGTGCTGATTCACTGGTCCATTACTGTACGCAATACTATAAATTTTCATATGCGAAACTTGTAGAAGGCAAGGGCGAAGACGGAGGCGAATTTTCCTTGGAATTTTCTCCTGTAGGATTTGGTTGGCGATGCGTTTTTTCTTCTCTATGGATTCGTCCACACATAATTCTGCAATTTTTGTCGATTGCCATCCCCCGAGACGTGTTAAATTAGTAATATCCACTCCAGCGTCAGCCAACATAGTAGCCGAAGAGCGTCTATAACAGTGTCCAGTAAAGGTCTCTAGATTTGGAAGTCTCAAAAAAGCAGCCACTTCCGATGGCACCTTACCAAACTTATTAATGCCAACAGTTTGAGTAGAATAGTTACCTTTTTGGAAATTGACAAAAAACCTTTGATGCGGTGTTCTTTTGGGACGCAGAGACAAGTACTTCTTGATTAAAATAAGATATTTTTCTTCAGTTATAACAAAGCTTCTACTCTGGTGAGTCTTGATATCTGATATTTTCACCAGAAGCTAATTTTCTTGTTTGGCTACGTTTTCACACAACAGATGAGTTAATTCAAGCCTGCAGGCTCCATCGATTTCAACTAGTGTTGCGACTTTGAATAATAAATAAGTATCGTCAGGCGCAATTCTTAAACATTTTTCAACATGTTTGTAATTTAAAATTTTAGACTTTTTTGGTCTAAAATCTATGAAAGCTTAGAAAGGCCACAATTTTTTTATTTTTATTTTTGTAACAAATTCCGACTTCTATCTCGGAATTCCGACTTTTAACTCGGAATTCCGACTTCTATCTCGGAATTTCGACTTCTATCTCGGAATTCTGACTTCTAACTCGGAATTCCGACTTCTAACTCGGAATTCCGACTTCTATCTTCCGACTTCTATCTCGGAATTCCGACTTCTATCTCGGAATTCTGACTTGTAACTCGGAATTCCGACTTCTATCTCTATCTCTATCTCTATCTCTATCTTACTTTTAGTAGTGTTTTCACATAAATGTTCCAATTTTTGCTTTGGATGCGTTGTCCAGTGACTGCACATTTAATAATTATCCTTGTGATAAAGACATTTATGACTTGTGTAAAATATTAATTGCCGAAAATGTCTAGAAATAGTATCTAGTATGATGAAATCTAACTCCTGAAGGTGTAGAAGACAAAGAAATTTTAATAAATGAGGAAAAAATAAATAAACACCATGGACGGCAATGCAAGCCAAACTATTTATAGGATGCCAACATATCTATAATCAATATCAAGTATAAATAAAAAGTGCAATAGATTTTAATAAATAAGAAACAAAGTATATTTTACCCTAAGTAGACTCCCTCGGATCGTAGTGCAAGCCAAAATATATATAGGGGGCTGTTACCACGATGTCTGGAAAAAATATATAGTATGAATTAATGTAGCAGTAGGTCTCGGAAAGAGCAGAAAATTCAAATTAAATTTAGTAAAGTAGGAAAAATTCAATTAATTTAATTACCAATGTGTCTAGAAATAACAACTCTATCAATAAAAGTGACAGGATTAGAAAACTGAAACAATTTTTTTTTCATATTTATGTCCCAGGTCCCGGACAAAACTAGGTAGTCAAAATATTAATTGGAAGTTGTTGTCAATAGGTCTAATAATAATATATAGTATGCATAAAAGTGGCAGTGAGGTCCTTAAGGGTAGAAGACCCCGGCCTGCCGCGTCATTCCAATATATTAATGATGTGTCTATTACAAACTTTTACGACAAGTAGAAGAAGATCCAAAACGGGTAATGAAACTTAATAAATAAAAAACGTAAATGACTGGGAATATTAGTCAAAGAGTCTATAATCAGTAATATAGTCTACTGCATTAGATATTTTGTCAGCAAACCACGTATATCAAGGTACCCATTTTGATATTTTGGACAAATTAAAAGAAATACCTTTTCCTTTTGTGGGGTGTGATCAACACGAAAAAAATTTACAACTACGATCATTGAGTTGTACCTTGTTAGTAGAATGCTCTTTTTTTGTAAAGAGGTTTACCGAATAGATAAAACTAAAAGAAAGAAAATAAGGTGCTTGAAGAAGAATTCAAAATTATAATTAACTATTCACTGTGTTCCTGTATCTGTTTTGATAGACTGATGTCCTTCCACAAAGTTAGAAATAAGAACTACAACGGAAACTTGATTTATGAGGATGTGATTTGCTAACAATTTTTTTTTGCTGAAATCATGTTACATATTTTTGTTTTCAAACTTCATAAAATATCAATGTCTTCATTTGTGGAGGAATTCTAATAAATTATCGTTTGAAAAACTGAAAAACTCGCTGTAATAGTAAACTGAACTAAAAAAAACCTTTTGAATGAGAATAAAATGATTAACAAGAAAATTAATGTCATTGTGAAAACAGCGTGGGTCTGATATCAGTTATAAATATTTTATCGGTATAATTTCTGAAAGTAAAGTCAGTATGAATATATGACATAAAAGCACCCAACGCTTTTGTACAAAAGTAATTTTTTTCTTTTTAGTTCAATTTACTATTAATGCGTGTTTGTTAGTTTTTTAAACTATAATTTTAATTTCGTTTTAGTTCCGTTTACTATTAGAGCGTGTTTTTTAGTTTTGTCAAACTATAATTTATTTTTCTTCGCTACCTCCCCGTGCCGAAAATGGGTAATTTGCGCTGTGAAAAGTGGGTGAAAATAAAATGAAACTAATAAAAGCGTTTTAAAACAAGTAAATTTACTCGAATAATATTTTAATTAACAGGTATCAGGGAAATTTGGTTTTTTTGACTTTGTTTTAGTTATAATATTTTGTATCATCCATAGAATGTAACTGATGTTCCTGTCCTTAGTTGAAAAAGTCAACCTAAATTCTTTTATACTTTGATGAAATTTAATCTGAATGAATAATAACGGAACTGAAAAATATAGATTAATGAATAATCATTTAACGAAATATAAGTTACTTTAATAGAGGATGCATAAACCTTTCATAGGTGCTAGTTATTTACTCAAAAAAAGATATTTTTTTAAACAAATATATTTCTTTTCTTCTAAAAGAAAAACAATAATAATTATATTTAAATTTTATGTATAATAGTAAATAGTTGGTAAATTGGGAAAAGAAAAGAACAATACTTGGGAGTAAATGACGATAAGCCTTGATGAAGAGCGAGGAGACATATGCCCCCACACTACAGTGCATATAATAAAATCTGAAAAAAAAATATACATATATCTGAAAATGCGTGCACCCTCCTCCATGCTATTGCATCTTTTTAACATAATATGGATCAGATGTTCTTACTAAATGGCGTTTTATTATTTCTACTAAGTATGAAAAAGATAAAGCAAAGTACAAGATTTTATTTTTCATGTCAACCATATTCAAGCCATCGGAACCGACCCAGTCATTATTTTTTAATTTGGACTTTATGCACAGTTAATAAATTTCTGGTAGTTTTACTTGGCTTCTTCCTGATCCCTATAATTAAAATAATAATTTCATTTAGAATGATCGCTTCATTTGACGTTAAAAGAGTATAAAAAAGTGATTGCGCTTATAAGCAGTCGTGCATTAATTATATAGCAGATAGAAATTTTGAGTTAGAAGTCGGAATTCCGAGATAGAAGTCGGAATTCCGAGATAGAAGTCGGAATTCCGAGATAGAAGTCAGAATAGAAGTCGGAATTCCGAGATAGAAGTCGGAATTCCGAGATAGAAGTCGGAATTCCAAGTTATAAGTCTAAATTCCGAGATAGAAGTCGGAATTCCGAGTTAGAAGTCGGAATTCCGAGTTAGAAGTCGGAATTCCGAGAAAGAAGTCGGAATTCCGAGATAGAAGTCGGAATTCCGAGATAGAAGTCGGAATTTGTTATAAAAATAAAAATAAAAAAATTGTGACCCTTCTACGCTTTCGTAAAAATCTACCATTTTCTTTTTTAAATAGGCAATCAATTTAAAATGCCTGCTAATAGCAACGTTCTTCTTAATTTTTAGCATAGATTTTATTATTGAGTACTTGGACTACATTGTAGAAGGTTGAAAATTCTTTGAAATCTATTGAAAGTAAACTAGAAGCACATCTTCTTTACTAATGTTGTTGATTTTCTTATTGGCGCACCATTTGATGAACTTTTCGTATTCCTGAATGTATATGACTTTAGATTTTTCTGGAAGCAAACCCAAATTTACTTCTTTTGCTGCGTTCATAATATATTCTGGAACCCCGTCTTGCATGGTCAGATTGTCAAATACATTTAAATGCATTGTATTAATGCAAAATTACGGAAAATACGCACATATAACTGCAATTAATGACAAATAAATATGTCGAAACGTCAGTTTGTTGATTTCTAACAATTGACTTTAACCGTCCATAGTAACCTGAAAACCTGGTAGCTAACCAAAACGAAATGCGTTTAGCCTGCTATACACTCTGAGATATGTATCAAAGACTGTTAATTAATAAATTACTAAATAATAAAATCATTTTGTATATTACGTTTACAAAAAATTTTCCACGCATGGATATCGGTGCGTAAAATGTTTTTCCGCACGGCTGTCGAAAAAGGTTTTTTTTATATATTTTGATATATCGCCAATGGAATGACGAATGCTGTGATAAGATAGAGGTATGGGTTCCTGTTTTACGAAAAAATGATCTCCAGTCATAATTTCCACAACTTGAATTGCGGCTGGCAGTTCCTCCCCAGTAATATTGGGTAGCTGTCTGCATCGTGCTGATTAATATGTAAGAAGCTAGTTAAACTTTTCCGTTTGCAGACAAAACTTTTCTAAAAACAGTTTTTATTTTTCATAGAATATAAGTTCAGCAGCAGTAAATTTCCGAGGTTTATTATTGATTATTATTAGCTTGTGCAATGTTTCGGTAAGTCAATAGAAAAAAAGAGCTTCTTTTCTTCTAACCAACGCCGTCTGTTCCTTCGCCTAGTTGTTTTTCAGACTTCTCTCCCAAATAACTTCGCTTCTCTTCTCTTTGCGCTGATCTCGCTTAAGATTTTAGTAAAAGAAATTCCCTAGGCTTCGCTTGTCGCGGCTTCATATGAATGGGTGAGCAGAATTTTATTCAACTATCAGTACCCAAATTATTCATGCAGTTAAAAATGGTGCTGCAATATTAAAGAGAACCACAGAATATATTTGTGATGGCAGAACTTTACAATTAAACAAAATAGGTCTTCTTTAATATTGAACTTCTTTATTTTAAAAAACATTTTAAGGTTTTCTTTTGATGCTTATTTTTATACTTTTTTAAACGTTTCTAAATAACATAATAGTAAAATACATAAAATCATTTATAAGGAAGTATGATAATTTAGGATTATTAGAATACACAAGTATCATTTATATAAGTGTACAAAATAAAGATTTTTATGTATCTTTAGATTGTAAATGATTCTGATAAAAAAACATTTGCTCAAAATGCAATAAAATCCTTAATTTTACTGTGTTTAAATTATTCCACGCATTTAAATTCAATATAATTATTCTGTAAATAAACCCACACTTTATATATATATATATATATATATATATATATATATATATTATGTATATATATATATATCCACTTTTCATATAAGTGGCAAAGTTGTTATGTATACTTGAAAGGAATTATTTTTACCAGATTAGTTTAAAAAATTGACGTAGTATGTTAGGCCGATTCCTATAATTATTTAAAACTGATTTATATATATATATATATATATATATATATATATATATATATATATATATATATATATATATATATTTTGGTCTTGAATTCTTATTCAGCATCAGTGGTGGCAATTTTTTATGGCGATTTTGAAAAAATATTTCATTGGCTTTTGGAGATACGAACTTTCAATAAATGCATTTTTTTAAATTTTTTGTTTGTTTTTATCATGTTTGAATTTGTAAAATTGCTCTAAGACATTAAGTGATACTTTTAGAGATAAGACATTATTAACAATATCAGAACTCAGACGTTTTTTAAACAACATCTTAGGGCAAGTTTCTTTCCCTAACTCAATAAAGATAGTAAAAATAAACAAAAAATGAAAATCAGTTCCTTTTGATAGACACAATGATATACGAAAATTTTGCCTTTAAAATGTAAAAAAATGCATTTTTTGAATGCTCGTATCTCCGGAAGCCCATGAAATATTAGGTTAAAATGTGGTTCAGAGGGGTTCTTGGTAATGTTGTATAAGAACTTTATATCAATATATCCACAAAAAATCGCAAATATTTTTTTTCGAAATTCCACACTTTATTTTCCACCTAGGTTCGTACGCCAATGAGCGATGTAAAAGTTGAGTGTGTCAAAATAATCAGATTTTAAATTTATACAAAGCACGAAAATTTCAAACTAATCTCGTCTCTAATTCCGGAGTTGCAGTGGTGTACTTGTGGAAAGTGTATATACAATTTTTATTTTTTTTAAATAATATTAAATTAAGGACCCGTGAATCAATCAAAGTATCAGTTTTATAGTAAATAGGATTATGTTTTAATATTTTATTATATTATTGTCGACGCTACAATAAAACTTTTTTGCTATTGCACGATACCTCGCAAACTACAAAGTGACGCAGAAATCAAGGACTAAAAGCTGTATATTTTCATTTAGAATTATTGCATAGATATATTTTGGACATCTAAAGTTGTTTTTAAACCGATTTTAATATAAAACATTTTATGGCAAGACCTAAATTAGTATTCTAAGACAAATTAAACATTTATCCCCTAGCTTAAATTTAGTTATTAGCTCAACTAATGTATACAGAGAAATCAAAAAATTATTAAACGGAAATACTTGTTTGATGTTTTCTAATGTGACACTATTCTTAAAATATTGCTATTTTTAATTATAACATGTTGAAATTTAAATTTCCATATTAATCAAATATCACCTTATATACAATCGTAGTACCTGGTAAACTGGGAAATGGATTTTTTTAGTATACTATTAGCTGGTTGCACAAAACTTAATTGCTGTTTAGAATATTTAACCGAGTTTTCGGATTTGACAACCTACTACTAACAGAATTTTGTGTTGGTGTATATTTAAATAGACAAAAATGTGTTCTAAATTATTGACATACAGTGAATTTACACGATAGAAAAATTATTGTTTCTGGAGATAAGAAATTGTGAATTTTGTTTAAATGATATGAAAATTTTGTTAGTAGAAATTTATAAATGTAATAATATTTTTAGGTTCCTTTTGGTATGAAGGCGAACTGTTGCTTTTGATTAACACACACTTTGTAAATTTGAACCCTGATGTCGGTTGCTAGAAAGTGTTTTATTCTACGGTAGTTCTTCGTGCATTAAATATTTTCAGATAGATGGAATATTTTATAGAAACAACAGAAACATTGTGGTGACATTCTTCTATTTAAACTTATTGTAATAGTTAATATACTTATGAGCGTTGCCGTAGCTGTTTCTTCAGCCTCGTCAACCATTGTATTTACAACTTTTTCAATGCCTAAATTTCGATATTGCTGCCACTTACTTTAATTTTGACTCTTAATGGCCAGTATAATGCAATTTTCATCATAACCCCCATTCTACTTGTATACTTTGTAAATTTTTATTTTCACAAACGTCTGACGAGTAGTTTCCACTCAAGCCTCTATTGGTTACTTCTTTTATTTTTGTGGATTTTTCATTATTTAGGCATATTTCCAAGACTTCTCAGGATTTGAAGGAGACATTATACAAAATGCAACACATTCACAGGCTATTTTTTGTCTTACTTCACTTTCAGTTTTTCAGTGTGATTACCTTGCGTAATGAATTTTTGGCGATCAAAGCATATGTATTTGCATGCCTCAGGGTTCTGGCTGAGTTAGTATGAGAGTTTTTTGTTATTATTTCGGATGAATGAAGCCCACAAATTGAAGTTTTTGTTCATTTCCTATCATGCATGGTGAACAATGTAGGTGTATAACACGACCAGTTTGTATTTGTAATACCTTTGCTACTTTTTTCCAGTTAGAATTACGCAAGGGTTACATACTGAAGGCCATATCCATCATGATTAGACCGTGTTTAATTATGAACTTTCTTTGGTTTACATACGTCACAGTTCATTCGGACATTCAATTCTAATTGTATATAAATTCCAGTTACAATTCTATTATTTATTCCACACAAAACATAGAGCACTAATCTAAAAGTGAAACAGGTCAAACCATAGACAATGTTGTATGTGTACTTTGTTTAATATTTCCCTCAAAAGAAAAATGCGGTAAAAAGTTTTGTAGCAGTCCGGAGGACAGTTTCATCACTTACGCAAAGTGCAATAAAGTAGGTGGAGTACCACAAAGGATTTTAGGCGTGATGTGTTTGTGCTTTCAGTATAATTGAATTTAAGCTTTGATGTTTGACTTCAATCGATTTGAATATCTTACAGTGTTGAAAGGTAAATTATACATCTTAGATGTTCTTTTGTATTGGGTTCAATATATTAGAGAGGTAAGTAAATAAATAAATTAATATTGCATTACACCGTTATTTCATTTTTTAAATTAGAATAAAAACTCAGTAGTTCCTTTTTAATCAGATAATAGCATACATGTTAATAAGACATAATAACATTTTTTTATTTTCTTCCTTAACAAAGGTTTTTATTCATTTTATTTTAGCATTTACTAAATTATGTGACGTCCGCATTTGCAAACTGATGCAAAAATTACTTGCTCCATTGTAGCTTCGAATGCCCGTAATTAAATCTCTCTAAACTGTTTTTGTCTAATCAAAATCGGAATCACGTTGTATCGCATTTGGACTTAAGTCTACTAGTAAGCCTAAATCATTAGACAGGGTTTGACCAATCGCAGGGCGCCGGTCATATATTTACGTTGGTAATTCCATACTCGCCGAAACT
This sequence comes from Kuschelorhynchus macadamiae, assembly GCA_030620095.1. Classification (NCBI taxonomy): domain Eukaryota; kingdom Metazoa; phylum Arthropoda; class Insecta; order Coleoptera; family Curculionidae; genus Kuschelorhynchus; species Kuschelorhynchus macadamiae. The sequence continues at coordinate 141,801 of JAUTXW010005140.1, read as the reverse complement.
TGACGATTTTGTTCAACCTTCAGATTAAAATTACGCAGAATTATACGTTGATTCTTTAATAAATATATAATAGTGGATTTCAAAGGTAGAATTTTTCTGTGTGTCAACCAGAAACCGTTCTCCGAGTTTGATTCAATTATTTACAGATTTGATTCTCAGGTCATAAATGACGGAACTAGTATAGAATTTAGAGAAATAATTTTTATTGAATTTTTCATGTTAATAGCTTTACCCGTTTTTTGAACGTCAAAATGTTTTATTGTTATTGGAAATGATTATATTCTCTAAGTTTCATACCTATGTGGTAAGTAAAAATAGCTCAAAATCAACCTACAAGATTTGACCCGGACAGACAAACAAGTGAAGTTGAATAAAAGCTTGCAATAAGCAATTAACTGCATGATTCATATTGGTCGAATTAAGTTAAAAAACTAATACTATTTGGTAAAACCGAGCTACATGACATAAGAGAAGATAGCGTTTGTGCGGAAAAAAAACTGAAAATGTTTTAAAAAATAATAAAAAAATCGGTGCCCATACCACATGAACACGTGCGTTGCCAGCAGTATTTTTACCCATTTTTAGTTATATAATTTACTTTTTGTTGTTAGTTTTAATGTTCGTCATATAGGGCTCTCTTCTGTAAGAAAACCATTTTGCAATAGTGATGTAATGATTCGAATAAAAATACTCGTTAAATCCGAGTATTGAGATACTCGGAATCATCCAAGTATTTAAAATTAATTCGAAATACGGATGCGGAATAATTATGCGGTTAAGCAACCACCCAGCTTCTGCCGATTATGATGCCAGAAGAGTAAGCAAGGCAGTACAATTTGTATTCGCATTTGAAATGAAAAATTCGTTCGGGGGTTCGGTAGCAGCGGGCCGATGCCGGTGGCTGAATCCGAATAAATATGGGATAGGAACATTGGGAACTCGTTGATTTTGAATTCGGAAGATTTTAAATTCGGATTATTAAAAATAAAATTGAAAACTGAAGCGGGGGCCGAGGATCTGCGTGTAAGTTTTAGGTTGTTACTTAGGGCAGATAAGTTTTTCAGCATTATCTTAAAATTAAAACCCTTTTCCGCATATCTTTCTTTAATGGCTAAATTTGTATTATTTATTATTTTGCACCTTAAGTTGATATTGAGATATCGGCTTTTGGTATGTTAATTACAAGTTACATTAATTATTAACTCTCACACATTGACCCTGCTCACAGCATAGATTACTAATTCTTTCTTTACTTCGAATTTTGACGTCGCATTGTGCATTCGTGGAATCGGCAGTTCAGCACCCGCCGATGTCATTCGATTTCAGTTCTGCAGCTGCCGATTCGGAAGCATAAAAATAAAAATTGGGACTGCCTAAACACGCTCATAACGTGTGATTTCGAAATCGAATGATTAATCCGAGTATTCTGTTGATTCGATTCCGTATAATTAGATTCTGTAAATAATCCGAATATTTACATCACTATTTTGCAAGGTAATCATTAACTTCTCACTAAAAACACTACTGACAGGTGGAAATAGGCATCAAGAATCACTGATACTAAACTCTGTCGGCACTGTCGGATATGTCACAGATCTATGTAAATAGACCTTTGTACAGAAAATTAATAGGAATGTATTTAATAATCGTTAGTTAGATTATAGAGGTCATTAATTACATATTTAGCCAAGAATAATTCACAGTATAAAGTCGATCGTACAATGATGCTAAGTCTACCCAAACTCTCTAATGTTTACACGAATGTATACTACGGTGGATGTAATTAACTATGATATAACGAAATTATCATACAAAGAATAATAATGGTTTTCTACTATTAGTTTCTAAGTAGCATAAAAAATTACTTCTATTGCAAACTACAAGCTAAAATACCCAGATCATACCAGTAACAAAAGTCTAAACTAGATATGACAACCCCGATCGACTACTCCACGTATTAGACCATCCAATTTCATTGTTCAGATTTTCTTATAGTAGACTAGTACAGTGGTCTACAGTAAAGATTGTGCCACGGTAACGTGTCCGGCTAGACGAGTAAACGAGGCTTAGTAATTAGTAGCAGTTCGTCGAACTACAAAAACTTTACCATTAAAAAACTTAATTTGCGAAAAAATATTTTAACCCAGACGTTAATTGAAATAAAATTAGGATTACCAAGATTTTCATAGCTTTACTATTACATGTCTTTCTATGTGCTATTGTGTAATTGTTCGTCTATTTTCAAATCTTGTAATTATATTTTGCTTTACTTCAAAAAACAACGTTCTAAATATGCGATAATATTAGGATATTAGTGCAAATTGAACATGAACCTAACTATGATGCAGCAGTGTGAAGTGTGAAAAACCGTTTAAGTCTGGAATTGCCTTTTAGTCGTTTAGTAAACAGCTAGATTTCTTTTTCCAGGGGACTTGTGTACTGAGAGATACCTTATTGGTTTATTTTGGGTCACAGGACGTTTTGGCTAATCCCATTCAGTATAATATAACGATTATTTCGGCGAACTCATGTGAAAACCCTCAGAACCGAAATAATATAAGAATGTCTCGGGGTGATTTTTTTCACGATTACAATACTTCATTCATATTAGAGAGTTAGAATATTTATAGAATAAAATGGCAGAGCGGACGAGTTCGACTAATTATTGTCCTATTCGAATAAAAAATATCTATGTCAGTGATAGCACAGGCGAATATTACCAAAACAACTTACTAACACTACGTAATATAACCTACAAGCTCGGGTAAGATTATCACCAATATAATATTCTATCTGTAATTTTATTCGTAATATTATCCAAAACTTTCAGAGTAATAGTACCATAGCTATGCGAATAAGCTAAAACTCCTCAGGAACTTACTTGCTTATGTGCGAACGACGGGGAAACAACCTGAGTGCGCGGCATAATAGTGACGTAGCTTCCATACAGCGTGAATAAGCAGTGCTTAAGAGCCAAAATCTTCGAGGGGCCCAATTCAAACCACCAGTGTGGACCATTTTCTAGTAATCATCAGTTTATAGATGTTATTCCTGTTTAAAATTTTTAAAAGGACGGGATATTTTTTTTGTCGATACTAAAATTACAAGCAGTGAAAAAATGATTTTCCTCCGTTATTATAAAGCTGATTGATATTATAAAGCTGGGGCCCAATTCAAAAGACCAGTGGTGACCTTTTTCTAGTGATCATCAGTTAAAATTTCTAAATAATACTAAAATTACAAGCAGGAAAAATTGTTTTTCCTCCGTTATTATAAAGCTGATTCTATTACTTGGTGGAGAAAAATTTGTTCTAAGATTAATTTAAAAGATTTAGCAATATCTATGTTAGGGCTTCCAACAAGTTCCGCAGCCACTGAAGGGTCTTTTAGCCGATTTGCATTTTTACATAGCAAGCGAAGAAATAAGTTCTTTACAAAGAGAGTTGGTAAATGAAAAGTTTATTTAATAACACTCCAGTTGTTGCCGTTGCAGTACCCGAATCTTGTAAGATTATGATCCAGAAAACATATATTTTTATGAAAAACGGTGGTATTTATATCTAATTCTATCAATATAAAATAAATTACCTGTAATTTGCCATCCCTCCTATACATATACTCAAATTATAAAACTTTATATAGTAACATTTTCATGTTCAACATTACGTCAGTTTAAGTTTAAAGGTAAAAATCACTGTATAATGAAATTTCTGAATATATATATATATATATATATATATATATATATATATATATATATATATATATATATATATATATATATATATATATATATATATATATATATATATATTAAATATATATATATATATATATATATATATATATATATTTTAGACTTACTGTAAGTGAGGTTACAAATATATATATATATATATATATATATATATATATATATATATATATATATATATATGCATATTTGTTTCTTTTTTAGATAGCAAAAAAAAAAAATAATCCTTCTTTTGTGTTTTGAAGGCCAGGACGATTATTTGGTTTTAAGGTTTAATAAATTGCTATATATTATATTGAGATTCTGTATATCCGATTTTTTATTCATCGGGTTTTCCTGATTATTTATGTGCACCATTTCGAGAAAATTTCTTAAAATAATTAATTTCACATTCGAGAATCTCCGCCTCTGCGAAATTTGCTGAATGACCTGTGTCTCTTACGTGTTGGGAATATATATATATATATATATATATATATATATATATATATATATTCAGAAATTTCATTATACAGTGATTTTTACCTTTAAACTTAAACTGACGTAATGTTGAACATGAAAATGTTACTATATAAAGTTTTATAATTTAGTATATGTATAGGAGGGATGGCAAATTACAGGTAATTTATTTTATATTGATAGAATTAGATATATATATATATATATATATATATATATATATATATATATATATATATATATATATATATATATATATATATATATATATATATATATATATATATATATATATATATATATATATATATATATATATATATATATATATATATGACTGTCCGAGGCAGCTTAAAAACTACTTATCCTATTTAATGCAATTAGACTGACTAAAATTGCATAACTTCACTCTTAAGTACCTAGGGGTACTTAAGAGTGAAAGTACTATGCCGATTGTTCATACGCATCTGTACAACTGACAAAATTCGCGTTCCCAATAATGGCGCCGAATTTTGATGTGCGTTCTTAAATAATCCACACAAATTTTAAAATTCGTCAGATATGTTGACATTGTCATGCTGGCTCCGTGCCGCTATTTTGAATTTCTAAATGTTGACTAAAAAATTTGAATATCTTTATGTTCGAAAGTGTATACATGTCAAATTTGAAATTATTTTGTTATGTAGAAGTGGTGAAAAATCCATTACAAGATTTGAACCAGACACGCATACAATCAGACGTAGAGTGAAGCCAATAAAAGCGTGTTAAAAATAATTGAATCTGGTGCATAACCGCTAAAAATAATAATTAATCAAAGCAGCAGCAGGCATGGCCTTAAAACATTGATTACTAAATGAAGACAAATGAAATCTAAACTTCCATGAAAGGTATAATTTGTTTTGAATAAACTTTACCTTTACATCGCTTAAAATAAAGATGGAAAGCTAGTAGGTGAAAAGAAAAACATCTTGTATTGATACTTGTTAATGATAATGTTTTAAGTTTAAAACTCTAAAATCATACGTAACTAATTTTCTTTTAAACTTACTTAATCGTTTTATTTTAGATAGTGAAAGGGAGACAGAAATTCGTCTGCTGTGCAGTACATGCCGTATTGCCAAAAGATTATTTCATTAAAATTTTAAAGTAATTAATTCAAGAAGTGAGAAACTATTTCGTTATTTCTCACGCGATTTTGTGATTTCCGATGTGATTTTGTGATTTCTAAATCTTAGCATAATTACAGAATTTCCTTAAGAAAAATAACATGTTTACTATCACGCACAACTTATTATGGGCATTAATAAAATCCGCATACATTTGTGAAAACACTGAAAACGATGTCATAGAACGGTAATATCACCTAATTGCCTCAATAAAGTATAGGTATAAGAATCCTTCGTTTTGCCAAGGAAAGTGAGTCATGTCCCATTTCCTCATTTTCATATATCAGACATTTTAATAGGCAATTTTGTTCCACCATATTAAATTTACACCTACATTTTACTAGTTTACTTTTGTATTAGTCTTAATTTCTGTGCAAAATTAAATAAATTAATGTAAATCAAGTAAGTAGATTGTTTAGCTATGCCGCGAACTGACCGGCCAATCGACGCAAATGGAAAAACATGTTTTTCGTCTTATAGGGACACTAAAATGTTAAGATGTCAAAAACTGGAACGGTGACTTTTTCACGGTTAAAATACATTTCACATGCTTAGATATGGGTCATCCCGACCTCTTGTTTTACCGTAAACATTGATAATATAATTAAAAAGTTATAATTTTTTTTTCATTTTTGTAATCTAAAAAAATTTCCAGTTAGGTTCCTTTACATAGTTTTAAGTTGTCTATAAAGATATTACATCTGCCAAATTTGCAAATACCAAAAAGAAACCACTTTACAGTCAAATAAAATATAGGGTAATCTATTTTAAGATTATTAACTGTTTTTGCATGTTTTCTATACTCTACAGCATTCGTAGAAAAAAGATTGAACCTTACTAACGAAAAAAAAAATAAGAAAAGGTCCGCTTTTAGTGAAACTCCCAATACCAAATTAAACAACTGAGACTTCAAGTTTTTATTATGATTTATGTTAAAAAATATTTTTCATTTTAATGTTCAATTTATAATGGGTTTTTATTTTGTTGGTTGTTAAGGAAAATACCCCCTCGTCTTAGTGATAAAAAAACGTTTTGCTAGAATAATAAGATGTTTAATAAAAACGTTTTTATCATATTTGTACATCAAACTATATTAGTTTTCAAATACGCAAAATATGAAAACAAACTTTTTATCTTTGATGATTTCCTGTATAAAAATATATTCCTTCTAAATACAAGAATGTTTAATATATCTATGTAAGAGAGTTATGTAAAAGTATAAAAAAACGACTTTAGAATATTAACTTATAAAGACGGCGCTAAACTAATAAACAATAATAAATAGATTGTTCTTTAGGTATAAGATCATTTTAGATTTTTTAAAAGTCAGAATTGTAGAAGAAAGATACTAAGCTCAAATACATAGGTTTTGTCAGTGCCTACCAATTAATTAGTAGGTTGACACCGACCTCATAAGTGAAATTATATAAAATCGATTTTATTTTTTTTTAATTTTTTACGTTGTTCTCGATTTCGCCACTAGACATTATTTTTTTAATAGCCATTTTGCATTATTCTAATTAGATATTTCTAATTTCCTAATTTTTTTATTATAATAAATATTTTTGAGTTATTCGTGTGTTTTGCTACACATGATTACACTGTTACACATGGTGTATTTTTTAGAGATTAATTACTCTAAACAGTTAGTGTGATAAAAACTATTCTGAAATAGTCGCCTGTTTTATTAACAAATACATCATTATTACATAACTATTTACGAATTTTAGCAAATAAAGGTTGTAAACTTAAGAAAGCTCAGTATTTTTTCAGATTATGCTGTAAAAGAATTTAATAGGTACAGTAAAACGTAAATTCAATATAATAAATTTATACTTGGTAATCCGCACCTTCATTAACTGATAACTTATTTATTTACTTTAGTGCTTTTGTGACATCCCTATAAAAATCTAGAAACTGTTAAACTTGTGTTCTGAGAGATGTGAAGGTTAGGAACTGGAATTGAATTACGATGAGCCTTTGCTTTTAAAATAATTGAACAAACCCACAGAGAATATCATTTGATACGAAAAGTTGGCGTTTACAATTTTCAACTTATGTGGAGAGTAAAGTTCTAAGGGTAAAATTTCTTATGTGCCCTATAAATTTGACAAGATCTAAAATTGATCTTTCTAGAAAAAAATAATATTATAAATTATTGTCTAAAAATCTAGAATATTACGTTGACTTTAATAACAATTAATAGTGTTTGGCATAAGACACAGTCAAATGTTGTGAATCAATAATTTTTTTCAAGGTTACAAAAAGAAGATACAACAAAGATACAACCAAAACTCACTAAATTTGCCTTTACCCAGATTTTTATTTACCGTTTTTTAACTTGTTACTTCCCTCGTAGGAATGAATTACTGTGATCGTGGAAAAAATCATCCGCCCAGATTTTTTTAGATCGCCCCGTTTCAGGATCTCTAGAGGCTGAAAAATATGTTTTTTCCCAATTAAAGGACATATAGGAATGACATGGAAAAATTTTGGTAAAAATTCAACATAATGGAAGAAATGGCGTCGTACTGTATTGTGAAAAAAGTGTTTCTAAAAACTAGTTATTATACTTACCTCAAATTTTGACCAAACATCAAGTGTGATATAGGAATGAATAGTAAAATTTTAGCACGAATCCAAAATAGCGAATCAAAAAACTGAGAGAACTACTTATGCGATTTATTTCAATAAGTTTTAATATAAGACAAACTGTTAAAATGTTGACGGAGAAACAAAATGGCGGCCTAGTAAAAGGTTTTAAAAATCACTCTGAAGAACTATTCATTCGACTGATTTCAAATTTAAGGCAAGAATTAAGTGTGATATAGGGAAGAACTGGAAACTTATGGTTCGAAATCAAAATGGTGAAACAAAATGGTGGACTAATAAAGTGTTTAAAAATTTAGTATATAAAACTACTTATTTACTACCTACTATTAATATGTTGAAAAAAAAACATTAGGTAAATTCGCCATTCTTTTTCTTTGATACATAGATTCATTACACAAATATAACACATTTTATGGATAAAAATAAATTAGTTTATAGGATTTGTAAAAAGTTATTGCAAAATAATTATATGCGTATATAAACTGTTTTATCTGTATGGAGGAAGTTCTGGGTAAAGGCGAATTTACCGTTTTTTTATTTTCTTCGTAAAAGGACAGTAGCTATGTAAAGCGCTCTTCAAAATTTTTCAAATCTTTACGTTATACAAGGTCCCTAGATGCCGAAACGTGTCTTCTCGATTCCATCGGTCTGTCTGTCTGTCTGTTCGCGGCATAGCTAAAAAACGACTTAAACGGTTGACTTCAAATTTTGGCCATAAATTAGGGGTCACAATGGGGTCAGTCTACTTAAAAAAAAAATATTTCAAATTTTGTGCAAGAGTTAACTGTGGCGTAGAGATGAACTGGTAAAATTGTGGTAAGAATTCAAGGTAACGGAACAAAATGGCGGCAAAATAAAATTTTTGTGATTGAAAAAATCGGTCTCCCTGGTTTGTTTTAGAGTCCCTAGATGCCAAAAATATGTTTTCTCAATTTCGTCAGTCTGTCTGTCTGTTAATTCGTAGCGTAGCTAAAAACTACTTACTCGATTGACAAAATTTGAATTTTGGTCAAAAATTAAGGGCTATATGGAGATGACCCCGTAACATTTTGGGAAAAATTTAATATGACGGAACAAAATGGTGGTTAGTGAAATGTTAAAAATAAGTGTTACTAAAAAGCCAATTATTTAATTTACCTTAAGTTTTGCACAAAAATCGTTTGTTACATGAGAATGAACTCGTAGCATTTTAGTAAAAATCTTAGGTGAAAAACAAAATGGCGGCCTAATATAATATTTAAAAAAACAGCATAGAAAAACTATTCATTAGTTCGATTTCAAATTTGGTACAAAAATTAAAATGATTTAGAAATAAACTGGTAATACTGTGGTATGGATACAAGAGAGCGGTTAAATGTTATTTTTAAAATTTTTTTAAAAAACTAAGAAAACCTTGCTATTCAAATGACTTTAAATTTTGCACCAAAATTAGATGAATTTTGGTACGAATTTAACATAACAGAACAAAATGGTAGTATAATGAATTTTTTTAAAAATTATTGCAAAAACTTTTTATTCTCTTTATTTTAAATTATTCCCAAAAAGCAAGTATGGCACAGATAGAAATTGGGACAAAAATGTTGATACACATCTAATATGGTGGAACAAAATGGTGCCAATAAAAATTTTTGAATAAAAGATGTATGTGTTAGTAAATGACTATGTGCGGAAATAAATTGAGCCGGAAATAAATTGAGCCACACTTAACTATTCCCACTAAAAGAAAAAGTTGATTACCAGAAAAGTTCCGGGTAAAGGAAATTAACCGATTTTGTGATTATATATTAGCTGATAATTTTTAATATTAACATAAGGTAATTTTACGTTCTAACCAATTGTAAGTAAACATAAATGAAACTATTGTTTTTTTTTTTAAATTAACCGCTTACATGCATTTTCTTAATATATTTATACTTTTAAACGCCATTGTGTGATGAAAACATAAGTGGGCTCAAAAAAATCCTTTAAATTGGTGTAAAGTTTATCCAGGCTCCACAATTTAACGTAAACAATTTTTAAATTTGGTAAATTAATAGGTTAATACAAGTTTAATAAAACCACAATTTGAAAAAAATATATTTTTTTTTGATATCGCTATTTCTGAAAATAAATACGATATTTTATCAAAATATTTAAATAACCAAATAAAGCCTAAATTACAAAGTAGCCCATGGAAACAAATTAAAAATTCCTCGTTCAACGATTTTTATAGTAAAACAACAGTGATAGTATATTATACAACTATATCAAAAAAGACTGAAACCTTCAGGCCAGAATCTGCATCAGCAAAAACGGTATCAGTAACGAAATTGTCAGTATGAGAATCCTCTGCGTCAGCGGTTTTCTTGGGAACGGTGTACATGCAACTCAGGTTTGAGCACATTCCGTTATCTAGGTGAAAAAGCATTAGGCTATTTGAAAAATGAGAAAAATTTGAAGTCAACCAATAATGAAATTTGGCATAACATCGAAAAACAAACAAATTTTTTATTTATTAGTTTTTAAAATTTTGAAAAAGAAGGCACGTATTTAAATTGATTTCTTTACCACCCCTGCTACTATTTCTACATGAAACAAGCTACTAGAATCCGAAAAGTTCATCAAAATCTGTCGAGGAATGACAGAACGACTAACATTTAAATATCATGTCAAATAAATCTTTTGCCGGCGTTCATTTTCAGGAGCAGTAGGTAAATCGATACAAATTTTGTCGAATGTTGTGGCAACTCCGAAACCCTCCGATATCTCAACTTTGGATTTCACTTTGCGAGTATCCTAAACCACATATTTAAAGTTTAGCATATTCGCACTTTTTTTACAAAAAAAATTATTTCATCTTTTTAGTTCCATACGTCATTCCGCCATTTTCAAATATGCTTTTTATGGCACCACTCCGGCACTGAATATTCTCTGTTAATTTTATCTAAATTGGTCAAACTATCGCGGAGTAATCGATGAACATACATAAAACATATGCATATTGTCGAATTGATAACGTCCTTCTTTTTTTGACGTCAATTAATGTCATGATCACATCAGCTCGTTGGTATGAAATTACTGTATTTTAACCAGAATTACACACGCTTGCAAAGTTTGAAATCGATACGACAATATTAATATTTCTCCATACAAACTTTGTCACCCCCGTTCACCCCCTTAGAAGATGAATTTTTTTAATTATTGAAAGACGTGTTATTTTATTTTCTTTTGAAAAATACATACTCACAGAGTGCCATCTTCGTAATATATTTTTTTTTATTCATACAAGTTTTACTGCCCCTTTTCACTCCTTTATGGAAGGAATTTTGTAAAATTACTCCTTAGTACACCCCTACAATATTTAAAGGAAAATTTCTTTCAAATTATAAAACTCTAGATGCATCTGGTTAGGCCGTGCGTTTTCTGTCAGTCCAAAATTAATGCTTCTCCATATAAACCCGTTCACCCCCTTAGAAGAAAAATTTTCAAACATAATGAACTGTTACTTCATTTCTATATTTACAAAGTATCATCATCGTAACTTAAATTTTTTTGCGTACAAACTTTACCACCTCTTTTCAACCAATTTTAAGAGCAACAAACGAAAATCTTTTTTAGCTTTTTCGCAACTGAATATTCAGTTGTGAAAAAAGCCAAAAAAGATTTTTGTTTGTCAATCTAAACGCTACAAATAATCTGAACTCATTTAATAAAAACAATTTTTAAAGTGTTTAGCTTTTTCAACAAACAGTGAAACACATCAAATTTCTTATATTTTTTGCATATAAATAATTTTCTAGGTAGCTCTAGAGATATGAAGCAGCTCCCCAAAAAACGAAAATATCTAGTTTTTAAAATAAATATTTTTTGTTTTAAAACAGTAAGTTAAAAAAAAACGGTGAAATATTACAAATTGATTTTATCTCATTGTTTATAAAATTTTTTTTTCTACGTCTCACGAAACACAAAAAGACAAAAAAACACACTGTTGACTGGGCTAGAAAATGCTATATATAAGACGAGTATTGCAACACGTGTGTTGAAACAGTAGTTTACCTAAGAAGTGCGGAAAGTGCTACGTTTTCGCACGCAATTGAAGTTGGCCGAACGACGTGGAAACTGTGACCTGTATATAGTTCAGGATTTGAGAGCTTCAGATAACCTGCAATATTTGATGGCATATTTCCAAAAATGTTTATTCCGATGCATTGTACTGTGCAAGTTCCTTTTTTGTAGTTTACAAAAAGACGCCTATGTGGGATTTCTGGCTTTCTTAAAATCGCATATTTTCTCACCAATTTTAGATATTCTCCGCTTTCAGCTTCATCAGATAGTACAAAGCTTCTAGAACGGTAGTTTTTTGTGTCTGGAATATTTATTAATAAAATATTTCGTTTGTCCTCAATATGATCCAATGACATTTTTGTTAGTTCTTCTCGACGACATGCGCCCGCCAAACCAAATATAGCAGCTACTTTAATTGGAGATAAATTTCGTCAGGCGCTTCATTTATAAATTTAGAAATTTCCTCTTTTGAAACAATTTTCGCCTTCTTTGGTCTAAATCCAACATTTTGTTTTTTTTTTTAAAGAAGCCGTGACTTTGAAAAACTTGTTTAAATCCATGTTTTCATTGATTTTGATCATACTTTTTAACATTGAGTATCTGGACTAAAGCAAGTTTGGCTTGCTTGTTTTGGAAAGTTTGTCGAAATATGTCAAAAAACGGGTTCTTTCAAAGTTTTGATGCCTTTAGTTTGAATCCAGGTTTTAAACAGAATATATTCTTTCTCATACCTATGACGGGATTTTGATGGTACCAGACTGAAGTTTGCACTTCTAGCTGCTTCCAAAACTAGCTCTGGCAAATCTTATAAGAATTATAATCCATTAAAAAACACTTTAACTCAGGTTTTACTACGACAAAAATCAGCGACAGCAAAACTGGTTGATTTTATAAGGCATAACACGAGAGCCATTAAACAATTTTTTAAAACACGTTTTACATATTTTTTACTATTTTCTAGCTTCTAGCAAATTTATGTCCTTAAATCATTTTGCTAACTATCAGCGTATCAATATATTTTTAGATATTTAAAATATATTAAGTATATTTCAATATATATTTCAAAAAATGGAGTTATATTTTTGAGGTCAATAAAAAAAGAGATTTTTACGTTCATTTTTTTTAAAAAATATTTGGCCGTCATTTTGTTCCGCCATCTCGAATTCGTATTGCAACTTTACCAGTTTATCTTTTTATCACACTTCATGCTCGCACAAAATTTGAAATTAATCCAATAAGTTGTCTTTATTTTCGGCACAAAATCAGTGGTGCACTAAAAAAATAAAAGCTCTTTTTGGGGAAAACGGTATAATTCAAGATCAATATCTAACGTTTCTCTAACTTAGTTTTCCATATCCAGTCTTGCTTTCATAAAATATATTTTTGAAATAATAATAAATGAAAAAGCTAATTTGAAGTGTAGCAAATATTTGCACATTTTATAATTTAATAAAATTCCGCTACCGCCCAAAAATCTAATTTCATTAAATATTCATAAAACACAGAAATGTTTACAAAAATTTCAACAATAATTTGTACGCGTAAAAACGTAGGGGTTCGAAACAACCAGAGAGCATAATGCTGAAATGATGTAATTTTTCTGATACACCTAGTTTTACGGTTGAGCGAATTAATTTAACCGAGATAATGGGATGGCATATGAATACATATTTCCATTATGTTAGTTTTGCAAGCATATTTTTTAGGTTTAGTCGAAAAATTAACACTGCCATGAATTTATAATCCGCACTACAACACGATTTATTACGAATTTTAGACAGGTGATGATAAGTATTATTTATTTAATGTAAATTTATATAGTAATTGCAGCAGAACTAAGCATATATGTTTATATATAACGAAATATCAGCGTTGTTATTTTCCCGTATAACAGCACACATATTATAATAATATATTGACTATATAATAGAGGAAGTATTGCAGTGCGAAAAATATAAATGGGAATTTTTTCATGCTTTTAGTTCCCTCGTAAAAGGAAAGTACTGTAATCCTGAAAAAATTACCCTCCGAGATTTTCTCAGATCGTCACATTTCAGAATCCCTATATGTCAAATGTCATGTCATGCTCGCGGCATAGCTATTAAACTACTTACCCGATTCAATTTTGGTATTATAATATATAATTAAGGGCACTAATCTAAGATCCGACTACATGATTACTATACACATCTCTTCTTTAATGAAAATGTAATTTTTAGAGATAATTATTAATACCGTTCTCCAAGGTTGCCTAGCAAGATATTGGCCACAAGTATTTTTAATTAAAATTATTTTTTTAGACAATTTCGTTCACCTGGTGATGCCACTTTTGATATCCCCGAAATGGTGCCATATTCCTGCTTTGTTTCTGAGACAGAGTGATTTGTGAAAAACACTTAAATATATTTAATCGATTTCAAAAACTATTTGATTTCCGAGACACAGTTTAAATTTGAAAATTTTATAATTTTTTTTGCTCTACAACACGGTGCCCACCTCCATGTTTTGTGTTTGATCCACCATTATCGACTTATTTTTTTAAATACGAACCTAGATATTTTATTCTCATTTTCGGGATCATTTTTTATCCGTTTTTTAATGATGTACCGCACACATATCAATGATGATATTTTAGAGAGTCGAAACGTCGTCAAAGGTATTTGTGTAGTACATCATTAGAAAGGTGATAAAATGATTCAAAAAATGAGTAAAAAAATCCAATCCAAGGCTAATTTTCCAATTTACCCCAAATTCTGCACAAAAATAAAATGTTTACATAGGAATAAACTAGTAACATTTTGGTACGAATCCAAGATGGTAAAACAAAATTGCGGCCTATAAAATATTTTAAAAAATCAGCCTGAACTACGTATTAGACTAATTTCAAAAGTTGTGCAAGCATTAAGTATGATATGGAGATAAATTGGTAAAATTGTGAAACTTAGAAAAAAAATCATAGAAGACAGGCCTTGAATTCCCTGACAGGAGTCAGTCACACATTTGTAGAAAGTCCAATATCTGACGTCTGTACGGAGCTAACTTTAGCCACCTGCCATGGCATCCAAGCCCAAGAGAATCAATTAAGAAAAGAGGGGTAATTGTGCGGATGAATTCTCAAAAAGGATCAAAATAAATCGTGGGCACGCCTGCAAAAAAGATGAAATATGGTTACTAGTAGACAAATATTTCCGCCTTGTTAGATCTTCTTCAGTTAGGGATATAACCAAATTAGAAGAAACAAAATTACAGAAAACGAACGTAGATTCAGTGACAGAAGCCAGCTACACACAAAATTTGGGGTCAATATCTGACGTCTCTGCGGACGTAACCCTAGCCACCTGCCGTGGCATCCAAGCCCAAAGGAATAAAAAAAATCAATGAAAAAAGAGGTAATTAGGTATTCTGTCTACAACACTCAGTGCTTACTGTGGAGTCTTCCAAGTATATCAATCTGGACGGTCAAAGCCTTCTAGTTAGACAAGCAGGGAAAAAGCATCGAAAGCCCCTGCGTTAATTTTTTGGGAACATATACATATTTAAAGTATCTCTCTACCGATAGTTTTTAGTTTAGAACATTGGAGCTGTGAAGAGCGTTGTCCTCCAAACTAGGAATTTACTAGCGGAAATCAGAGGTAAACTCTGTATACGCGTATTATTCAACGCCTTTCTATATACAGAGCAAGCTGACCAGTGTTCGTTGGGGTCGATACCAACTTTTCGATGTGCGATGTCAAAGGGATTGTTGCTAAGAACCTTCTCTAGCTGTGTAAAATTTACAGTACGTATGGCTTGTTATTCCATGTTTTTATGTTTAGTTTGCGTTTTGGAAGGCAAAAGAGGTAAATCATATATTTGAGGAGAGAATTAGGGTTTACGAAAGTGGCTGGTAGAATAGGGGTAGTCGTTTGTACAGAGGTCCATTCTTAATATAATTGTCTTAGTCGTAGCGAGCATTGGTTAGGTCCTTATTTACATCATAGCTGTGAATACTATATATGTATAATATATCAATAAAATCTTGCAGTATTTTCAATACTTGTCATTGCATGCAAATTAAAATCTTATTTAGCAGTCGCCCAGCATTGCGGCATGGAGAATTCCGTTTTCGAATCTCTGTCGTCGAAGTTTCTGAGTGTCAGAGATCTATGTCCATGCAAGAGAACCATAAGTGAGCATCAGTCTAATAACAACTCTGTAGATTTTTAGTTTGTTAGTCGTGTTAAGTATCGATCGCCAGGAGAGAAGCGGATACAATTTTTGCTGTGAAGCAAACTTTGTATGAGATGCGTAATGTGCAAGTGAAATAACATTCTGTCGTCAAATATGATACCAAGATACTTGGCCTTTTTTGTCAGTGTAATGGGATTGCCATTTATAAAAAGTGCAGTCAGTATTCGGTTGATGGTAAACTTTTTAGTAACCACAACAGTCCGTGATTTCTTTTTTTTCCATTTATTATAGTAGTGGTTAAGAATAGCGAGATGTATTGGAACGGATTTTTGTGTCACCTTCTTTACTTGCTCGTAGAGGGTATTGAGGAGAAAAATAGGGCGATGGAAGAAGGGACTTTTGCGGTTTTTCTCTGATTTTAGAATCAGGACTTCAGCACATTTCCATTATATGAGAAAGTTCTGTTACTTAAGGATAGATTTGGTGATGTGTTTATATTGTGCGATGGATTTGCAAGGAAGGTTTTTGGGGAGTCAATAAAGATAGTCTGGGCCAGGGGTTTTTATCATTAGGGCTTCAGCGAAGATGATGTTGTAATTCGTTAGGAGAAATGATTAGGAACTGGTATTTTGGGGGACTATAGGTTATTTTCTGTGTTTGTGATTCTGTTGTGTGGTCAGGAGATTCGCTCTCAAGATGTTCTGTCAAAGTTTCTGCATCGCAGCATCTATTAAGTGATTCCCATCATCGTAGATATTATTAGAGATTTTTTCTTATTGTTTGCTCGCGGCATCTGTGAGTTTCTATAGCGAATTATTCCTTGAATAGAGGTTGTTAAGTTTGTTTTAATTGTGATTTTAGGCGAAGAAGTTATTCTTCATAAAAAAAATTGGTTATCTGAAAAATGAAAATAAGATTGATTTAAAAAAAAATGTCATTTTTATATAAATGGTACGAAATAAATACAAAAATAGAATTTGGCAAAACATAAAAATTATGAAATTCAAACTTTTAGGATAGGTAAATAAAAGATCCTGCACAAACAAGTCAAAAAGCTTTTGGAGGTTTTTTGATAATTCACTTAGTTTTTGAGAAAATTAATGGTGGATATGTAAAAATTACGCATTTTTTACATATTTACCATTCATTTTCTCAAAACCTGAGTTTATTTACCAAATAACTTCTAGAAGCTTTTTAACTTGTATTTTAGGTTCTTCAATTTAGTTGTCTCAAAAGTTCAATATTTATTTTTTTATGGTCTGCAGACTTCTATTTTTGTATTTATTTCATACCCTGTATATAAAGAGACATTCTTTATTGAATTAATATTATTTTTCAGACAAGCAAAACTTTTGCCTAATATCGCACATAAAAAAGTTTTCCATATATATATATATATATATATATATATATATATATATATATATATTTGTGCCACAGGTGAACAAACGAATGCTTTTGGGCACCATGTTGCACTAAACCTTTACCATCACATTGCACTATTGCGACCGTCTTTATATATATTTCTGAAATAAGGATGTATCTCATAATGAATGGGCTACCCAGTATACCCAGAATAATAACAAAAATTTGTTCACCCTTAGCGGACAAATAAAAAATTCCAGATATTACATTGTTTATAATTATTATTACTTCTATAATAAATAACATTATTATTAAATACTTTAAATGACAGGAATATTGATGAGTAGAAATATGATGTTTTTAGTTGTTCAGCGTAAATTGGGCTTTCAAAATCGGCGTTGAAACAATAATTAAATATTATTTACCATAAATTTAATCAGAAACATAGAGCGTTTAAATGCAAATTATAAAACATAAATACTTAGCGAAATTACAACAATTAAATAAACATCGTTTTAAATGTTATTTGTTTGAACCTAAACCATATTTTGCATTTTGAGATATGCTAAATCGAATAAAATAAATGTGTGCTTTGTTATGCGATAAATTTGGCTTTATGCACCTATTTAATACGCCTATGTTGTTTATAGCTCACTTTTTAGTAATATATATTTTGAATGTTTGAATATGTTTTTAGTAAGTGTACTAATTTTGAAAATGAACGTTAGAGTTAAATTGCTTTTAAATCGATTTAAGGTAAATTCACCACATAAAATTTTAGAAAGCTTTATGCTGTTCGAGGACTTAAGAAGGAATTTTTGTGGATTAAATCTTCCGACAGTTTTTTTTGTATTTTTTATACAGGGACCCCTATGATGCAGCCCCGAAAAAACAAAAATAATTTTTATGGTAAAGCGGTTTGTTAAAGAAAAACGATGGTACACGTCAAATTTCTTTTATATCTTTGTATATACTCACTAACAAAAAAAACCGGCACCTAAAATTTGTTAACAGTTTTGATATGGCATAATTCTTTATTTTTGACTTTATTGCAATGATTTTGTTCGCTGGCCGATAGACCAATTCATTGAGATTGGGCTGAAGTTTGTCGTGCCGAAATTTTGGTTTCTTGATTGTTTATATACCAGGGTAAGTCAAAATGATGCTTTTAGTCGTATACTTGAAACAACTTGTGAAAAAAAACACGATAAAAACCCGGTTCCAACATAATTTACGATAAAACTGGATGTGCTCCAAGCATTTTGTTTGTTAAATCATCTGTTTATCTGGTTTCTTTCATGAGCTATGCAATTTTAGATCAAACGCAGCATTTGAAAACATTCTCTATTTTCTTTAAGTATACGTAGAGCACTAAAAATTAAAATGAAAGTTAATAACGGGTGCGTCGACCTGTAGCCGCAATGGCAGCCTTCATTCTTCATGGCGACGAATCAATTAGATTGAGTATCTTTCCTTGAGGAATAACGTCATATTCTTCATTTAATGGTAAACTGAACTCTGCCAAAGTTGTATAGTCTTGATGAGCCGGGACGAACGTGTCTATTTAATGCATCTCAAAAATGCTTATCAGTTGGGTTGAGATCTGAGCTGCAGTTTCGCCATTCTAGCCTTCAAATTTTTAGCATTCGTACATTTTTGTATGAATATAAACTTTACCCCGATGAAAGGGCTAAATGGAATAACAGCGTTCTGTACTTCTTCTGATCACATACCTTATGTAGCTCATGTTTTAGTGAACTGGCAGTATCTCTTCGGTCACCTAATGAGTTTAGCAATATGAAACGACTGTCAGCTAAGGTGGTTGATTTTTTTTCTTCCGGACTCTGGCTTTCTGTTATATATTGCGGTTTCTGGATATCTATTCCAAATATCTTGTACCATTTTATGATAAAGCGAAGACGCTACCCACGTCTGCAGTGGTTAACACCATTTTGATTAGATAATATTGACAATGTTAAAATAATCTTATAAATTAACAACTAGCTAACTTTTCACGCTGTAGCTCGTAAAAGAAGCGAGACTGATGATTTTAAAAACAAAATACTCGGAATGCATCCAGTTTTATCACAAATCATGTTGAAACTAGGATGTTTGGCGTATTTTTTTCTCAGGGTGTTTTAAACTTACGTATGAAAACATCATTTTGACCTACCCCGGTATATAAATATAAATATCTAACTAAACAAAATTCCGTGACGAAAAACCACATGAATTGGTCTATCGGTCAGCTAAAAAATCGTTGCAATAAAATTAAAAATAAAAAAGTTATGCCATATCAAAATTGTTAAAAAAATTTAGGTGCCGATTTTTTTTGTCGGTGAGTTTATAAAAATTCTTTACTATACTGGGTATCTAAAATGGATAAAAAGTTCCTTAAACGCTTTGTTTTTTTAAGATTAAAACAGGGAATATTAATTTTCTTTTTTGCCACGTATATGCATTTTTTTTTTAAATAAAAATAAAATTAGATTTTTAGGTTTTTTACTTCCTTTAATAATATAAATTCTCGTAGTTGTATTGACAATTTCAATTTTTTAGACAAGTAGAACATATTTAAAAAAACGGTGCCTGTTTGATATGTGTGTAAACAAAATTTTCGCGTCCGAAATCTTCACACTAATCAAACGGATTCTTTACAAATTAATTGTTTATAGTTGAAAATAGAAATAGTTAGGGATAATGTTCTCATATCGAAAAAATATCGAAGCTATTTTTAATTTTTCCACTGTTAAGGGTAGCTTTTGGGATATTATAGTATAGGAAAATATTTTTTTATGGGACTATCTATCTATATATATATATATATATATATATATATATATATATATATATATATATATATATATATATATATATATATATATATATATATATATATATATATATATATATATATATATATATATATATATATATATATATATATATATATATATATATATATATATATATATATATATATATATATATATATATATATATATATATATATATATATATATATATATATATGTTATATCCGCTGATAGCCACGTGCAGGTGATGACCTTCGGTCACACGGTATCGAGCACAGGAAATTGCGACACCTCCGAGAATGCCGAGCCAGCAACCAGCCGTTGCAGTTCGCACGGATAGAAGACGCTGCATCAGCACTCAAATTAATATAAATTGTTCTGAATTGTAAATAAATAGTTGGTTGATATTTTAGGCTGTTAGAATGTTAGTTTAATTTTTGAAATTATAAAGTAGTGTTTTTAAGTATTAATAAAATATTTTTTTTAAAAAGTGAAATTTGGAATAGTGAATATAACAATTGGCGCAGTCGGTAGGATCTGTCTAACGCTGTCAGAACAAGAGTGTTTTCTAACTGGTAGCGGCGGATTCCAATCCCTAAACAGAAGAAGGACGAATCGCTCTCACTTGGCAAAACTACGGAAGGAACACCCGGTGAAGCCCCTGGTAGTCTACGCTAAGAACACGACGATGCAAATAATCCTGCTGTAAGTTAATGAATCATCTCGTTATTGTTTATTTTATCGTGGTATTTACTTATTGAAACTGTTCGATTTTCCAAATATTTTTCCCGATATTTCTTATTGATTTTAAGAATTTGAATATCAAGAATTAAATATTTTTCACTCGATTTTTCACTATTAAATAAGTTACAGAACCTTTGTAATTTTTCAAAATGCCTGATTCAACTCAAAATAATGTTAGTCAAGTAGAAGTAGAGCCTTATAAATTATCAGAAATATTTTCTTTAATCCCCGAATTTGAAGGTGATCAGATCTTTTTAGGAACGTTTTTAAATGCGTGTGATTGTGCATACAATATGGCTACTACAAGTCAAAAAACTCTATTAGCTATTCATATAAAAAACAAACTTAGAGGTAGAGCTGCACAGCTCGTTAGTTCTAGAAATCCAGGTTCGTACCTAGAAATAAAACAATTACTTAATCTACATTTTGGAGATTCTCGCGATTTATCTTCCCTGATACAAGATTTACAACGACTTGAGCAATTATCCAATGAATCCCCACTCACTTTCTTTAACCGCCTCCAGGTATTAAATGCTAAAATGCATGCAAATATCCAAAAAGTAATTAACCTTACAACTGAACAAAAAACAGCTCAAAGTACTCTTATAGAAACTATGGCCCTAAATACATTATTAACAGGGCTTGAACCTCGATTAGCCCAACTTATTCGTGCCGGAAATCCAGTCAACCTTTTAGAAGCCCATTCTCGAATTAGAAGGGAACTTCAGTTTTCATATTTTGAAACCCAAAAACAAGAGAGGAATCAGCCCTCAAGACCCACTGTACCTATTAGAAAGCCACAGCCACAACCTATGCGATGCTTTAATTGCGGACGCACAGGTCATTCTGCTAGTCAGTGCCGCACTCCCCAATCGGGACGGCAAAATTTTCAAAATAATTTTAATTCAGGTTTTCAAAGACCGTATCAACACCAAACCCAAAACAGCCCTCAGCAGTCTAGTAGTTATTCCCAAAATCAATCTAGACCACAACAAGCAAGCGGCTTCTCGCAAAATCAGCAGAGGCCCCAACAATTTAATAATCCACCACAATATCGCCCTCCGATAATTAATAAAAATTCTAATTTCCGTCCTAATCAACAAAGGACATATCATGTAAACGCTAGCGACTATTCGCAAGGTCAAGCTTCTAATCCTATTGAGACATCATATAATAATTATGAATACCAAAATTTTGACTACCCACAAAACTACCCCAACCAAGATTACGATTATGATCAGTGTCCAATAGAGCCGATAGGCCATACAAATTACCAGGATTTTCTTTCTCTCCCAGTGAACCCTCAGCCCCCGGACCAAAACTACCCAGAAGTAGATCCCCTAGTAGAAATCCAAACTCAAATCGAAACAATGAACTTGGACGACATGAACCCCGATCTGAACTTCCCCGAACAGACATTTCTTTAAGCCCCTTTCTCACAGTAAATTCTAAAAACTTATATTACATCAAAGATGCCACTGAAAAATATAAGTTACTTATAGATTCCGGAGCTGGAATTTCTATTTTTAAGGAAAGTACTGTTCAGAATTTTCGAAATAGATCACCAGAGAACGTGACCATCCAAGGCATTACTAATCAAAAACTTTCAATCAACGAATCAACCCTTGTCCCTTTCGCTCCTAATGACCCTCATAAGGTCTATATTTTTAATCTAGACATCGATTTCGATGGTATTTGGGGCTTAGATTTCTTAGAACATTACGAATGTGTGATAGACTTAAAATCAAAGCAATTAGTTACCAATTTTAAAAGTATTCCTTTATTTAAAGTAGATGGTGAACAGAACAAAAAATCGAAAATCTTACGTTAAATAATAATTGCAACAAAATTTCAATAGAAGCCCGAACGGAACGAATTTTTAAATTAAAATGTGATCTCGTTAACACTGATGCCTTGTTAGTTGCGCAAGAAAAAGACAAAGTTAGGCTTCCACATGCTTTAGTGCGAGTTAACGAACACGGTGAATTTTTCTCTTCGATTGTAAATACAAACGCTATTCCAAAAAATATCGATTTCTCCGATATAACCTTAGACCCGATTAACGACACCTCTGAACCTGTCTATAATATAACCGAACCAAATTTAAAAGAATGTCAACACGACAGAGTCTCACAAATACAAAATTTATTAAGAACCGAGCATTTAAATGAGGAAGAGAAAGAACTTGTGGACAAATGTTTGTTTAGATTTCTCTGATATTTTTTACCTTGAAGGAGACGCCCTTTCTTTCACGAATGAAATAAAACACTCAATAGAAACAAACAACGCTCGTCCTGTTTTTACTAAGTCGTACAGATACCCACAAATACATAAGGACGAAGTAAAAAATCAAGTTAACAAAATGTTAGGCGAAGGTATCATACGTCCGTCTATCTCACCCTGGTCTTCACCAGTCTGGGTTGTCCCAAAGAAGCTCGACGCTTCGGGAAAGCAAAAATGGCGCGTAGTTATAGACTACCGCAAGCTTAATGAGCTTACTGTGGACGATAAGTATCCTTTACCGAACATATCTGACCTCCTCGACCAGCTAGGGAAGTGTGAATATTTTACCACCCTAGATTTGCCTCCGGATTCCACCAAATTGAAATCGACCCTAAGGACATCCCAAAGACTGCTTTTTCAGTAGAAAATGGTCACTACGAATTTATTCGTATGCCCTTCGGCCTTATATCTTATGACCTCCTCGACCAGCTAGGACGAATAATTATATACTCTCCCACAATCCACGTTTCTTGTAATAGAATATTCAAACGTTACCACCCTAGATCTTGCCTCCGGATTCCACCAAATTGAAATCGACCCTAAGGACATCCCAAAGACTGCTTTTTCAGTAGAAAATGGTCACTACGAATTTATTCGTATGGCCTTCGACCTTAAAAATGCGCCGTCCACCTTTCAAAGGGTTATGGCGTCTTAAGCTCGAAGAGTATGATTATAAAATCGAGTACAAACCCGGGAAAATTAATAAAAATGCCGACGCGCTATCTCGGATTAAAATTAACCATTTCCAAGAATGCGCAAAACTCCAGTCTAAACTTCAAATATTTGCCTCTAACAAAGACGACGTACGAAACAGACCGTCAACTTGCAAAGAAACATTCCAATCAGACAACGAAAATGGAGACGAACCAGACACAGAACAACTAACAGAGGAATATAATCGTTTTGTACACCTCTATAAAACTAAATCCATTATAGATTATTCCAAAATAGAATCATCAAACTCCCAACTTTTAGACAAGTGTCATAAAAATATCATTACCTTCTTTCGTCGAGCAAAATTAGAGGATATCCACCTTAAAATCATTGAAGATATTTTTGAGGAAAACTTTCAGTTTGTAAATAACAAAATAAACATTGTGTCCAGCAAAACCGTGAAAGATCGGAAATATTTTATAATTCCTCTGCCATCTGACAACGACATCGTAGCCCAATAACTCTTTTATGCCCTATTTACTGGCAAAGACAATTTTGACGCAAAACATCCGTATTGTGTCGAAAATAACTTAGAACTCCCAATTTTGGAAATACTTTCATTTATCCTTTCCGACCTAGACGTTAAGTTCAAAATATGCCAAAATATTGTAAAAACACCTGATGAGGATCAAATCCCCATTATCCTAGACCACTATCATTCCGGAAAAAACAACCTTCACCGCGGAATAAATGAAACTATTAAAAGGATAAAGGAAAAATATAATTGGCCCGGATTAACGAAAGATGTCGAAAATTTAATCAAAAAGTGCGAAATATGCCAAAAAGTAAAATTTTGTCGAAAAAACCTCAGTACACCCCTCGTAATTACCGAAACCCCGAAAACACCATTCGAGAGGATTAACATCGATCTAATTACGCTCTCACTATTAGGGATGAACTGACCAAGTTCACACAAGCTTATCCCATTTCCGATAAAAAAGCCTCGACAGTCGTGAGCACACTCCTACTATTCTTCCAACATTTCGGCACCACCTTAAGGATACATTGTGACCATGGCCGTGAATTCGACAACGCTTTAATGAAGGATCTTTGCGGACTCTATGACGTAAAATTGACATTTTCTAGCGTCAGTCATCCACAGTCAAATGGATCTCTTGAGCGATTTCACGCGACCCTGACCGAAATGATCCGAGTACATAAAGCTGAAAACCCAAACGAACACCCATTCAATATTCTCCCTTACGCCATTATTTGCTACAATAATACCAAAAATAAGACACATGGTTTTACACCGTATGAGCTCATCTTCGGCCATACATCTAGTCGTCCACCCGAGACCCTTTATAATCAAGAACAACTGATTACAAAATATGTCAGAGACCTTAACAACAGAATGGAACATTACTATAAAGTCGCACGGACAAGAACAAACGCACAAAAAGAAAAATCTAAAATACGATTTGACAACGCAGTTAAACGAAACACCACCGAATATAAAATTGGAGACAAAGTCTACGTGAAAGAATCCCAAATAGTCACTAAAGCTAACAACAAATTTAACGGACCTTTCGAAATAACCGAAATCTTCGGAACTTCCGCCACAGTCAAAAATTTATCTACGAACCAATATTCTAAAATAAATTTTGATAGACTAAAACCTTTCTATGACTAGTCTATTCTTTTCAGACTCTTCGGGATACTGTCAGCCGTGACATCCCAGTTTACCATTACTCCAATAAACAATACCGTAGGACTGTTTTTCCATGAAGAAAGTATCATCAAAATATCAAACGAAAAATGGACGCTTCTGGTCTATAAAGAATTGAAACCCTTAAAAGAAGCCATCTCACACAACGACAAAATTCTCTCCGAACTAATAGACACATATGAAATACCTGAACCTAGAATTTTAGCCTCTAAAGTAGACGTACAAACACACATTAGTCTTCTAAAACAACTCGCCAACGCCGTTAATCAAAAATACAGAGAAATAATCGCGGACACTAAACCTTACGAATTTAGGACAAAACGCGGTATATTCAATGGCATTGGTACTGTATGGAAATCGATTACAGGTAATCTAGACGCTTCGGACGGAGAATACTTCAACGATTGCATAGAGAAAGTAACACGGGACGAACATCAAATCGAAAACCTCTTAAAGAACCAAATTTCCGTTACCACATCTGTAATTAAAACTTTTAATACTACCATTCGCAAACTACAAATAGACGAGGAAACTTTTAACAATAATATCAAAGATATTCAAAATTCAATCAACAATATATCAAGCGCGATCGATTTTTATGAAGGGCAGATAAAGACTATTAGTTTATGTGAATCGCTAATGGAAAGCTATGTATTTTTAGAAGATTATCTCAATGACATCTTGGATGCAATAACGTTCGCACGTTTAAAAATACTCCATAGCTCAATTATAACCCCACAAGATATGATCACCTCGTTGCAAGAAATCTCTAGATCTTTAATAAAAAACAACTTACCATTACCTACTTATTCATCAAATGTAGCAGAATATCTCGATATAATTGAATTAGAAGCATACCAATCTGATCAAAAAATTATTTTTGTACTAAAAATCCCACTAACCGAACCTGAAACCTATACCCTTTATCACTTGTACCCTATCCCGATCTTGGACAATCGAACAGGCTTCCACCACATATTACCAACCACTAAAAAATACATTGCGCGAGATGATGATTCATTATTGTACGTATCATTCCGAAACTTGGACAATTGCAAACAGCTGAAGAGCAATACAAAGATCTGCTCTGATGTCCTGCCGTACCCAATCGATAGCGACTCCATCTGCGAGGCCCAGCTACTGAAACAACAGACACGACTACCAGCAACTTGCCAGACTTCTGTGTTGCTAGCCAAGGAATACAACGTGCAGGAACTCAACCAAAACTATTGGCTGATAACAGTTTCTGATCCCTTGCCAGTCACAGTGAAATGCGGAAGCAAAAACATCGTCACCAACGTAATCAACATGAACTCATTACTAAAATTACAACCGGAATGCAATGCCTTCATTGGAAGCACAAGGGTGCACGCCAAATACCCCATTGACAAATACAAAACTGTCACATACCAAAATCACCCGGTAAAAATACCCTTCGAATGCTGCATTCATCTTCCCAAAAAGTCTCAGATCCTAGATCTGAAACCTCTCAAACTCAATAAACTTGATATTGAGGATCTAAATATTGCCCAACACAAACTCAATCAGTATTCTGACGAACTAAACAATCTCATCAATGAACCCTTTGTGACCAAACATGTTCATTGGTTCACAATTTTCACTATTACCCTAATTGTTGCACTTGTAACTCTATACATCCTCTGCAAATGTCGACGTAAATGACACCCCAGGATTGGTATAGCAATTACAAACGACGATAATCCACCAGCACCTCCAGTTCCCAAGTCCAGAGACGCTGTCCATCAAAGAATAAGGAACTTGATGCCCAAAAGAAGACCAAGTGCCCATCCCGATGAGACCATAGAAGAAGCAGTAGAACTTCAATTCCACCAAGGTTTGTAAAAGTCGCTGCAAGGCAACAACTTTTCTTTTATAGGGGGAGTTGTTATATCCGCTGATAGCCACGTGCAGGTGATGACCTTCGGTCACACGGTATCGAGCACAGGAAATTGCGACACCTCCGAGAATGCCGAGCCAGCAACCAGCCGTTGCAGTTCGCACGGATAGAAGACGCTGCATCAGCATTCAAATTAATATAAATTGTTCTGAATTGTAAATAAATAGTTAGTTGACATTTTAGGCATTTTAGTTTAATTTTTGAAATTATAAAGTAGTGTTTTTAAGTATTAATAAAATATTTTTTTTAAAAAGTGAAATTTGGAATAGTGAATGTATATATATATATATATATATATATATATATATATATATATATATATATATATATATATATATATATATATATATATATATATATATATATATATATATATATATATATATATATATATATATATATATATATATATATATATATATATATATATATATATATATATATATATATATATATATATATATATATATATATATATATATATATATATATATATATATATATATATATATATATATATATATATATATATATATATATATATATATATATATATATATATATATATATATATATATATATATATATATATATATATATATATATATATATATAATATATATATATATACTACACGGGGTGATCCTAGGAATGTATTTTCTTATTTCAGACATATATATATATGTATATATATATATATATATATATATATATATATATATATATATATATATATATATATATATATATATATATGTATATATATATATATATATATATATATATATATATATATATATATATATATATATATATATATACCTAGGAATGTATTTTCTTATTTCAGACACCAATATTTTTAAAACCCCTGACATATAAGGGATGTACTATGGTCGCCAAAATACATTAAAACAAATTAATGACTTCAAATTTTGTTTATTTAGTACCACAGGTTTTAGCGACCTGTATATTAAATGCGTTATTGTACCTTCACAGCTGTAAATTGCTAGATGATTGGGCTAAAATATTTATGAATAGTGCAACCTACATCGTTTTTTTTTAAATTAGCCAAGAAAAATGACAGAAATGATCGCCGGCTGAAAGTAGCAGGGCATTTAAATAGATCAAGCCGAAGGATAAACCCGTTAAGCTCAACACTTAAAATAAACGACGACAAAGATTGCGATTTAAAAAATCCGGCGATGTGAATGAAAAAGCTTGCCGTAATTACTCAATGCCAGGGCAACACTAAGCCGCGCTGTGTCTTATGTTAATCCTCGCATAATCCTGTCGAGCCGGCTCCTGCTCTCCTGCTGCCAAAATCTGCGCTATTATTCACACGTCCTGCTGTAGGGATTCTCCAGCGTTCGGGCGGTTATTACCGACTGAGACAATTCCATTGTTTCGTCATCTGTCACGATAAACGAGCGCTTTTAACTGGAAAAATTAAATCTGCTTGACGGGAACATTCGTTAACTTTTTTAGTTCCAGCTCACATTCGACGGATTTATAGGTTTTTCAAACAAGAATATTTTATTATTGGCATAATTCTTCTTTATAAAAGCTATTGCAAACTGAAAGTCAATTGTTCTAGTTTTACCTCCATAATATTTTGCCAAAACATTCTATAGAGTGTAAACCTTTTGTGCGTATTTTTGAAAATATATCTGGCCTGCAGTATTGTTTTTGATATTCTTTAAAATATTTATATACCGTTACTTTGGTGAGCAATTGAAGCTGATTAAAATTAAAATAAATAAACTTACGTAAAAAACAATTCAATGATTCACAGACTAATCTCACTACCCCTAAGTAAAACTAATTTCACTGGCCGACAAGATTTTTCTAACACAGGCCAGCTCATTATTTTCACAATGGAAATACCCTCCCAATAATAAAAAATATTCCGAAAGCCCTAATACGTACCATTTTTTAATAGCCTAATTAGAACCTTTTATATTGGCAGGTAAACAATTTTATTGTGGGGCGGCTAAAATGAGTCCATTTTACAACGGAAAAATTACCTTGACTGGGTTGTTTACAACATTAGACATAAAATAAACGTTAAACATCACTCTTCTGTTGAGTTTCGAATTGAGTGGTTCTCTGTGTATCGATAAGCAAGTGTATGTGAAGACGAGAATGTCGAGTCAAACGCGCCGAAGTTTCAAAGTTTTTGTTATATTTGTGGGAAATTTCTGGTGAAATCACAAGCCAGGCCATTTTCCGAAAATGTAAAAAAAGCCTACTTTAAATATTTTGGTGTGTTAATTGGGGATCAAGATAAGCGGTGGGCTCCCCATGTGTGCTGTGTTAGTTGTATCATTGGTGCAGTGGATGAAGGGAAAGAGAAAACGTATGCCTTTTGCAGTTCTAATGGTATGGTGAGAACCCACCAATCATTCTGACGATTGTTATTTTTGCCTGACAAGGACTGAAGGTTATTCCAGAAAGGGAAAGCACAATATAGAATATCCAAATTTGCAATCTGCCATACGACCTGTTCCTCATAATGCAAATTTACCAACGCCGATGGCGCCTTTAAATTGGCAAGCTATTGATTTGGGAGATAATGGAGATGACGCATCATCAGGCAGCTCAGAAGAACAGTGCACCGATCCCACTTTTACCACAGGTCCCAGCTCCGGCGAGCCACATTTGATTGTTCAAAGTGAATTAAATGATTTAGTACGTGATTTGAGGTTATCCAAGCAACAGTCAGAACTGGGTTCCCGTCTTAAAGAATGGAACCTATTGGCCAAAGAAACAAAAATTACGAATTACAGAAAAAGAAATGCTATGTTTTCTGAATTCTAGAGTATGGAAAATTCGTTGTGCGCGTGTACTGATATAGACAGTTTAATGCAGGAACTTGATATTGAACATTCTCCTCGTGAGTGGCGCTTATTCATAGACTGATCTAAATATAGCCTAAAAGCTGTGTTATTGCATAATGGAAATTTAAAACCCTCTATACCAGTTGCCCATTCAGTTGCAATGAAAGAAAATTATGAAAATATGCGCACGATTTTGGATAAAATAAACTACAATAGGTATATATGGCAGATATGTGGGGACTTAAAAGTTATAGCGATTTTAGTGGGACTTCAGGGGGGATTTGCAAAATATTGCTGTTTTCTTTGTTTATTGGACAGTCGTGCAATAAATCAGCATTATGTTACAAAAATCTGGCCAGAAAGAAACGAATTTCAACCGGGATCTCAAAATGTTAAATGTATACCTCTTGTTGATCCCAAAAATGTCCTTTTGCCTCCTCTTCCCATTAAACTTGGGCTGATGAAAAACTTTGTGAAGGCTTTGAATAAGGATGGTGATGGATTTAAATACCTAAGACAAGTCTTTTCCTAGTTAAGTGATGCCAAATTAAAAGAACGCATTTTCATTGGGCCACAAATCAGAAAGTTGGTGGACGATGTCAATTTTACGGAAAAGCTTACTAGGCAGGAACTCAGCGCATGGAATTAATTTGTTAATATAGTAAGAGGATTTTTAGGCAACAATATGGATGAAAATTATGAATAATTAGTTAATGAACTCTTAGAAGCCTATAAAGCGCGTGGTGCCAGAATGTCATTAAAAATTCACTTCCTCCATTCCCATCTGTCATTTTTTCCTAAGAATTTGGGAGCTGTTAGTGACGAGCAGGGTGAAAGGTTTCAACAAGATATCAGAACAATGGAAATTCGGTACCAAGAATGATGGAATCCAGCCATGATGGGTGACTACTGTTGGTTTTTGAAGAAAGAAGATAGGATACCTCATAAACGGAGATGTATGGTATGTTTAATAGGCGAAAACTGTAAACTTAGTCAATAAACAGGGTTAAAAATTTTTTGAAATCATTTTTTTATAGATATTACGTATCGTAACATTCGATATGGTTCTACCACTCTAACAAGAAAACCCTACGTGCTACAACTTTCGATTTGTCATTTTCGTATTTGGATAGGTTCATTCTATTAGATTTGTGTTACAACAAAAAAATTTTTTTTGTCGGCCATTGTTTTCAGGCTAAGTTAAATATAATCAAACAAATTGCATTAAACAATAGATATTCAATTAATATAATTGATAAATTCTACGAAAAAAAAGTTATATAAAAAAACTATAAATATGATTTACCCTAATCTCAATGAAATACAACTGCATACAAAGTTATATCGTATATAGGTACTTCTAGCTCTAAAATAGGTACGTAACGGACTAGATAATTAGAATAGCATATAAAACCAACAATTCTTTAAGTAAGTACATTACAAATAATAAAACAAAATCTGATAAATGTAAACAATCAGGTGTATAGCAACTAAATTGTGGAAATTGTAACAAAATGTATACAGATCAAACAGGCAGATATTTTGGTAAAAGAATAGAAGAGAACTATAAATGTTTCGTCAAGAGAAAAACCGAATCCAATTATGCAAACCACTTAACTGAGACCGGTCATATCTTTGATAAAAATTTGAAAACAGGACAAAAAGAAAATAAGGGTCATCAACTAAATATAGTGGAGAAATAAATAAGCTCAAACCTTAAAACTGTTTGTTAAACGATCAGGTAGAACACAATAATTCACATTTGTTAAATATATTTAAATAATTTTAGGTAGTTTAAGTTTATGCCTAGTACTTGAAAAAATCCTGACTAATTTTCAGACCGAGTTAAACATAATCAAACAGATTGCAATAAACAATTGATAAGCAATTAATATAATTGATAAAATTCTACAAAAAAAGGTATAAAAAAACTATATATGTGATTTACCCTAATATCAGTGAAAATACAAATGCATACAAAGTTATATCATATATATCATATATAGGTTATTCTAGCTCTAAAATATGTACATTTCTAAACGGTTTAGATATTAGAATAGCATAAAAAACCAATAAACATTTAAGTAAGGGCATTAAAATTATTAAAACAAAATCTGATAAACGTGAATAATCAGGTGTATACCAACTATATTGCAGAGATTGTGAAGAAAGTTCATCCATATCCAAACAGTTATGCCAAGTAGTATTTCATCAAATAACTTCTAATATATATATATATATATATATACCTATATACCAATAGAGCCACGAATAACCGAAATAATAGAAAATGAGGTTAATTATAAAAAATTGTTAGTTGTTTTCCTTTACTAAACACGCGCAAATGCCCCTCTCATCTTACATACATTTTAAAAACTAAAAAACTCGAAGCAGGATATAGCTACGCGCATATGTACAGGATGTACAA
The DNA here is from genome assembly GCA_030620095.1 of Kuschelorhynchus macadamiae. NCBI lineage: Eukaryota > Metazoa > Arthropoda > Insecta > Coleoptera > Curculionidae > Kuschelorhynchus > Kuschelorhynchus macadamiae. Next base: position 108,821 of record JAUTXW010005140.1, on the reverse strand, counting down.
CTATGAAAGGAAGCCGGCTATATCTTCAGAAACCGGCCATCGCACAACTTTAGAGTTTTTTTAGGAATGCCTAAGATAACCAGGCCTAACCTCTCAATACGACCATGCACACAGCAAAATAAAATACAGGATACAGTTTTCGTAAACATTTATTTTTGTTATATGTGGTATATTTTGTGTTAATTTTTTTTTGCAAAATCAATAAAGCGAACAAGATATACAAGACCATAGTATTTGGAAAAAAGTATATTAAAGTGTAAAAGATTGTTATAGCTAGCAATGCTTTGTGCAATCCTTTCAAGACGGCTCTTCTCCAAGCCGAATGAAGGACGGCCGACAAAGTTATCACTAAAGGTAGTGTGTGAAGTGAGTTATAAATAAGTTTAATTCATTTAAAGACCAGATGCAATATTTCCGGTTAATGCTCTGATAGCAAGAATCAGAAAGGTGTTGAGAGCTAGTCTTGTCATGGGTTATGTCCCCTGAGGCATGGAGGTCGGTTATAGTGACTTTCATCCCTAAAGCGGAAAGGGAGGACTATACGAACGACAAATCCTTCAGACCGATTGGTCTTATGTTCTTCCTTGTGAGAGGACTAAACAAAGTTGTCAACAGGTATTTAATGGAGTGATAATTAGTACCCATTCCTTTCATAACTATCAACATACCTACAGGGGGAGGGAATCTACAGAAACTTCTTTTCGGTATACCTACATAGTAGAAAAAGTGCTCCAATTCAAGGAAGTTAGCTTAGTTCTTTTCTTTGATGTAGCGAGATTTGATAATGTTTCTGTAGAGGCCATCTGCGGCTTTCTAGCCAAAAGAGGCGCCGAGCTAGTGCTGGTTCGGTGGGTAAAAGCAAAATTAGTGTAGCAGCGAACGGCAATCTTTTAAAACAAAACCGAGGTAGAATCTGAAATTAAATTTTCTTTGCATAATGCTAACAAATATGTTCACAAATACTATATAAATTACGGCAGAATCATTCTATTCTAGATTTTCGTAAGTTAAAAAATCCAATACTGTACATTTTTATATATTCCGGCATTAAGCTAATAAAATACGCAACATTTTGGTACTTCTAGCTGAATTAGATATAATGTATTTTGGCGTAAAGTCCCTATGAACTTACCAATACATGCGAACGGCAGCCAGTCATCTTTACGGAGAGCTGTAGGTTGCAGGTTCTCGGGTACACCTTTCGAAATTAAAATGGGCGCCACCTAATTGACTGTGACTCAATTAGGAAGAAATCTATATTGATATTTAAATGCAGACAAAATAAAGATTTGGAGGGCTTTTCAATAAAACACTATATAAAGTGCAGACTGTCAAATTTTAATGATCACCTTGATCTTTTGTTTTTTTTTTTTAAAAAGTTGTTTTATAAAATAATTTTTGATATGTGAAATTTAGCTTACATTCAAAAATTCAATTAACATGAAGATATAAAAAAATAAATCAAGAAAATGTAAAATATATAAAATATATCAAATATATGAAATGTGATAGAACGTTATTACCATTATATCATCAACCTATGAACATCTGGCGAAATGTCATGTCGCAAATATGTAAATATGAAAATTAAATTAAATAGCGCACAGGGAATCAAAAATTCATGAATTTTCTCTTACCACACTGCCGCAAGAAAAAAAAAGTTATAAAAATATAAAGTGTTTCGCCAAGGCTGTTTTACAAAAAATAGGTTACTTACTTCCTTTCTGCTACCTTATATAAAATTTATAAATATAAAAATTAAGAATTAATTCCTTGTACTCTTACAGGAAGGAACTCCAGAACCATTGTAGAACTCTTGGTTTATATACCCCAAAAATTACACCATAAACTTGAATTCTTAACCTGAAACCCTACAAACAATTGTTTGTCTTAAAATAAAATCGACATGGAATGTGCAAAAACAAGTTATTTACAACACAACTGCTCAAAGACATTGCCTTACCTCTAGTCATCTAGAGGGCTCCTTCGACGTCAACGGTCACCAATAAAGGGAATTTCCAGACATCTAGAAAAGTTTCTCGAGGACCGACAGCCAAAAACAAAATTCAGGACGCCATTCTGTTTATAAAAGATAATTGCGAATTAGCTCACAGTAGGAAACTAATTTGAAAATCGACTTACCACGTGGTTGATCAAATGTGGAACCAAACAAAATGGGACCAAAATTTATGGCCAGATGATGTCCATAAATAGGCCTTAGACTTTCAACAGCACAGCACTTTAAAATAATTATTTATGGCATACTCTCAGTACTTTAAAAAATTGGTCCATTAAGGCACTTTTATAAAGCCGGACACATGTTGCACCTCTAAGGAGAGCCAATAGAAAGGGACGAGAAAATCAGTTCCAGAAAATTCAAATAAGTTTGACATTCCCCTCCATCATTCTTCCTCACTTCAGACTTATGCCAACCTAATGCCATAAAATAAAATAATAATTACAGTGGAGTTCACTGCTGGCGCCACTAGTAGAAGGGAGTAAGAACCCGATAACATTCGGTGTCCCCGAATACAGCTGGCGAATTGCTCCTGAGCAGAACCAAAATTATAGCTTAAATGAAAAATCAGTCACTGTCAATACTGGCTGGATGCCGAAAAATAAGAAACTAATGAAACCATAGTGACAGAAGAGAAAGGCAGGCAAATTCCGAATATTTATAAACAAAGCAAAAACAAATTTCTTTTGCCTTAATTTAGAGAAGTTGAAAATACTTTACAAAATGTAATCCAATGAATTATGAATAAAACATATTGAGGTGTGTAAAATGTAATTTACATAAAAGTCTTTATATTTTAAAGGTTATATTTAACTGCAAAGTTATAATGTCAATTTTGTCTCAGATTACTAATGGGCTTAAAATAATGAAAAACCATAAGAAAAATGTCTGTTTAACATTCCATACCAAGCAAACATAAAGAAAGGCAGCTTGGAGAGATGAAAACAAAAAGTTATGTCAACTGAAACTTTCTAATAGTTCAAGTGTTCTCAAAGTCTTAAATTGATATTTACAAGAAAGAAGAGAGTAAATATGTTTATCATAATTCATGTGAGTGAAATGGACTGAAAGAAGAAACCAAAAAAACAGAATATTTTATTGTAAATGAAAAAATTGTTATTTTCATTAATAAAGAAGGCCAGTATCTTATGAACTAAAACTAATTATAGATTCAAAATATGTCACTTTCAATAGTAACACCCTATTAATAAAGATTTTATTAACTTTCTTTTATAAAGTGTATGATATGTAAATTTGGAAAAATCCAACTCGTAGAGTTATTCGACAGGATGGTGATAGAGCACTGTGTAAAAATCAGTAACTATATAACTAGCCAAATTTAGTAATTGTCTCATTGTTATTATAAACTAAATAATTATACATAAATTTGAAAATGTTACAGTATCATTGACAGAGACATAAACATCTTTATTTAACTCCATAGGTGCATATGTTTGATGCAAGTCAAAAGAAAATGCTTGGTTTCATTATCATTTTCATTATCAGTCCTTTATTAAGATGTTTTGAAATTTGCTTTAAAAACCGAAAAGTTCAAAGACTTAATGTCATTGCCAATCACGTTATAGAGTTTAATATTAGGAGGGTTACGTACAGAGTTTGTAAGGCGACGTCTTTGTAACAGAAGAGTGTTCGAAGATCGAGTATTGTAGTCATGATTACAAGAAAGCTTAGGCAGGGTTCCGAAGTTTCGATGTATTTCAAGTAAATTTTGGCGTATAATTATACGAGGGAACGGCATGATACACATGACGTGTTCACCCTTTATTAATCTATTATTAAAGCTGAAGTTAATTATTTGTGTCTTGCTGTTATTTAGTTTAAGCTGATTGCTTAATATAAATAATAAAGAGTAGCGAGCCCAGAATGGAATCCTGAGGTACGCCATTGGCAATTACTTGCTTATCTGATAATTGACCATTCACCGAGACAACCAGTGCGTTAAATACAACTTTATTAACTTGTCAATCAAGATAGGGTGAGATACACAATCGACCGCCATACTAAGGTCGTATAAAATCGCTATTCACAAATTAACCCCATCCAGATTCTCGGCTACGTAGCTCACTGTCTCAAGAATTGTCTGAATAGCGGACCGGTCACTTATAAAGTCATATTGATCATTAGATAATAAAGCAAATTTATTTAAGTAAGAGATTAGTCTATCTTTATCAACTGCTTCAATCACTTTTCTAAATAACGGAACAATTGGTCAGTAATTATTGTCGATGTTATTTTCGTCCCCCCTTTTGAACGCTGGCAAAATCTTACTAATTTTAAAGACATTGGGAAAGTGCCTTCCACAAAATATTTATTCATTATTTTCAGTAAAGGAGCCACAATATGCAAAGCATTTTTTTAAACAGTGGTTTGTATCTTATATATATATATATATATATATATATATATATATACATGTACATATATGTATATATATATATATATATATATATATATATATTATATATATATATATATATATATATATATATATATATATATATATATATATATATATATATATATATATATATATATATATATATATATATATATATATATATATATATATATATATATATATATATATATATATAAAACGTTTAGAATTATTAAATTTATTTATAACATTCAAAATTTTCGCAGACGGTCGACAAAAAAAAGGTCGATTTAGGTACTGAGAAGCCCCTAAATAAACCTAAATAAAGTTGCGGTTGGGAAAGAGCTTATATTTGTACTAGAAATAGTACAAAAATAACCTAAAGTTTCTGGGTCTAGTTCATGTCGATTATCCAGTTAAAAACCCTCTCGAAAACAAGCTTCACATGAGGTCTGAAATTTTAAATTTTTAGATACAGCCCTTTTACTGCATAATAATTGCTAATATATTAACATTTTTTAACTACATGTACGTTAGGGTTAAGTAAAATGACGTCCTTATAGACGACACTTCGCCCTTTCAGTTTATATATGTTTATATACCTTATTGTATTAAGTCTGGAACTAAATAAAGATGAATTATGATTATTACTATTATATCTCGTAATAAAATGTTATGTATAGCCAACTAACACATATATGTTTAACATAAATAATAAAGGAACCTCAGATAAGCCGTTATTTAAGTAATATATCTAGGTATATGCCAGACGCCGAGTTGGCAAAGTATCTAACCATATAGATCTTTGCAGGTAATACACTACACTATAAGTTTGGATATTAGAAATGTTATTACAGAATAAAAATACTGCGGTCATAAATACATACAAGGTATTGCAATATTATAAATATACCGCGAAATTGTGAAAATAACATAAGAAGTAGGCTGGCTTAAAAACGGAGAATGGTCATTCTCATAATAAACCTATAATTAGTACTGGTCAATGTACTACGACGCATTCTATCTTGACAGTTCAGAAATTATGATACCTTCACGCATATAGATTTTACCCCTGAACTACTGTAGCAATTTTTAAAGAGCATCTAAAATCTGTTGCTGAAGATAAACATTATAAAAAGATTGACTCAATGCCTTTCAAAATTTATTCTTCTATATTAGTTTTGTTACCTGAACATTGAACATTAATGTAAAACATTTCTAAAGAAGTAGTATAATTATTGAACTTGTAAACGCATATAGGAAATGAGGATAATATCAATTCTTCCCAGACTCTTAGGGATTCCCTGGAATTTTTTTTCGAGCAAATCTAAAGAGTTGGACAGCAACTCCTTCAGGCCATATACTAGCATCGTAGACTTTTTTTACATAGGAGAATAAATTTTGACAGGCATTGAGTCCATCTTTTTATAATTTTTATCTTCAGCAACAGATTTTAGATGCTCCTCCAAAATTGCTACAGTAGTTCAGGGGTGAAATCTATATGCGTGGAGGTATCCTAATTTCTCAACTGTCAAGATAGAATGCGTCGTAGTACATTGACCAGCACTAATTATAGGTTTATTATGAGAATGACCATTTTCCCGTTTTTAAGCCAGCCTACTTCTTGTGTTATTTTCACAATTTCGCGGTATATTCATAATATTGCAATACCTTGTATGTATTTATGACCGCAGTATTTTTGTTCTGTAATAACATTTCTAATGTCCAAACTTATAGTGTAGTGTATTACCTGCAAAGATCTATATGGTTAGATACTTTGCCAACTCGGCGTCTGGCATATACCTAGATATATTACTTAAATAACGGCTTATCTGATGTTCCTTTATTATTTATATTAAACATATATGTGTTAGTTGGCCAAACATAACGTTTCATTACGAGATATAATAGTAATAATAATAATTCATCTTTATTTAGTTCCAGACTTAATACAATAAGGTAACACATATAAACTGAAAGGGCGAAGTGTCGTCCATAAGGACGTCATTCTGCTTAACCCTAGCGCACATGTAGTTAAAAAATGTTAATATATTAGCAATTATTGTGCAGTAAAAGGGCTGTATCTGAAAATTTTACATTTGATTTTCAATCCTTATTAGAACCTTGATTTAAACCACATTAATTAATAAAACTTTCCCTTTTACTGCTTCCTTATTTACATAAGACCTCATGTGAAGCTTGTTTTCGAGAGGGTTGCCAACTGGATAATCGACATAAACTAGACTCGCACCTAATAAGTGTAATCTGCAGCTTCGTGCCAAATTCCACCCACTCACAGAAGTTGTTCTTTGGTGTTTTCCAAAGCTAGCCTCAAACCCTTGGCAAGACTTTTGTTACATTCTTGATATAATTACTTTCCTAAATTCAGAGATCTCCATGGAATTTTCTATTTTGTCCAAGTGGTCAATGGTGTCAAGTGGTTTGAATTCGGGGCTAAAATGAATAGTCACAAGCAATTATTTATATATTTATTTTAGCTGGATGTAATAAAATACATTTCAATTTTGAATATTAAAACTAGTGGTGGAAATTCCTATAAAACTTTATACATTTTGTGTACGATTTCCTATTTCACCCATACTTTTTTGTTTTTCTGGTACATAGTTTTAATTATAGGAATTAGGTTTTATTTGTTCTAGTAAAATGTTCGTTTAAATGTAATAAAATTTTCCATGTTGCGATATTCCATTGCTGTACGGAGAGGTATTCTTCCCTGTTAAGACAACAAAATATTCTATATGCGAATACAGAACCCAATTATTAACAACATCCATGTATCTATATCTTTTCAAATTTTTTTTAAAGAAAACTTCAACAATCCCTGAATAATTTAAAATACAAACCTCAAACGCATTTTTCCTCTATTTCATCAATTCATTTGGACTTACCGTAAATATATATATAAAGCTATAAATAAACGTATTATAGCTGCTTTTATATAACTTTCATATATATATATATATATATATATATATATATATATATATATATATATATATATTTATTTTTGTTTTGTTTTCCAAGTCAAAGGCAAATATATATGTTTTTCTATTCTAAGAAAATAATGAAAACTAGGAAATATTTTTGATTGAAGGAAAATAACTTAAGTTGTTATCCTAAATCAAGGACACATCGAATTGTTAAAATAAGTAAAGTTAATAGAAACTGATTTTCTGACTTTTGACGGAAGTAGTCAGGGAAAACTACCTTTATCTTATAGTGTAAATCACAAAGTATGCTTGAAAGCAGTACGTATATACATTTGTTAATAATAATGATTAATGGGCTTTATTGCAATACAAAAAAAAATAAATTTCCTTTACCTTGAAAATCCTTCATTATGAATATTACCTTTTATTAGGAATAGTAAAGTGTGAAGCACTTTAGTTCAGTACATAGTTATTTAGGAATACATACATACTCTCATTTCAAACATTTTTATTGGACGCCGTTTTGTTCCAATATTTTGGATCCCTACTAATATTTTATCGGTTTCTACTTGGGACACACTTGATATTGGACTTAATTTAAAATTAATTCAATAAGTAGTAATTTACAATCAATTGAATAAGAAGATTTTTTTACGTTAATTTTTTAATATGTTATTTAGCCGCCCTTTTGTTCCGCAAGAACACAACTTTGCCAGCTTATCTCTATATCACCCTTAATGCTTGCGCAAAATTTCAAATTTTAGTATATAAGAAATAAGTAGTTTTTTCAGACTGATTTTTTAAATGTTTTATCAGGCCTCCATTTTGTTTTGCTATCTTATATTCATACCAAACTGTTACCAGTTCATTCTTCCTCCGGCACACTGGATTTTTTCCAAATTATTACCAGGTCATCCCCATGTGAGCCTTAATTTTTAACTAAAATTTGAAGTCAATTTGATGAGTTATTTTTAAGCTATGCCTTGAACTGACAGACAGACAGACAAAGCGACAGGTGGACCGACGGAATTGATGAAACATATTTTTTACCATCTAGGGACGCTAAAACGCGAATATATAATAATAAAAAAAAAAATAATATTTAAAATAATATATTAACTAAAATTTTATCTGGCCTCCATTTTGTTCGGCCATCTTGAATTATTATCAAAGTTTTACTAGTTCGTCTCTATACTACAATTAGTTGTGGCACAAAATTTGAAATCAGTTCAATAAGTAGTTGTCTCAGTAGTTGTCATCTTCTATTCGTACCAAAATTTTACCAGTTGATTCCTACATAATACTTGATTTTGTGCAAATTGGATAACTAGTTTTTTAAGTAACCGCTTTTTTAACGTTTAATTAGGCCACCATATTGTTCCGGCATATTGGATTTTTACTAAAATATCACCAGGCATACCAATGAGTCTTAATTTTTTACTAAAATTTGAAGCCTGTCTGATGGGCACAAACCGACAAAAGGACCCACGGAATTTATAAAACATATTTTTTAGCTTCTAAGGATGCTAAAACGCGAAGATATGTAAAACCTGAGGGGGTGATTTTATTTGGCTGTCATTTTGTTCGGCCATCTTGAATTAATACCACAGTTTTACTAGTTCAACTCTATACTACAATTAGTTATGGTACACAATTTGAAATCAGTTCATTAAGTAGTTTTTTCAGGCTGAATGTTTAAATATTTTATTAAGCCGTCATTTTGTTTCGCCATCTTGGATTCGTACCAAAATTTTACCAGGGGATTCCTACATAATATTTGATTTTTGTACAAATTTTGAGATAAGTTGCATAAGCACTTTCTTAGTAATGTTTTTTTGGAATCGAAAATATATGCTTTTCATCATCTAAGGACTCTGAAACGTAAAGTTCTGAAAAAATGTCGGCGAGTGACTTTTCACTTCTAAATATTTATATATATATATATATATATATATATATATATATATATATATATATATATATATATATATATATATATATATATATATATATATATATATATATATATATATATATATATATATATATATATATATATATATATATATAGTCAAATTAACATACATTTGGAAACAGTCATTAAGTGTTCCGATTAATGAGGTTTGAGTGACGTAAAAATATCAATTTCACAGAAGAATATACTATAATTATAAAGTAACCGATCTGCAAAAGCGAATAAAATGATAATTCATTCTGTGAACTTGAAATATTGATAGTGGTGTTGTTCAGGTACAGAATCATGATTTTGTTCGGCAGAATGCAATCAGTTAATGAGATAGAAGTGTCGGATTTTATATAAAAAAACAAACCAAATTTAATATTTTGATCGACGGAATTTTCAATTTCTTAGAGTATGTCTCTATAGAATTGTGCTTATCTGGAATAAAATATGTTATCCTCACTATTCACGGACCCCTAACATGAATTGCAATTTATTTTTTATCAATCTTGGACAACCAACATATTACAAGATAATTTGAGTGGGCTACTTCAATATTGATTGTTTTATTATTGGTAGTAATTTATATGAAATACTTCGTAAATTTAACACGAAACAATTAATTTCTGAGCTGACAAGAATATCCAATCAAACGTCTTTTTTGACAATGTGGTTGATCCACATTTATCACATATCACTGTCTAGTATACTTTAATTTAAAATAAGCCAGGTCTCCAAACCTTTATTTAAACACTTTAAATATCTACTATTTTCAGGCAGATTTGAAAATGTTACGCTGGAAGGTTGTTTCTGATATTCTCAACATTGATAACAAAATTTCGTTCGTTTGCTATTTAATTCTACTTTTGTTTGAGAACCAATAAGAACATTTCGGCAAAAGAATAATTTTAAACAAACCCCGTGGCTAACCGAAAACTTTAAATTAATCTAAAAGCTGCGTAATAATGCTTTAGAACAGATTGGATTATTATGAACAACTTCGTAGATTTATTACTGCTGTAACTCTGAGAAAAAGACGTATATGTGCCACCGCTCGTGCTAATACAACATATGACGTTCTACGTGGAAATGATAATAATAAAATAAACGCTTTAGTCCTTTGAAACTTGACCAAAGCTTCTGGCTTGCTGAATCAAAAGGCAATTGTTCCTCTTATTAACTATCTCGAATTTTAAGATGGTGTTCGAGAATTTTTCTAGTCATATTTATGCGTCACGAGTATTTTCTGAAAGGCAAGTGATAACGTCTGGCACTCTGCAGAGAAGTATACTTGGCCCTTTGTTATATACCTTATATACATCACAATTTAACAAACATATCAAACACTACCACTATCACCTTTACGCAGATGACACTTCTATTCTTCTTCACTATCTGCTTGCCATTCGATTCAATTCATAGTAATATGGCGAATTGTCACATGTTTAAACTCGCAATCAATCACATTCTAAAAATTAACCCTAGTAAATCATCCGTAATTGTATTCGGCAACTGAACACATTGCAGTTTGGCCAAAGACGACTTAGATATCCCAATGGACAACGCTTTTATACCTTTTGTCTATACCTGCAAAACGCTGGGACTGCAACTTGCGTTTTAAACAGCATGTAACTAATAAGCTGAAGGTAGCCTATTCAACCCTACAATTACTTTTTTCTCATCGCTACCAGTGACATTGCTACACCCCATTAGCCCCCACAATGCAAGGGGAGGAGGGGGGCTAATTCTAAGGAGCGGGCGATAATATGCAATGGCGCTTAAAGAAAACTATATCTTTGTTTTTCTCTCGTGTTATCAGTTTTCAATCATTGCGACTGCGTTTACAGACCTTGCCTTGACAATATTGATGTTATTTCAATTGTTTTTTTATCAAGTAATGACAAATTAGATCATTCGATATACTGTATGGAGCAAAATAGAAAGCGTAAATTGAAAAAGAAATATATATGATTTTCAAGCAATTACTCGTTGTTTAAATTTAAAATGAAAAATAAATGGAACCTTGTTTTCAATATCGTTTTTTTTGTTAATTGCGAACTTTTCTTTATGTATTTTATTCATTGTAAGAAAATCCTTTTGAGTTATGTTCAGTGTGTAAAATTTTTGTTTCTTTTTTTAATTAGATGTGTGTCAGATACCTATATATTCTGAAAGATCACAATATTTATTAAGTCCTGTATCATTTTGTGTAATGCAATTCTTTTACTTAATCTTTGTTTAGTTTGACCAATGTATTTTTTATCACAATTAGAACAAGGAATAAGATAGACTTTATTCTATTCCTTGTTAGTAATACTGATTTAAAACTTGATCTTTAGCTTTTAATTTACTATACAAAATACCAATGGTTTAAACATTAGGTTGCTCGATTTAATTTTGGGTGTACTAGTTTTTCAATTCTATTTTCTAACTTAAAGTTAAATTAATTTTTCATTTATAATTACATCAACCAGTACTGGTAGGTTTCATATACCACTCAGTAACTAATTGATTAAACCCAACTTTTGACGTTTGTATTAAAAATTTGAATAATCTCATCGCATTTATTATATGGCAAACAATTTTTGTTGTCAAAAATTAATCTAATTTTCATATATTTCTGAAAAATATGTTATGTACAGAACCCTGACGAAGAAATAAATTATTTTGAAATGTAGGCTAATTAAAAATCAAATGCGAATTTTTGGCACAATGCCCATATATATATATATATATATATATATATATATATATATATATATATATATATATATATATATATGTATATTGCTTCCTATCAAATTGAAAAATAAACTACATCTGTCACGTTTCGGAATAATTTAATTAGGCTGTCTGATCGAAATTTCTCCTAATATATTATAATTTACTAAAATGAGGTAAGTTACTCTTAGTTGAACTACGTTCTTTCTCTAAATGAACAAAGAAAAAGGCGTCTATTATACATGTATGTGTCCGTATAATTTTTTATGTGTATATTTAGGTATATACGTATATCAATATGAATGTGTATTGTTTATTCTATGTATGTTGTTTCTATATATCTTTCTATATATAAATATTCACCAGATTTGCCTACATATACAGCTGGCAGTCAAGCATATGCCTTTCTCAAGTAGTATTGTGTATTTTTTGGACTTAAAAATACTTTTATAAAAACCTTATAGGATCTAATATATTTATCACATTTTCAAAATTATAAGTTTGTGATATTTATTGTACACTATGAAATAAATATATTTTTGAATTTGAATATATATATATATATATATATATATATATATATATATATATATATATATATATATATATATATAATGAACTATTTAAAAAAGTTCTAATATACTAGAAGGATTCACAACAGAGCGTCCATATTCCTTGATGAAATTTTTAAAGAATGTTATGTTTCGTCAAAAAGCTTTTTAAAAAATTTTCTTTAGAGTAATAGTCTGATATTCTAGCCTTTTATCATAACATCAGTAGTCTTATTCATACAAAGTTTAGAATAATAAATATATAAAATAAAGAAGTTGAGAGAGGTGGGCATTATACATGATCACCCTAGACAGTAAATTGAATAAGAAATATTTCTCGCTCTTTTTTCACCATTTTAGGTAATGCGAACAAACCAAATAGTAAGAGTGACATACAGAATTTTAAATATAATTATAAATAACGTTCAGACGCCCTTTAAGATTTTATTAAACATTTAACCAACTCTCAAAGCTATATTCAAGCCTGCGTTGTATTCCTAAGTGTGGGTGATACAGACCTATCGATTCACTTATGTATGTATTAAATGTACTACCCGTAATATTATGCACTATAGTATCTAAGTCAAGTGCATCTGAAAAAAAAATGCGAAAATAAGTATTTTATTTAATTATATTTCATTATCTGCTAAACTGGAGTTAATTCCATTAAACTGGAAACTTCTTTCGGAATATCCTGAGATGGCCTAGAGCTACCACTACTTACAGACGAAAAAACGGAGCCTTTGCTAGTGGCAGTTTAGAAACTATAACTTTAAAACTATACTTATACCTATATACAAAATTATATCATAAAAAATTAGGACATATTCATCCAAACCGCGTTTCCATGTTTTCTGTGCAGGACTCTTGTTATATGCAAATTAGCTTAGAAATTCGCTTAGAAAAGGCCCTTGCACTAATATCCGAATAATTTTAGGTACTAGGCTCAAAAATTATTTACATGCAAAGTTTGTAAAAGCCCATAATCCAGATATTAAAATTTAACTAAGCATGAAACAGGGCGGCACAGACTGCATAAACTAAATAGTACGAAACAAGGCAGAAAGCGAAATAACGGGTAGAAATCCAAAAGTGCGAAATGGGAAAATGTTGTGCATAATAACGTCACGAGCTGAGAATATGACTTTATACTTTAATGCAAAAGTAATGTATTTTTTTTTGGTATGCTTTTAGGGAATGATCATAATTATTTTTAGCAAGAAAAAAACTAGTTTTACGTAAAAATATGGTTTTTAAAGACCACAGAAAAATGCTAGCCCTTGTATTCCGAACATCCTAATTCTCTGCGTTACACTTATAAATAAAAAGTTTTATAAGATTTACATTCATGGTTTGCAATATAGAATTATTTTAAGAGTTCATGTAATACACGCAATCTTTTAATTCTATATATCCGATTTACACTAGTCTTAAGAATATCACATTAATTGAACGCCGTAAAATGAACGCGTGGCACTTAATCGCGGCCAATTTGACACGTACAACAGTCGGTCGCGCACTACAATTATTGTACATTGGTGAAATTGAATGCTTGCTGCAATTGTAATGCTGTAGGAATCAACAGGATTTCTTATCGAAAAATTCATATATTCAATGAAAATAACAATATTCTGCAAATGGGTATTTCTGATAAGTGTGCCCATTTAATACTTTTTTATTTAGAGAATATGTAAAACAAATATGATAAATTTAACCAAGTGACACAAACGAAGGTAAACTGTATATTATTCAACGACCTAATACAAAAATACGTAACTAAAAGATGAGCTAAAAGTATCATTTTTTTTTAAAACTTATCCCTTGCGTACTCCCACCCAAATTGTCGGCAAAGTGTATGTTATTCACATTTACTAGGAATCAAACACATGCATCACAAACACACCGTCCGATATTGTCATAACTTAAGCCGCGCACACGCCACCTCTTAATGGATGTTGAACATAAAATCTAGTCATCCTCATTTGCAAAATAAACAAATTAAAAAATTGTTATCTTTAATTAATAATAAGTAATAGATTATAGCAACTAAAAACATCGCAGTGTCATAATAGCATAGAGTATAGTTATGATGAAGTCTCCACGAAGCGAAATAATTTTAGTGGTTGGTTAATCTAAAAAAATTTTTAATTAATATTCAGTGAAATTTTTATATGTATATATATATATATATATATATATATATATATATATATATATATATATATATATATATATATATATATATATATATATATATATATATATATATTACATTTTTATTGAGTTCTGTAATTTCGCTTGACGTTTGTGTGTCGTAGAAAAATCCCCGTGCGGTATTCTCAACATTTGAAGACCCAAAACCTTCTCTAGGAACGTCTACTAGAAGATCCGTAGGCTTTCTAAACTTTTTAATGATATATTATTTTCTTTTATTAAACAGAGGCTTCTTTTCCTTAGGAGTTCTCCATATTGAAAAATCTAATCTATCGGCAATATGCAGTAAGCATTTAAATGCTCGGATATAGACATGGAGCGGTGACAATTCGAAATTCAAAGCCGATGTATTATTCACGACAAAACTGTTTTCTAGATTACTGAAATCTTTTGGACCTGCTCCACAAATGTAACATTTTTGAGATAATCAGTTTATCATAGCGTTACACAACTTTCGGTCAACCATTGTAAAAAACATGACCTATTGAACTGAATATTTTTACCTATCGACAAATATGCTTCTGAGTCTTGCCAAATTCTTCTTTGATTATATCACATGTTTCTTTACTACATTGAACTCGTAGCGATCTGAAATATCTGGTAAATAATACTCTCGGATTTTTCCAGAAAATTGTTTGTTCTTTTTGTCAACAGTTAGTCGTGATAGAACAATGGAAGATGTCAATATAGTTGTGTCATTAAACAAATCAGACTCAAAGATTTTTTTAAAAGAATTTTTTCCTCCGATACCATCTGCACCACATTTAAGGTACATCTTAAGTTTAATTGGAAAATCATCACAGTCTGATGCGAAAGAAAATAATACATCTTTTTGGGACTCCATCAGTCTTCTTGAAGTATTGTTAAGTAGAGATTGAAGATCAACCTTTGAAACCTACTCTGAAATTGCTATGTTAGTTGGATAATAATTTGTCTTAGTTGCAAGAATAGGCTTGTAAGTGGGCAATACATCTTTAAAATGTTTTGATTTCAACGCGTTTCTAAGGAGTTGGTATTAAGCTTGTGGCAATTTTAAATCAATAAATAAAGCTAAAGCTTCGACGAAAGAAAATTGGCCAAAATGGCTATCAATTTCGTTCGGTGATTTTTTCAGTTAAGTGCATTTCGATGGTGTTTCAGTTAAACTTTGAACCACCATAGAAGCATCCCTGCTTCCACTAGGCCTAAAGCTTACTGTGGTAGCAAAACTTAGTTCTTCCTTTGAGTGATCTAACAAAGGGTTAACTAGTCTTTATTTCGTTTTTGTGCTGGCAGATTCAAATGAAATTTTGGTGTCCGCCAGTTAAGCTTGAACTACCTGTCACTAAGAGTATGCCTTCTGACCACGACTTATGGTATTTGCGAAAATTATTCAATGAAAAACTATTTTTTTTTACTTTCGATATAAAATAATAGAAAATGAGCGCAGCTGAGTCTCAACATTTCTTCGTCGTGAGTAAGAGACTTGGCATCCAAAAAATGCGTGACAACCTCCCACAAAACACTCAAACTGGACTTATAAGTTGGTTTTAAAACGCCTTTTTTCTTGAGGGCTTTGAAGAGTTTCTGTCAGCTAAACCGGTGCAAGACTCCTAAAAAATATATTTTTCATTAAAATTGGTCACTACTTGTTGGTAACACGAATGCTCTACTCAAATATAATAATTTTAGAAAAAAAGAGAAATTTGAATGTTTTTAGCGAATAAATATTGATTTTTCTCAGCGATTTGGTAACGCCCGGAAAAAAGTAAACATCACCAGAAACTAGAGATAAGGCATCAAAATTTCCTAATAACAATTGGTAACTAGTGGTAACTCAAAAGAGCGACTTCATCAAATATATCGATATCTAGAAAAAACTGAAATTTGGATATATTTAGAGAAAAGTCACAGCGGTTTTTCGTACTTGTAAATTTGTAATTTTTTTGCATTTACCTCGCTGAACACAGAGCTACTGAATTTGGTTGATATTAAAATTACCATAAATAAATGAATTTGCACCATAACGAAAATATATGTACATTTTCATATTATTTGGAATGTCCACTATCTATACCTATTACTATCATTTTTTTCATTGATTTTGAAAAAATCGGTTGTGGCGCGCTAGAATTCCAATCCGCTGGACTGTGCAGCGATCCCTCTGCAGACACATTTGAAAATAAGAAAAATCAGATTGCCTGGTAAAATTTATTAGTTAGTACACATAACATGCTGTATGGGTGGAAGTGAGGCCATCTTTTTCTCATAACTAAAAAGATCTTAGTCTATCTTTAGTTTTAGGGGCAGACATCATATGTGTAATATGCCTACCTACTATCAGGCACATAATCTTCCAGGTACCAGATGATGTAAGTAACCCGATATTTTAAGGTTATAAAATATTGCCGGGGATGGCCCCATTTCCGCCTAGACTTCACAGACGTTGTACTTGCCTACTAGTATTCCAGGACCATAAATTTTCCATGTATCAGATGAAGTAAGTAAATCAATTTTTGTAGCTCTTAATGCTGCTGCCGAAGAGAAGGCCTCACTTGCGTACAGGCAGCACTTATGCGATATGTATACTAATCGTAAAGGTGACTTTAAGAGATGTATTGGCATTTTTTCCCTGTGTTTGGTATGGTATGTACCACACCATGCAATTTAATATAAGATCAATTTCTGCCCTTGAGAACATATTTACTACTATCTCTTCTGATGATTTCAAAAATTATTCGTTTGATGTGTGGTCTGTCGGATCATTGGGAGTTTTTTTTTTCAACACACATTCGTGGTATCATCTTCCGAGGACAGAATAAGAGTTAACTAGAGACCAGTTATCGAACAGACCTTTTTGCTCTGTACAACAAAATGGAGGATTTTGACTGGAGCTCCATCACTGGGTTGGGGCGTAATGTTGATGTCAGATTTCAAAGGTTTATCAATGTTATATATAATACTGTTCAGAGCAGTTCTCCTTAGAAGTGAAAAGTATGGGTAGTGAATAGTAGCCCGTACACACGGCTGTTTAATGTACTGACAAGGTCAGGGATATGAGAGACAGACTACGTCTGAAAACTGATTACGACAAATATTTATTTAACGCTAGTAATAAACAATCTACAATATGAAACCTAATTAAGGTAAACTGTAGGTCTTTGCACATATGTATTTGATCTAATCTTAATGTCTCGAATTTTAACAAGTATTTTATCAGCATAGCTTATGAGTTGGTCTCTAATCTACCTCAGCTAAGTAAGCCTTTCAATGACTAGCTGGAAACTGGTTTCAAGTATGATAACTTCAAATTTTGACATGGTCCGAGGTAAATTATCTAATCTTTAAAATAGCAAGAGTAAGGACTATTACTTAAAGCTCTTAAACACCTTGTTATCTCTCCTTTAACGAACCTATTTGATAAGTATATTTCCATCTGCATTAGAGCTTACAAAAGTTGTTCCTATTTTCAAGATTGAGGGTTTAATTGATAATCACACCAATTACCGTCTAAATTCCTTACTCCTGTTCTTTCTAAAATTCTGGAATCCCTAACGAAAGACGACCAAGTCAATACATATTTTAAGAACAGTGGTATGTTCATACACAGTCAGTTTGGCTTCAGAAACAATAAATCTACTACTTTGGCAATAAATATTCGGGTTCGAGGAGGGTTCGGACGGTGGATTGGACAGCTATTTTTTTTAATTTGATAAAGGGCTTTGATTGTGTGTATTTGATATTCTGCTACAGAAACTTTCTTTTTACACTTTCACACCAGTGTTACCTTTGTTAAATTTATATGAAAGAAATCAGTATGTTCCTTATAACAAGAATATATCTAACAGGGAAATTATAAAACATGGTGTGCCGCAGAGCTCTGCTCTGGGATGATTGTTGCTCCTTGTATATATAAATGGCCTTTCAAACTAAGCTACTAGTTCCAATTTGATTCTCCTTGCCGAAGATACCACTGACGTACAGGCATTGCCATCTTTCAGAGACCATCTACAGCATTATCTCTGATAGGCAGCTTGGGATTCAAGACTGGTTCCAAGCTAATCAGCTTAGTTTTAACCACTCAAAGATACAAAATATTAACTTTTCTCTTAGGAACTCGTAACCCACTTTACATGTCACTCAAACACTCCAAAATTACGTAACTTATTCGGAGCCTTGACAGGAGTGTGTCAAGGGAGACAATAATTTTAACATATCATGGATATCTCTGCTACAACATGTCTTATGCTATCTTAAACTGGGGCTACTCTTCACACGCCTCTAAAATATTTCATTCGCAGAGGAGATGCATTCGCATTATTAAGGGGCTTGCTTTTGAGGATTTCTGTCGCTACTGTTTTGGAGAACACATGTTTCTAACCTATTCCTGTATTTATATTGTAGAGAGCCTGGCATAACTAAGAAAAAACGTTTCGAAATTTAGAACTCATCGCGGTATTCACCCCCTCGTAATAACGCTAATATTCTCCCGGACTATCATAGACTAGAGAGAACTCGCAGAGGCACTGTTTACTACTGTGTGGTCTTTAACAAAGTCTTACCTGCATACATCAAAGCATTGCTAAAGAGTTATTCCCTAAAAGGGTTAACAAATATTTTATCCCAAAATCATTTTATTCATTTGAGGACTACCAAATAATAGTTTTAACGATTTTGTATAATTGTGATAGGTCTTTTAATTGTATCCACCAAAAGTAAGATATAATGCTAGTTATCTGGCTGTTAAACTACATGTTATATATTTTGGATGTATTTCAGTATGTAAGTAACTCTAGTTCAATCCCCTGGCCGGTCCATTTTTTTACCTCAATTTTTCCATTTTTTTACTTTTATCGCTGACGTGTTAAAGCACTTTTAAGTCCGATTGCCGCTCAAGTAAAAAAGGGTCGTCGTATTTGCCTACTAATATACTATTACCAGATACGTACATTTTCCTAGTAACTTATGTCATCACTATGTAAACCTTCAATTAAAACATGACCTTTTCATGTATCAGGTGACATAAGTGATTTTGTGCTCGCTGCTTGGGCTATAATAATTAGCATGTATAATTAGCAAAGTAAAATAAAATATGCTGAAAACCGCATGTAAATATCTTTTGGAATAAAAAATTACTAGCAATAATAAAATATTTTGACCATTAAAGTAAAAGAGCTTCATCGTTAAAGTATTTTATACAAATCTGAAAATCAAAATTAAGCTGATAAAATTGCATTGTTTTTCGAATCTGTCTAATTTTGCTCGCCGATTAAGAGTATTTAAACCCTCTTGAAAAGTTTTCTCCCGTTTTGGAGATCAATTTCTTAGTTTCGAATTTGAGAGTTTTCTACTTGACGAAAGTTATAAAAGTAACACGCCTAAAGGTGTAAACGCAGGGGAAGGAAAAATTCCGCAAGAAATTGAAATATAACATTTTGCTTTTAAATTAACTGAATAAATTTATGGGAAGTTGCTTTTGATATATTATACTAAGATCACTGGACCTATTTCTGCTTAGAAGCTGTTTTAAAAATGATATGAGTATTATGTTAGTAATAATTGGAAACAATTTAGTCAGTCTAATAATATATATTGTAGGTTTAGAAATTTAGTCATAAAGTGTTTTATTTTTAAGTTTTTTAGGCGTCATCGAGATTTTCTTAGTTATATACATTTTACTTTTATTACTGCGTTGCCTTGGTCAATATCTAAAATTAGTATTGTTTTGCGAAAATGACTTAAGTTTATTAGTTTTATTTTTTATAAGGCTCGCCACCTAGGAAAAAAAACGAAAACCTTTCTCGCGCTCTATCGAGTTTGTATGTTTAAGGGGAGGGACGGTTTTATGCTCTAGAGCTAATGCATTGCATTATTTTTCTAAATAATCATTTTGATGTAAATTATATTTTAGGACTCTCGGGGATGGTTCATATCCCTAAGGCTAACCTATCTAGTGTGAAAACTATATTTAAATACAAAACAATAATACACTCGACTATATCATCGTTTGTTAAATGATATACACGGCTTTCAAATACAATTAACTATATATTTCTATAATAATCTCCGGGGCTGTGTAATAAATAACAAAATAGAGAGGTTTGGTTCGGGAATTTATTGTTACTACTAAATCGATCAACAATAGTTTTAACCACACTACACCACAATTAATACGTTCTGGGCACGCGTTTCGCTAACCAAGTTAGCATCATCAGCAGATGATATAAACTAAAGTAACGTATCCTAACCGAGACTATTATATTTTAGGATAAGTTACTTTAACTTATATCATCTGCTGATGATGCTAACTTGGTTAGCGAAACGCGCATCCAGAACGTAACAAATTGTGGTGTAGTGTGGTTAGAACCCTTGTATTTTGATCTATCTTCCATCACAGGTTCCAGCGTTAGGACTACTACTAAATGAACAAAATTATCGATTTGATGCTAAAACAGCAAATGTACAGAAAAATAACTACGTAAATGTTTTAGTAACCGATTCTCCATTCATATATGCTTGAAAGGAGATGAAAATAACAACACGAAAATTATCAGTTTATGTATATTACGTATTTTATCAAATATTGTATACTACATATTACATGACATATACAATATTATAAAAAAGTTGTTAAAAAAAGTTTTATTTGTTTCTGTCACCCTGAACAAAATCCTCTTATGCACGTGTTTTATGTTATGTTGATAAGTTAAATTTAAACAGGGGGAAGTGGGGCCATTGATATATGGAACAATATGATAAAAAGATCATGAATCACAAAATTCGATAAACAAAAGTGTATGCCCCCGTCGATAGATGGCGTTTACAATCCTGAATCACGCCATAAAACCCAAGCGGCGTCTGACGTCTGTTCTGACTTAAACCGATTATAAATTTAAATTTATAATCTTAAAGTTTTTTTTTCAGTTTGGTGGTCCCATAAATTAATAGTGTAATTATATCTGCGTGTTTTTAATTTTTGGGGTAAATTATACTGTATAAAATATATTATGCGTTTTTGTATATATATATATATATATATATATATATATATATATATATATATATATATATATATATATATATATGTAACCTACGTTTGTATTAAACTGTTCCTTATTACATGTTAATCTTATTATGACATACGTGTTTTCAGGTAGTATGATTCGAAATTACAACAGACTACAATACTTTAAGTAAAAAAGCGGTCGTATTCGATATACGATGGCTCATTATCAATACTATCTAAAATATAATATTAAACAACATCGCGTTAAAAAGGCTGAAATCAAAAACAAAGTTTAGGTAAATTCTTCAAAATATTGTTCGCAACACGAATTTTCTGCTTAAAAAGTGTGAAATTTTACACAAAAATTTTTGCAGGAACGTGTGATCGGAAAAAAAATAAATGAAGAGTCAGCTGCCTCCGAAATGATACATTCATCAGGTGAGAGGATCTTGTTGGAAACTAAGATTTACACAGATACTCTTGACAAAAATAGACAAGATCTAGAAAACGTAAAGAATCAAAAACGAATAAAAAAAAACGAAAACAAAAAGGGAAGAAAAAAAGCACTAAACTTAGAACTGGAGAATTCCAGAAAAGGTTTGAGTGTGGCCTAAATACAACCAGCAAATCTAAAAGGTTTAAGTGCATGGATACTTGATGATGCTAAAGTTGTAGCCGATAATACCAGTATGGCAAAATAATGAGATTTCCTTTTAATTAAGTTTGAAAAACAAACCAATCTCAGTCGTAGGAAATCCAAGGTTTTTTACTTACCTGTTTATTTATTCAGACTTTCCAGTAACTTAATTAAGAAAAAGGGTTACATCCGAGATATTTGTATCATGTTAGTGATAATAGTTGTGCCCAAATGATGAATCATACTCCTTTCCACAGGCTTATCATCAATTTGGAAAAAAGTTTTAATTATTTTAGTGGTTATACGTCTTTAAATAGTAAGTGAAAAAACAAGCTACTGACGCCGACTTTGCTCTGAATTCGAACAAAAAAAGGGTCGATATCAAAGAAACGACAATGAATAATAAATACGACAATAAAATTATAAATATCCATGAAAAAATCTTCTAAAAAGAAATTAACCAAAATGCCAAATTTTAATTGAAGACATAATTACTTTTGAAGTTGAGATTCGGCAACTTTTGCTATTTCATAAAAACGCGGGGATTGAATGTAACTGATATGCTTCTTACAATTTATTTTTACTGCATAAATAATTTCTAAAACTTTATTGCTTTATGTACTGCACAGTAATAATTGATGGGTTAACATTTGCCGACTTTCTTTTTACGAGTATCGTGTATAAAAATAGTATATAGTACATTTAAAAAATGAATTGGCAGTCATACTGGTCTATTTAAAATTAAAAGATTTCTCCTCTACCTTGCTTTACATTTGAAGGTCGATCTTCAGAAATTAGAAAGTATTTTTGATTGTCATCAATACTTAATTTATTTTTTTTTTCATTCATAGCTCGACCTTAAATTCCAATAAGACGCCACGCCGACTCTTCTCTGAATTCGACCAATCGACAAAAGAAGAGAATTTCCATATCAAAAAAATTACAATGAATATTTGTATGCGTAGTTTTTCAATATTTTTTATGCACAATGGAAAGAGAGTTCTTATTTTTTATTTAATTTTATTTAAATTATAATTTAAATAAAATTTTGTTATTGAATTTAGTCTCAACTCGGCTTGTTAAAAAAAAATTTATTAGGCTTATCCAAAATAATATCTTCTAGGAGCCTTAAAATTTATACAAACTAAAATTAAACTAAATAGCTTCCTGAATAACACCAAATGGGACGAACAATCTGATACAGTAATTTACCATTCTACAACATCACAATCCTGTTCCTTCCAATAGGATACGTATTTAAATATATATAAATTTAACTTTAGAATGCGGATCTCGGGCCCATCCCAGCACCATTAAACCGAAATGGAGTTAAGTTTAAATAGCGGAGGAGAATAATGCATTGTGGTCCTTGGGGTTTTATTATTCAGACCAGTAAACCATAATATTTTCCAACAAAATAATACTTGACTGAATTTACTTGTCTAAAATCATTTATCTAAATTTATATAACAGGTCTATGATAAAGATTGAAAACTCAACATCACAAACGGTAATTTGGTGTATAATCATCATATGGAAATTTTCCTTCAGATGATGTAGCAAATAGAAGTAAATAAAAGCACAAGGAGGTTTCAAAATGAAACTAAAACATAAATGTTTATGTTTTTGGTTAAACATGGTGGTGATTCAGTCGAAGAAATATGGTCTAGTGAGAAAAATACTGGGAGAATGTTTGTTCCATTCAGAACCTCTCGATGTGGGTTAAAAATAAACTAGTCTATTATAGAGACATGCGCTTTACTCCAGGGATTCATCAGGGTGACAGGACACAAACAAAGAAAACCACTAAACAACGAAAATTACATGAATACATTTAAATAATTATGAAAGAAAAATCTGATGTAAGAGTATAATTAAATCGTTTCAAAAATAATGCAAAATGTAGGTAAATGTTGAGAAATAATATGCTAAAGATTTTATTAAGGTTGAAAGAATTAATACATTTTTAAAAAGTTTAGATTTTGTTCATTTTGTTTAAGAAATTAAAATTTGAGCGCGTGGGTTTTGTATTCAGATCTTGTCTACGATTTTAGGATACAGTTTACATATCATATGCCAATAATTTACCCTAGAAAGGCCTAACGAACTACTTAGAACTCATTAATACATGGGCTACTTATTTGTCTTTTCGCAAACTCATTTATTTGGATAGGTTGCTTTTCTTTAAAATGTTTAACGTTAGCCCTCAACAAAATAAGCAGCAGTAAGATTCACATCTAAAAAAATTCATGAACCATCGCAGAATACCAACACGTCCATGATCAATGCAAACTAATAGAAATAGGCCTGAATGATAGTTATCTTGAACCGATGAATATGCTTCTATAAAAGATTATATATTATGGACCATTCAAACTCCATGTCAAGACGATATCTACATGTTTACCAGCAATTGAAAACGTTTTTAGCTTTCCTATCAGTTAGTGCCTAGGATAAGCGAAGTTTCCCATGGTTATATAAAAGGAGCCCCCCCTCCCACAAATACAAAATACTATTTCTGTGTATTTTATTAAATAAACAATCCAAAATGTTATTTTTCTATTTTCAAAACGTAAAAGTTTGATTAAGATTTGTAATAAACCAGCATGTGTTTGTTTAATAAATTTAATTAAACTATAGCTGATACAGTTAGGGGTGTTGGATATATCTTTTGCCAACAGCTTTGATTACCTTTTTATGAAATATCAACCCACACACGTCCTATTACTACCCTTTTTTATTTTTATATACATTTTACACGAAAAAATAGAGATGCTGCCGAAACTTCCTCATAGTTTCCACTTACGGAAATGGAAAGTGAGAATGTTCCAATAATATTTATTTATATAGAACTTTTTAATAATACGGCATTTAAAAACAACTGATCATGAATATCCATTTGTCTAAAACGTACTTCAAAAAGAAGTGAATCGAAAAATAATCATGGCAACGCTCTGCCTCACCGTTGAAGTCCACAGGATCTAAGTAATGACTGTTGCATGCTGCTCACTGCAAAATTAATATCATTCGCTCTTTGGATTAGGTCTAAGTCAATTCTAGTTAATTTGCTTTTAAAGTCACCATAAATTGTCATATAAATAATAAAACATAAAGAGACTGAATGAAATATATATTAATACAGATAAAACTATCTAACACAATTTACGCATTCAACATCTTGCCAATTTAGCTGCATATACTGCTTTCTATTTTGCAATCATAAATACGTTTTTTCGGAAAGCAAATTAGTTTCGCAGTTGGCTTTTTTAACACAACTTTTTTTTCTCTGGCAATTTGGCAATGCTGGATCATGGCCACTTGGAATTTGAAACCGCTCACAATTTTAAATTGAAAAACAAAATGGCGTCCATATACTTGTCACTTTCGAGATGAGTTGCTACCAATTTGAATGTTCAACATTATATGATTTTTGTTAAAAGATACTATTAAGTATTAAGTATTAAGTATAGCGGACAAAATAGAAAAATTAGTATAAAATCATCGATTTATAAAAAAATGCTTTAATATACTATTTGAACACTAGCGTATTGAAAATATTTTTCAATACGCTTTTTAATCAAGTTAATAGTGCTTATGGTATCAGTTTCATTTATTTCTGGATTTAATTTTGAGGTACGTTAAACACAAATGGATAGGGAGGCCGTTTTGGTGAACTTTAGTAGTAGTGACATTCATGAAACACAAAGAATATATATTTATTAAAAAGAAACGTACTTTTGATGATTCTTTTCAACATGGAAAATTGTATATTGAGTTGAGTTAATTTAGTGTGCCTTATATTTCGGTAATTAAGTACTTTTAGTTTGTATGCTATTTTTATTACTTTATACATGGCTATTAGAATATCTAAATTGAATATGTCTGAAGATTTCATTTAAAAACCTAAAATTGTTACCGCTAATGAAAAACACGTTACAAATACGTTGCAATTTTTATTGGGATGTAGAATTACAAAAAACCTATTTTTGTTTTATTGGATTTACTGAAAACAAAGGATTACACCTTTTACGGATAAGATATCTAAATCAGGATTACTTTGAAAAAAAATTGGGGTAGGTGAGAAATTGCTGTGACAATGCGAGAAATAACACGCCCATACGGTTTTATCGAACATTTAAAGTGATTGCGGGTAAAATATTATGAATAAGTAGACGGTGCAAGGTACTTGAAAAATTTTAACCAGGTATTATTAAATCTCTTCTGATGTACTTGAAAAATATAAAGAGTTGACACCTCCTCCATCAATGTACTCAGGTTCCTTTAAAATGGCTTACTAATGATTATAATAACATTCAAAGTACCGAAGCAAATGCATCAGTCTTCATTTGTCTTCTAGGCACATCATAGACAAATATGCTTGTTTCCATTTTTAGAACTACGGTTGGCGTTTTTTCGGTTATGGGGAAGAAATATTTAATCATTTCTAACAAACAGCAAAACGAAAGCGATAAATAATTTGCCAGATGTCGGCCAATATTCATATATATATCGTTTAAATCATTAATGATTCAAAAAATGAAAAACGAAGCATAACTTCTTTAAAATTGCTCCAGAGGGATTGCCCGCTGTGGTTTATTATTTATGACAGCAGGCTGCAATCTAAATTTGGATGTTTGTAGGTTATGCGACTTTTTACGAAACGAGATGTGAAATCTGTTATTTATATCTACATTCAGCGAATATTCATTTGTCTTCTAGGCACATCATAGACAAATATGCTTGTTTCCATTTTTAGAACTACGGTTGGCGTTTTTTCGGTTTTGGGGAAGAAATATTTAATCATTTCTAACAAACACCAAAACGAAAGCGATAAAAAATTTGCCAGATGTCGGCCAATATTCATATACATATCTTTTAAATCATTAATGATTCAAAAAATGAGAAACGAAGCATAACTTCTTTAAAATTGCTCCAGAGGGATTGCCCGCTGTGGTTTATTATTTTTGACAGCAGGCTACAATCTAAATTTGGATGTTTATAGGGTATGCGACTTTACCAATAATGGCAAAAAAATGTTGTGTGTCCTTAGATAGAATAATTGCACTTTATGTTTCTTAACCACGTGTAGTAATATATTTACAGAAAACTGGAGTATTTAATAACGATAGGGTACATAATTAGGTTTCTGTGGTGAGTTATTGTATTAATATGTTAAGTATATTTTGTACAAGAAAAACATTGAACATAGTAAAAGAATATGTCATCCAAATAAAATGTTTTGAAAAATCGATAATAAATATTATCTTTTATAAATGAAAGTAAAAATTACGGAAATCTTATTTAACTAGCAGAAACAAATTAACAATAACGCCATAATCAAAGCAATTATAAACAATAATAAAAGACAAAAAAAATTGATGTATCAACTACTATTGTAAGACAAAGTTACGTTTGTCCTAGAAAATTATACAATTGATTATTGCAAGTATTTATTGCGATTTTGAAATTTTTATAGTTGAATTTTGTCAATAGATATATACAAAGTATTAAATAAGTTGCATTAATATTGTTATTTTAAAATACAAATAATGTTTCTTTTATTGTATCTTATACTGAAATGTGTCTGAAATTAGATTGATGCACGACTTTAGATTTGACTTCTCCTAGATGGAGCCATCAAGTTACACTTAGTTTTTGTATTTTTAAAGACTCTTCTCTGGTTTAATTTGTATCAGTCTGAAATATTTTGCAATACAGGATGTTAGGGGTCTGGGTACAAATATTTTAATATAGGATAGTACGGACGATTTGAAACAAAATATTCTTATAAACCATTGGTAAATTCGAAAGGGTTTCCGAGATATTTAATTTTAAAGTGTTTAATTTTGGAGAAGGTTTCAACTAATTCTAAGGAAATATAGCAACACTGCAACTATTTGCTTGGATATCAATATAATGACAATATCATCATCTGTGCTTTGTCGACAAAGAAGTATAAGGAAACTTATAGGTTTGAAAACGCTTCACTTATTTTATTCTTATTTGGGACGCCAAATGAGCATTCTGTCTACACTCTCCATAAATAAGTAACATGTCTTCATATTCACTATTTGTATACGTTTTTAAAGAGTTTCTAAATCCAGACTATGTATTAAAATAGTATTGAATTGCCTCATACGGCAAAAAATTAAGGTGAAAGAACCTAAGACAACTGCAGCTGATATGTTTGCGAATTTGTATGTTCGTTGAAGCCTGCTCGTTTCTCTACGGTGGGCAGTGTTGCCGTTTTCAAATATGCATTCTATGGTAAAATAAAACAATTTATTCGTTTTTTACTTTTTAAATTTAAGTCATTCAAATATTTAACTAAGAAAAAATTTGTAGGCATTTTGTATAAAATGATATAATTAATTGTTTTACATAATAAAATTAATAAATGTGCTTAAATGGTAAGGAATTGACCCTATGTTATTTAAGCATTTTTTAATCAAAATGGTCCATACTATTACGTGTTAAAATATTTGTAGTCAAACCCCTAACACCCTGTATATCCTCTTGGAATATGTCTGCAGTTATTCATAACTGCTAAATACACATTTTATATAATATTGGCTTTTACCTCATTGATAGGCAACATGTTATATAACTATCTATACAAAGACCAAAGCTTAATTTCAATGTACGGTCTGTTCTGCCATTCGTTTTAGAAAATATTTTAAAAACAATTGCAATAGTGGTAATATCCGCATTTTCTAAAATTTTGCTCAAAATTTTTCCGTAATTATTTTCGATTTGCCTTTCGAAATATTTATTTTATTGAATACTGGCCGATTTTTGTGTAATAAGCAATAAAACCTTATAGCTGTATGGCAAACTATTTATTAAATAACTAACTCGTTCAAAATTGCAAATTTCGCTAAAACAGATTTATTAAAGGGCATTATTGCCGAATTATGAAAAATTTTTGTTATTTCATACTACAGTTTATATTGCTTTGTGTTTTTTTGCAGAGAACGAAAACGAATAATCATATTAATGGATGTTACTCATTAAAACCGGTAAAATATCGGATTTTAGTTATTCTAACATACTGAATATAATATGTATTCTAAAATAGGTGCCACAGCAGCAAAAATAATTTTCGCCCCTGTAACTAGCATGGGAATCGTCGTTTTTTTTTAAGGAAACAAAGTTCAAAGCTACGGACATTTCAACACTTGATAGCATCAGTTATACAATCATCTATTACGTTATTTTAAATAGAAGCGTGGATACTATTGTAATGTGTCGACAGAGGACCAAGCCACGCCTTAACACGTTGACTGCCGCACTGGAATGTAAAATTTGATAAGATTTTCCTTGTAAGAGAATTAGCTTCAGTACGCCATTGTAAGGACAGCGCTTCAGTAGCTCATACTATCATTTCTGACTGATATTAATATAATCTGATATCATAAGACTCATTATGGCAAAGAAGATGTATTTTGGACTTACCTGAATCGTTGTGCTTATGCACACACACACAAGAAGAAAAAAACTACATGAAGAGGTCCGGGAGTATCGAATTTTTATGTAACATCCAAAATAAATGTTTACCGCGACCAGATAATTAATTTAATTCTTGTTAAATTGTGATTAACGGCAAATTCTCTTTTACTCATTCTTTTATACATCCTACATGTTTTGTCCTCGTTAATGCTTTCCGGCCGTAGAACACAAAATGCCGCAGAACATGTCTCTGCTCATTTATTGGATAAACACTACACTGTACTTTGAAAGACAAAAAGTACTGCATCGGCAATTAATATTTTTTCCTCTCCCAATTCATCCTCAGTTTTGATAATTTCTCTATATTTTACAAAAATACCACACTCCGCTGGTACGATTGCCTATAAGAACTGGTCCAGGCTCTTTTATGATCCTCATACCACCTTCATCTTCAACACGTCAGAGTAGTGTGGTCAGTCGATGTGTTGTGTCGTGTTGTGATGTGTTAATAGTGTCCGTAGCTTAATCATGTTAGGAAAAGGTCTTGTATTGATGGTTGGCTTATAACTTTACCAATTGTGTTTCCATGATCATCTGATTTTATATTTTCCGTGCCAATTATATGTATGTTCAAAACATAGGCATAATGTTTAATATTCTTTTACAGTAAAACGTTTAAACCATCTAACATAGATTTTTGTTACAGCTCTTCCCAAAGTTGGTCCCGAAATATCTGGAGGGCAGCCTAGATATCATGTGGGTGATATTGTCAACGTAACTTGCACCACCAAAGAGTCAAAACCGGCAGCTCAACTGAACTGGATGATAAATGGAGATCCAGCTGATCCAAAATGCGTTAAAGGGCCATACAAGCAGTTTGTTGGCAGAGAAGGATTGGAATCTACAAGCTTAGGTAAGTTGTTAAATCCAACATAGACGTATAACATTTTCATAGTAAAAGGTAAAGTAATTAATGAAAATTGCTCTTTTGTTAAATTATGAGTGTCAGGAATTATTAAGACATCGTAGTATATGAGAGGCTCGGAAGCTACCCATGTCTGTCATGTATGCACAGCACATATATCTTTAGGTGTAAAAATTAGATTAGTAGCTTACCAAAGTTCTTTGGACAAATCTCGTGTAATTTTATTTCCTGTTAAGTTTAAGCATTGAACATGGTTCGTTTTAACTGATAGGTGCGTTGCTCTTTCTGATGCAATATTAATTAAAAGGTCGGCTGAATAACAAACATTTTGCTTTTTAAGAGATTAATTAAGAATCTGTTTATAGAATTGCAAAGTTCTTGATAGATTTTCCAGCTTTTTGGAATAATTGTCCAAATAAATGGAGAAATGGCAGTGATAATAATACCATAAGTGCATAAAAGTTACCGAAAATTCTGAAAAAAAAACATGTTGCCTGAAAACTGCATGGGTTTATTTTCTTTATTGTTTCCAAGTTAAAATAGCTTGAGTCCCAAGAATTTTGTATTGAACTTACTGGGCGTTTTTCACTTATTAATTCGGAGAAAATTTCACGATTCATATTAACATTTTTATACATGAGGTGAGTTCTAAATAAGAACACAATTTTTGTTTATTAACTATTATCGCTGTAAACTGCAATTTATTAAATAGTTTTTTACATTTTTTCCTTGATAATACATACAGGATTTCCCATTTAAAATAAACACAAGTCAATATATATATTTTTTTTATTTTTGGTGTGATTTCGTAGAGTTAATAGGCGCATTTGTTTACTGAGTTTAAGTTACTATATCTCATAAACGTATGTTTTTAAACTGCCTATGGCAAAGAATTGATGTCAAATCTAATCATTTGCTGTGGATTCTTTACAAACTAGAACATCCTAAAGCCAAGTTTGGTAATGATGTGACAGAGGGATCTTTCGAGCTCACTACATAAACCCATATTCAATGCAATCTTGAGGCATAAATTGGTTTCGAAAAAAAAAACCGTTAAAAGAGCTTAAGTTTGGGGGCTCAATAAAAAATGAACTACATCGACACGTACGCATAAAAATCAGTGATACAAAATCTTAAAATACAAGATGATCAGTAAAACTAAAATGGAATAAGCTGTTTATACTACTCGTATATAAGTAGTTTTTATCAAAATCTTATTGAATACTTTGTAACCGTAAACTTCAATTATTCTTTTTTTTTACAGTACTACAGTTTACCGCAAGACCAAAACATTTTAAAAGAGGAAACATGAAACTAAAATGCTTAGCAACTATAGCAACCGTTTATACTACCAACAATGAAAAGAGCTACGAAGGTGAAAGACCACAGAAGGGCATAGTTTTAGAAAGCAGGGGAACGGTAGCACCTCCTGGTTCACGGGCAGATAGAGTACATTCATCTGGTAAGTATCTGGAGGTATTTTTTTCAGCCCTCTTTTTTTATTAAAAGCTAATGCGAAAACGCACACTCTTTTAAACTCAATTACGTGTAGTTTATCCAAAGTCAATTCGATAACATAAAAAACATTCTAATTTAATCTAATATATCAATACCAAACAAAATACACTTTCAGTTTGTGTGTATATGAAGCGTATTACAAGAATATTCCATATATACTAAATAAGGGACAACGCGCACATATTATGGGTTTTTGGTGAAGCATCAAATTACATGAAATCGTAGTATGTTGTAGGTGTCGACCTCCTGATTTAAACTCTTCGTGGACAGAATCCAATCCTATGACTATCTTGGAACAAAAAAGGACCTGCAAAAGGAATAGAATATAATTATTATATCAGATGCTATCAAGCCTAGTATCAAACTTCTGGCAGTCTTACTTTGAATTTATTTTTTTCTAATGTACAGGGTCTTTCCCTACAAAATGACCCCCATGTACAGGGTGATCTCTTATATTTTGCACCCCCCCGTATCTCGGTTATTTAAGAAGAGAGCAAAAAACTTTAAATACAAAAGTTATAAGGTTTTTACAGAATTTTTATAATAGGATATCAGAAAAAAACAATTAAACATAAAAAATCAGACATAGTTACCAAACTTTTGTTTTTTTTATGGAACACCCTGTATATTATATATTTATCAAATGGGTCTCTTCTAACTGTCATAAATATACTAAATTTGATTCCTTTTTCTCTAAAAATATCCGAGAAATTGAAGAAAAACCTTGCCATAAGAGGCAATGTGTATGAGAGAGAGACAGGGAGAAGGCTGCACTGTATAGAGAGTCAAATGGAATACATTGCCACTTATGGCAAGGTTTTTCTCAAATTACTCCGGCATCTTTAAAGATAAACACATTAAACCTGATATATTTATAATTAGTTAGGAGAGACGCATTTGATGAACATATAATATACAGGGTATTCCATAAGAAAAAACAAAAGTTTGGTAAATAAGTCCGATTTTTCATGTTCAATTGTTTTCTGTGATATAATGGTTATAAAAATTCTGTAAAAACCCTAGAACTTTGGTAAGTTTTTTTGCTATCTTCTTACATAATCGAGATACGGGGGGGGGTGCAAAATATAGGAGATCACCTGATATAGTAGTTAACTGACAACTAAACATTAAATACCATATTTCAAGTTTGCTAGTCACTTTGTAGAGTCAGTTTGTCGCAAAAAGCTAATAAGTATCGGAAATGCCACATTTTTATATAAGTAAATATTTGGTTACAATATTATTTAGTTATCAAATAACCTTGTAAACGAAAACACTTGTTTATAATTTCCACTTACTTTATTTTACAAAAATAAATAAATCACATGGCTATTGTTTCTCCTACATTGTAGCTTGCTCAAATGCTTGAACTTAAATGAAAGTGTAACTCAAACTGTAGGTACCTGAACCCGTTTTGCAGATGGTATACATGTAAAATGTTCTGACTCTTCAGTTATAGCCTAATAAAGATTTAACAATGGAGAGCTATTTAGGTCCAATTTTTCGTTTAATATAGTGTTGTTACTTTTATGTTTGTTCAATTCCATAATTTCTGGCAAATTTAAAGTAATTGGAATTATCTTTATGCTTTCTGTAAGTAAATGTATACTCATTAATCCTTTTTTTTATTTTCTGCCTGTTTGTCCGATATACAATTTTGAACAGTTTCCATAATTTAACTTGTTAACACCGGATTTATTCTATTTTCTGATTTTCGTCTTATTGTTTTTGATATATCTACCAAGGCTAATATTAGTCTTAAAGTGATAGTTGCACCTTTATTTTTAAGGAACATTTGATGTTATTTTTCCCGTGTATAAGTGAAAGTATCAAATTAAGTTTTTTTGAACTTATTAGTAGAATCAACTAACTGTAATGGTTCGTATATTGTTTCTTTTTTACTATTTTGTCTAAAAGAT
Organism: Kuschelorhynchus macadamiae; assembly: GCA_030620095.1. Lineage (NCBI taxonomy): Eukaryota > Metazoa > Arthropoda > Insecta > Coleoptera > Curculionidae > Kuschelorhynchus > Kuschelorhynchus macadamiae. Next base: position 74,576 of record JAUTXW010005140.1, on the reverse strand, counting down.
TTTCATGATAACCGTTATTTGTTTTATTATATTTAACTCTCTAGTATAACTTTCATTGCTTAGAGGTATGTTAATCAATCTACGAACAAAATTATTACTTAACCGTAAATTTTATATTTTTTTGTAGATTATTTATATAATAATATTTATATAATCTAAAAATGATTTTCCTTTCTGTCAGTACCAGTAAAACATGCTAGTGTATCATTCATTTCATTCATTTATTGTTATAGGTACGTTGATGATATATTAGCATATTTTATCAAATCAGTTTTAGATTTTATAAATAACCTACAAAAGAATATAATTTTACATTGAAATAGAACATAATAAGGAAATTAATTTATCATACTAAAGAATTAAAAATAATAAAACAAACAGCAGCTAATAACGGTTATCATGAAAATATTTTAGACAAAATAGTAAAAAAGAAAAAATATAAAAAAGCAATACAGTTAGTTTATCCTACGAATAAGTTCAAAGAATTTAATCAATTTCATACTTTCACTTATACAGGAAAAATTACATCAAATGTTGTTAAGTTTTTAATTTTTAAAAAATTGTTGCAACTGTTGCTTTTAAGACTAACAACAGCCTTGTTAGAAATATTAAAAACAATAAGACGAAAAGCAAAAAACAGAGTTACTCCGGTGCTTGGAAGTTAAAATGTGGAACCTGTTTAAAATTTTTTATTGGACAAACAGGCAGAACGATTGAAAACGACTTAATGAGCATAAATTTAGTTACAGAAATCATTAAGATCATTTCAATTACTTTAAACATTTAATTCAGAAAAACCCTAATTTCGATGAGAACTTTGAAATTTTACATGTAGAACGAATAGTAAAAAACTTAATTTCCTAGAAAGTCCGGAAATAAAGAAACATAAAAAAGTTCCCTATTGTTAAATATTTATTAGGGTATAACGGAATTTCCAGAATATTTTACCTGTATAACATCCGCTAAACGGGTGCGGGTGCTTATAGTTTATGTTACACTTTTATTTAAGATCTAACATCTGATGAAGCCACAGTATTGGCGAAACAATTAAATGTGATTTATTTATTTTTCTAAAGTGTTTTCGTTTACTTTGTTATAATGGATTTTCATAAAGTAACGGCTAGTTTTGCTGAATATCAGATAATCTAATGATGATCTTGACGCGTCAGTTGTATAACTACACACCGCAATTTTTTCAGGTAATCACAGAATCCCGTTTAATGTTATAGGAATAAAATAATCTGGTTCAACAGATAATTTTACCAACTTTTGTGAGTGTAATATATCGGTTTATCGGAGATTCAATGACTCAGTCTTTTAATAATGTTGAAAATATAACTTGCTCTGGCCTCATTAACTCTCTAGAGCTTTTACTTCGGGTACAAATACGGAATTTCTGTTTTATCTAAATTAGGTTTACATAAATTCTAGTAGTCCGAAGATAGTATTAACGCAACTTTAAATCCGCTGCTGATAACTACAAACATGGCAAAACCACGTAACATGCTTTCTTGACTAAATCTCTGGGATCCGAGTGAGATAACATCTCCTCGTCCTCGATGTATGTTTAGAAACTTGTGATGCAATAGTGCAATGTGACTCATCAGACAGGTGGTGAACCTGTGACCCATAGATATATGTGTTCTAAAATCATATTTTAACAGAGCAGTAGCATTAGTAACGGTTGAACGCCAGACCAACTTGGAACGTCCAGTTGCAGCGGCCGCGAGCCGCTTGCTTGAGTCGTATTACTCGTATTCACGTAGCCAAGAAACCCAATAAATTTCGAAACATACATATATATATATATATATATATATATATATATATATATATATATATATATATATATATATATATATATATATATGTTATATATATATATATATATATATATATATATATATATATATATCCTGGTTTGTACAATGGCAAAAGCTACCAGTTGATATATAGACAAAAATAATGTTAAATGTCAAATATATATCTGATAGTGCAATAACAAATCAAAAAAAATATGTTTAAATATTTTCTGAATCATAAAACAAAATTAAAGTTTAATCAGTCAGTCTGGACCTAGACCATAAAATGTCTAGAAAATAAATCTCTGTACAATAAATGCCGTTATTATAGTTCAGAACAAAAAAAAACAAAAATAATTCTATCGTCAATCGTTTATTACCTCCCAGAATGTATCAAAATAAATACCAAAGATTACCTAACATATATGTAGATAATTGCCTACATTGAAAATTATATTCACATAATCCAATGACATGTATATAAAAAAAGTAAAAATGCTTAATTAGTATATAGTAAATCTGAAGGTTACAGTTCAATTTAAATACTTTAAAGTATCACAACACAGATGAAGATATAGAAGGATGAAGACTTCAAGATAGAAGAGAGAAGCAGAAAGAAGTAGCTTATATGGAAATGACATTGGCCGAATTAGAATTATAACAAGTCGAATTCAGAAGAAATATACACAAAACAAAATAATCCATTAAACATACCTATTGATCTGGAGCGGAGTCGAGTCGAAGCGTTGCGATTTCCAAAATATAAAGCCAAAACATATCAAATCGTAAATCATTCACCCGAAGGATATTAATACACGGCTTAAATACTGGTAAATGGATTTAGTTGCATGCTTCCCAACTTGGGCACTGACTCTTTTACCAGCACATTAGTTCAAGACTCAAAAACCACAAATAATTTGGAAAATCCGCTTCGCCAGTAGACGCAAATGACAACGACAGGTATTACCAGACTAAAATTGCAGATTCTAAGAAGAAGATTCTTAAAACTACTTCCATTTCTTTTTGTTTTTATCCCACTCGTTAGGTTATTATTGGGAAAGTTATGATGTCAATTGTTACCGACTTTTCAGGGGACTCGGGAATGACGACATTCCTTACTAAGGACATAGAATACAAAACTGTAATCCCCGAATACCATCTTAATGAAAGAACGCCGTGAAAACTACATAGTTATATAAATTGCTAATACGAAGCAGTAGACTTAATTGGTCAAAACAATGCTTTGAAAGGTATTACTTTACGCTGCTCCTAGCATGTTGATCAAATAATTGACCGAATAGGATAGTATCCGCAAGTGCACGAACCTCCAATAAATCAAGGGTTTATTGGTATTTAGAGTCAACTAGTGATAACCAGAAAAGGAAAGCATGACGTCATCGCATAACCATAATAGTAAACTTTGCGACGAACCTGTGCATGTGTGGGAAATTCAATGAGTGATGTACATACAGGGATTCATACATTATTTTCCCTTAACTATAGTATAAGGAATAACAGATATCATCCCGCAGGAACTACCATCAAAGGATACTATCGATAAGCCTTTTCGGCAGTTTATTAGTCTATTCATATTATGCCCAAAGTTACATATTTTAGGTACCGAGGTACATAAATAAAACATACCAGGCACAAAAGCAGCTAAAATAAACTATCCTATATTTTATATCATTTCCAAAGCAAAAGTTTTATAAGGATGCCAAAGCTCTAAATAAAAAAATATACATACCATAACTGACCTGATTAAAAATCAAGCAACATCAGGGGATTTTTAAACAAACATACAAAATATAATAAGCGACCAGATACTCAGCCAAACATTACTCTTATCCAAGTACCAATTGCAGTGAAATGTCTATAAAGTGGAAAATTTGCACGATGTCAACGAAGGCTATCTCAATCAGGTGAGCTATAAACCAAATATAATAATAGTCAGGCAATCCCTTGACATTAAGGCACCAACATATAAATATTCCCATTTCGGTATCGTATTGCCATCAATACACCGGAACAAATCTACAAGACATCAAAGATTATGAAACTCGACTTATACAAAGACTACTAGTAAAAGGGCCGAATACTGTTTCAAAGAAAGGAAGTGACAACCAGATAGAAGTTATATATCTTTTTGTTCATATTAAGTAATATATGTCAAGTTATATAATTTTATTTGTTAGATTTATAAATAATATCTGGTGGAAAGTGGGGATCTAGTCATTGTACTACTATAAAACTTTGTTGGATTGTGTAATGTTAATAATATGCTGCTGGATTAATTTTATAAGTAATAAATTTCCCCCGATTTATTTTTTTTCAATTCAGATCACTTAGGATATCCCTGTCAGAAATATATTTTCGACATTCGCCAAGAACAAAACTTGTAGAATTTTTTCAATATTTATATCTGGTGTGAAAAATGAACGTTGCACGTTTATCTAAATATTTATTATGTAGGGTGCATTATTAGAGAAAATTGCACCAACGATATTGGCCTAATTACGTCCGATTACCCTATCAACAATGTGGCGATAATATACAGGATGTAGCACTGAAAATAACTCCGCAAATAAACTGGTGTTGCTGGAAAAATTTTATTTATTCTAGATGTTTTTTTAATAAATCTAGAATGAAGTGTGTTTTAGAACAATAAAACAATTTTTCTGGTTTTCTTTTAATTTATTTAGATCTAATAAACTAATGAACTATGTTTATTTAGTTTGAATAAACTAATGTACAAGTATATTTATTCTAGCACTCCTGTTTTCAAATAACAAATAATGGAGTGTAAATTTTGTATGTGTTTTTATGAGTTTTTATTTATAAAAGTATTAGTTACAAATAAAACAAATTTTCTGTTATATATTTGATTTATTTGATTATTAGTTGCTGCAAAAACAAACAAATTTTGTTTTCTGTTCTGTTTTGTTTTCTGTCAAGAAAAAAATTTAATAAAAGTTCCCATTTAATAAATATTTTATTGCCATTTTAGAGAAAATAAAAAAAACTACATTTCCAAAAAATAGCAGCCTTTTGTATATATTTGATTTAGTTTAAATACATCTTTTTTTTTATTTAAGCATAAAAAAATATTTAAAACCAAAAGCAAAGCATACATAGTTTTTCCTGTTTTGACTTTTGCTAATTAAAAAATTGATTACAATTTTTCAATTGATGTTTTTAATGCCATTTTGGAGACAATAAAAAACCTACATTCCCAAAAAAAAAAACATTCATTTTGGCCGATTTGCACAAAAACTATAAACGATTTAATTTTCAAATTGAATGCATATGGTGACCACTAGTAGAATCTTGTATCAAGTTTTCATCAAAATTCAATAAACGTAACTAATATTATGAACAAAAATTCGATGATTTCCATATCTTACAGTTTTGGTTATTTTGTAAGTTAGTTTGGGATATAGGTAAATTCAGCACATTTTTATCGGAAATTCAGAAAAGACCAAATTATATTTGTTTTGATATGATCAATAGAAGCGGCTGTAACATGGCTTCTGTTAAAAAAATCATAAAAAATGGATTCCAGTCCCCGAGCCATTCAAAAACTCTTCTCTCTGATGCCACCAATATGCTATACAAAAAAGTCGAGGTAAGAAGCAGTATATTTTTCACCAAAGTTCCGATAGATTTACACCGTTATTAATAGGCTTGTAAATATTGAAAAACGATAACATATCGTAAAAAAAAGATACTTAAAGAGAAATGAAAGACTAATAAATTATGCTTCTACAAATGACACAAATAAAGTCTTTATTTCTACTGTTATTTTTGCAGTTATCTCTGTACATTTCGTGTTCTACTTTCTTAAAAAGAAAACGAAAATCCCGGATTTTCTCGCTCGTTATTACGTTGATATCAAGTGTCGAATAGAACGCCTAACGTAAGGGAATTAACTTGTATAGACGAATTTCCTTCTGGGATTTCTACATTTTTGTCGAAATGATTTCTATTATTTGAACATAATAATTTGTATTTAATACAATAAAAGACAAAATAAACAAAGTATACTTGCTTATATTTGATTGCATGGTAGAAGAATAAAAATGTATATTGGAGTATAATATAACTTTATAACTGTTATAATAAAGTTACATGAATTGTATTGATGTGTATTTTCAAGAGTCCCGTAAAACTTTCTTATTCTATTACTACACTATAAATCCACATATCTTAGTTTTATTTATAACTCGTAACCAGGTAACGACTTAAACAGTATCTATGGTCCGGATATAAGTATCATTAGAATTTTAAAGACCGGTTTTAAACTGTCTGTATAGCAGGAAAGCCAGGAAATGTAGTAGCAGCTTTACAAAAACTCGTAACACAACACAAACAATAGCATTACTAACAAAATCTGGCACTATGGCTAGATTGACTGATAAGTATAACAGGAATATCCAAAGGATATGTTAAAATATAAGAGCAAGTGATGTTGGTTAATGAATGAAAGTTTTGCTTTGGTTCGTTACGCAACAGCAAGTATATTAATTTGATAAAAAAATGTAATGATAGTAGACTGTGGCACAATGTTATCTATTATTGGTCAGTCATTTAAATATATAGAAAGAGGATGTTGTACCTAATGTTCAATGCTTTACTATGAACTATATTTCGTAATTTAAACATCAGAGGGGTAAATTGGTAACATTTTGGGACGAATCGTATAAATCAAAACAAAACTGCGGCCTAAAAAATGTTAAAAGAGTCGGTAAAAATCTAACTGTTGGATTAAATCTTAATAAAACGGAACAAAATAAAAAATGGTATCTATAAGCCTGGATATCTTTCCAGGCGAGATCTCGACATAGTCATGTTCGTGGCTCTCACATCTGCACAGGAAGTAAAGTAGTGTTTCTCAAGCCTTTCTTCAATATCTAGATACTCATGTTTTTGATTGGAAACCTAATAAATATGCTTAAAATCTTTAAAACATGACAGAGCCCTTGGAAATTCAAAATGGTAATGAATTCAACTTGGCAACCACTTGTTTACATTAAGATATTCTCCATCTTTTGATTAATCATGGTGGATGGAAATATAGAACATATAATGAGCGATATCTTTATCTTCCACTCATGAACAAAAAAAAATCCGAAAATTAGACATACCAATTGGAAATATTTTTTATAATTAGAATCCATCGAATTAATAGAACTAATTTTTGTGTAATAGAAATAGATTTAAAATATACTGTTTAAATTACGGCTCAAAACTAAATTATTGGCTTCTTGGATATTAAGGTACTGCAATTCTTCCCAATATTTAACCCTTCTTTAAAAAGAACTGAGATTTAGTACATTTCTTTTTATGTTAAATCTACTTTCTACTTCAAATTGGATTTATACAAAAGTACGAGAGTCTATTGAATTAATTAAGCATCCTGAAATTCTCAGTCCAGACGCGGACTGCATGCATGGAATCCAATCATTATCGTGAGTAATGCGTCGGTGAACACAGGTCGGATATAAATATCTGAACTCTGCTCACCGGAGCTCTTTTGGTGTTTGGATCTCCTGTAGTGACGATTTCTGAATCGTGCAGTCGCAGGCGAAACGTCCGAAGTTGACTTAACAAGTCCTAAATCCAAGGACTACGATTCCTTAATTTCTGAATTTTGTTTTGTTTGTTGGTGAAAGACGAGGATAGCGTTTATATAATTGCTTACATATTACATAGCTATACTTGCTACTACTCGATTACATACAATGTTGGTCATTTAAAAGCAATACTAGCAAAATGGCATAAAATAAAGTATATTATTTAGGTCTGGCATGTGATGCAAAACCTACTTTAAAAATGAGATATTTTAAAATATAAGTTCCAACAGTCCCATTTGAAATGGACAGAACCCGATATCTCTGTTATTATTTAACGGATCTTTTTCGTTTTTTATGGAGTTAAGAGATGCATGTTTTCACCGGGGATTACGTTGTTATAACTTAAAGACTACGTTGTTATTGGGGGAAGAATTGAAATATTTTAAGAGTGAACAGCCTGTAGGAAAGAATTGATTTAAAATTTAATATCATCGGGGGATTTTTTAATGAGTCAGAATGTTAAATTTGGTAAAAATATGACAAAAAGATATTTCCACTTCACCACCCTAAACCATGTTCAGGTCGATTTTAACAAATTGGATCGGACGCATTTTTACACTCTCTATCGAATGGCGCGATTTGCCTTTCTATACGAGAAGTTTTTTAAGAAATCTTCGAACATCCATCAAAAATGACATGAGTTTAACAGCTCATTTTATTACCAAACTTTCCATTTGAATATTTAAGGTTGTACACAATCTACAGCTAATATTAGATTTGTACCAAATTCTTTTAGGTATTTAGATTGTTTAAAAAAGTGTGACGAAAACTTTTCATTGTTTAAATAGAACACCCTGTATAGTTTTGCCTATCTGAATTATGTGGTAAACAATTATATATGTCCTTTTGATCTAACGTATTTCATATTCAAAATTATTGGTTTCATAGTTTTAGCAGTAGGCTCAAGAGAGTAGAATATTTCATTAACAATAAGTAACGTGCTATTTTAAATTTTAATCAGGTTTTGCATACTGACTGATTCCTTGTCAGTGATAGGCAGTTATGTCAAAATTAGTTATAAATTAAGATTCCTTAGTAATTAATTATATTAAATACCGGTGCGGTTAATTTTGAATAGTAAATATTAGGAACTTTAAACATCGATATCGCTGCAACTGTTTGTTTTTGAGGGCTATATCTCAGTGCACCTGCACTATGATAACTGGGCCAATAATTTCCAGGAAGCAAAATAAGGCAATACTTTCCTTTTACAAGGGAAGTAAAATGTAACAAATGAGCAAACTTATGCACCTCTACTAAACAATAGTAAAAAAATCTGATATTTAAAACAGAAAGGTGGCTGTAAAGAAACAGACCCAGGAAATCTAGGAAGAAGTAAGTCAAAACAATGAATCTGTTTATCTAAAACCTGTATATGAAATAGAAATCAAACCCTACCATAAAATTGCGTTGCGAGTTAGGGTTACTGCGTCATAGGTGCAATAAATATTTTTGAAATTTACATTACACAGAAAATCAGTTCTGCGAGATATTTGATCACGGTACAAAAAAATTTCTGCGGTAAAAAATGTGGCTTTTTATTTACGCTCACGCAGCACGAATATTTTGGTTTTATTTCAAAATATAACCGCACTAGTACGAAGTTTTGCAGCTTTATTTCTAAACAAAATTTCCAACACGAATAAAAAGGGAAGGTCGTTTTTACGCTCACAGCCTATCCTGTGTTTCATATAAACCTAAAACTTATTTACCGCTTGTTCTATCCTGAACTGGCTTCAGCTAGGCTGGTGCTGGCGGTGAAACGTTTCGAGTCCCATGCAGACCATAAATTTTTTAGTAGGTGGATGGTGCAATGCAGAAAATTTATTTATGTATACTTCTGGCCTTATTTCAGGAAACATATCCTTTGGTACATTTTTAATGGGTTTGTAGACATGCAAAATTGACTTACGATGTTCTTCTCTAGGAATAAAATTTAATACTTTTCTTCAATTAAGTTTTCCTACTCGTGTATAATGCTAATTTGATTCACAGGATAGACCCAGAATGTATAAGGTTTTTCTTTCAAATAGTAATAAAAAGAGTAAATATTGGTAAAGCGATATATGTCTCGTAAAGAGGAATATTATATTAAGTTTTTAAATTATTATTGTCAAAAGTTAAAAGCTGCGTTTAGTTATTGACACATATTATGCGAGGGAATTTTAAAATGGGTTTTAGAGCAAAAGTACTTTTTAAAAAGTGGGACAAAGCTTCAGTGCATAATTTTGCCTCGCGTATTAAGTATGTGATTTGTGTGATTGCACGCTGCTTTAGCATAAGATATCCGCCTTCTCTTTTTTCTATGGAAACGATAAACGAAAAATTGTCCGTACTCCAATTACTCTGGAGATGTTTGAGAGAGCTAAGCAGTTATTGCGAATCGTCCTATCCCAACATCGAGTTGCTGGATAGGAAACTGGATTGTGGTCAGTTAGGCAGGTTCGCGCCCATTTTACTACGAATCAGGACAATGAAGAACATTATCTTAAGGGTTAACTTTTGAGAGTTTAAATAAAGCTTTCCAATATACCGAAGCAAACAGCATTGCGAACGCATTTTCAAAGAAAAATCAAATGGTTGGGACTTTCTTTCTGAACCTCTTCAAAAACTAGTGTTGACAGGTTGATGGATTTCAATAAAATTTAAGTCAATTTGTGCTTTACCATTCTAACGACTCTAGTCCAGAAATATCACTTTTCCAGTTCACGGCTATTCAACAGTCAAAGTGATTTCTGTAAAAGGTCAGAAATTAGGAAATACAGTCTCTTCTGAAAGAGGGCAAACTGTAACTTATTTGTTGCAAGTCTCCTGCTGTGGGTCCAGCTATTATTTTTCCAAGAAAACGACAAAAGCTTGAACCAGTTCAAATTAAATCAAATCAAATCAATTTTTATTACATATGACTTGGATTACAAGTATTGAAATAGTCAAATTAGAGTAAAAAATAGTTAATAATTAATTAAATCACTAAAAATAATCATAAGTAAACTATAACCTACATTTAAGTTTAAAGTAAAATTCAAATTATAAATAAGGACAAAACCCAAAACCAAGAGCAACTGTAGAGACATCAACAAAAAATAGTACCAGTAAATGCAAAAAAAAACAGCATAACAATAGAAGAATGTTTTAAAAATTGTGCATAAAACATTCTGACAACGAACAGAATACAATAGTTTGAAGTAATGTTTTTAGATTACGTTTAAATTTTATAATGCTTGTATGATGTTTTGTCGTCCGGCAGATGGTTATAAACTCTAAGAGACGTAAATACTAGCCCTCGATTTATTAAAAACGTGTTAAATTGAGGTATATATAGCTTATTAACATACATTACAAGTTTCATACTAATTTACGTCGCATACTTTTTGAAATTTGTCAATATTTTTGTGTATGTAAATACCTGCTTCTAAAATATACATGTTATATATTGTTAATATCTTGTTGCACAAAAACAATTGACGAGATGAGTCAGTTTTTCTCGGTCCAAACTTACTTCTTAATATTCGGTTTTGCAATATAAATGTACGATTAACGCCTATACTATTTCCCCAACATAGCAGGCCATATTGCAACAGCGAGTGTACACAGCTATAGTAATACATTTTCAAGGTTTGCAGACCGCATATTTTCCTGAGCTGATATAAAACAAAGCTCTTTGATGATAGCCTTTTGACCAGATTTGCAATGTGATTTTCAAAAGATAAAAAGCTGTCGATATGTACACCTAAAAATTTAGTGGTGTCGGTTTGTTTAAGAGTCTTATTACAAGTATCACCTGTAGTCCTTACTAACAACCTTTCTATTTGTCTTATTCTTGCTGAAGAGAAAAGCAGTAAGTCTGTCGCCCTGATAGGAAGGCCAGAGATATCCCCGATCAGCGACAATCGACAACGTATCGTCAGCAAAAAGTGTCAAGAGTCCCTGCTGTACGTTTAAGGGAATATCATTTATTAAAATTAAAAATAGAGTTGGCCCCAGAACACTTCCTTGGGGTACACCTGTTCCGACCTCCATATTAGCAGAAACCGCTTCATCGACCCTAACCCTCTGCACTCTATTTTCTAAATAGCTCTTTAACCACGAATTGCCACTACCGCGAACTCACTACATATGAAGTTTTTGCAGTAACAACGCGTGGTTGACAGTGTCTAAAGCTTTACTCAAATCGAAGAAATGTGCTGTTGTTTTTTGCTTTTCATTTAAGTTATTCTATACATTTTCAAGAAATGACAATAGTGCGTTTTGGGTGCAAGAACTCACAGTAAAGCCAAACTATCTTGGATTGAACAAAGAATGTTTATTAAAGAAGGAGACTAGACGCCTCTGAAATACCTTTTCGAAAATTTTTGAGAAAGCCGGCAGTTACGCTATTGGTCGGTAATGATTTATTGACATTGGGCAATCTTTTTTATAAACAGGGACAACGACGCCTGACTTCACCTGATCTGGAAATTTTCCCGTGGTAAAAGAAATATTTATTATATAAGCAGGGATACTTGATATCTCACTTGACACGTCTTTCAAAGGGCTATAGGGTACATCATCGACGCCGCATGACCGTTTAGAGCAGACGGACATAATAATGTTCTTAATCTCCTCACTACACACAGGGAATAAATAAAAGGTTTCACTATTATTATTACATATATTTATGTTGCAAGTAGGCTGTATTATTTAAGTATTATAGTATTTAAGACTAGTTTTTGTATACTTTCAGTTTTTTGATTGTTTGTTAAAAGCGATTTATTTTCGTCCAACACTTTCGTTGGCGTACTTTTTTAGATTTAGTACTCATATTATTGTTTATTACATCCCAAGAAGCCTTAGAAACATTACTGCTCATAGCTATGTAACGATCATTATATGATTTCTTTGCATTCAAAATATTTTATATAAGGTCAGTGTCGTGTGATGTTTTTAAAATTTTATGAAAGCGTCTTGAAAAGACACCTTCCTCAGTTAATTGAAGAGTTATCCAATTATTTGTGGGGTAGGTTTTCTTTTGTTTTACATTTATTAGTGGAAAAGCTTCGTTAAACATGTCATAAAAAGTCTTGAAAAATACATAAAATATTTTGTCCGTTTGCTTTTGTTCCCTAACAGAATACCATATCTCCTTAGATATTAAGTTGATGGTGGACCTCCAGGAACTATTCTTTTTACATAAGATTCAGGTTACATTAATACTGATTTGTTCCTAGAATAGCTCATTTGTTCAAGCATACATTAAATCCTCAGAAACCGATCCATCATTATTATTCCTAGACAATGATTCGACCCATTCGCCTTTGTAAGCAATATTTTTCGCCCGTCAGCATCACATTTTTACATTGCCTCCACGTTGTAGCCACAAAACTCAACCATTAAATCGGTATTTTGTTAAACTTTTAAAAATTTATAAAGCCGTAAATAGTTTTAAAATTTGCGACATTTACGACCCAGCTTTGCCGAAAAGTAAGGGAAGGGGAAACCTTGTAATTTTAACAAGCACACCAGTTAAAGACGACTTATTCAGAGAAAAAAAAGAGAAGAAAACAGAAATAAGGAGAAGAAAAGAGCTTTTGGTGTTGATCAAAAGATACCAATATATAAGAAAAGGGCAAGAAGATTGAGAAAACGCCACTAGAAAGAAAATTGAAACCACACAAACTTTAAAAAAATCAGAATATAACCTAACTTGCCCAGGTTGTAAAGAAACATTTGTAAATATTTTTCTTTTAATAATATTATTTTTATTATTTCATATTCCGCTAAAAAAAAATTAAATATTAATTTTATTTTTTCTTCGTAGCGATTGCAGATTGATAATAAAATGCCCCAAATACTGAATTAAATTACAGCAGATTTTTATCTTAGTTTGTGCGTACTTTGACCAGTATTGTGGGGCAAAAGTGCTATTATGGAGAACTAGATATTTTGTTTATTTCAAAGAAAATACCGAATTTTATGAAACTTATATTTTGTGATAGTGGAATTCATCACCTTTCAATTAATGTTTGTAAACCTGGATCAGCAATAGTTTGTATATGTGGATTAGTAACAGTTCTAAATACCCTACAGGTGCATTGATATCAAATGGATAGGGTTGAGCCCTACTCTTTTTTTTGGTTTCTTCTTTTTAGGCATAATTAAGTTTGCCTTGCTAACGCGCCGTCAGAATATACGTGTTAATAAGACAGAGTTTTTTACCAGACATGGGTCAAGAAAGTTGCAAATGTCTTCTTAAGTATTCTAGAGGCTATAAAAATGCCTAGCTATCGAAAATAGAATAAGTTTCACGGACTCTACTTAAATTTTGTAAGTTCTAACATATAGTTCATGCTGAATTTCTTTTACTAAATTAACGTAAATATTAATGAAAGTAATAAATAGGATAATGGTGTCAAACATGGGGTCGGAATAGAGGCCCAAATGTATGCTTTCATTTTGGAAATTAGCAGGAACTTGTTTTTAGGTTATATAAATTAATTGTTATCCAAAAGCTTGTGAAATCATCTGCGTTTTCTTGTTTGCATTTATATATTTTAAGCCTATATTTTAAAATATAATTTCTATTGTTTCAGGATCAAAAGCGACAACATCTGCTGTAGCAACGTCGATAACGAACATATTGGTCATCTCCTGGTTGTATTTAATACGGATCTAATAAAATTATTCAGATTTTGCTCTGTAAGTTGTGCGATTTGATACGTGAGACATAAAAAAGCCAAAGACTTTTACGTGTATCTAATTTACTTTAAACTTAGGATACTATTTAGGATAATCTAGGCAAAACATAAGTGTACATTCCTTGCTCATATGTGTAAATTATTTACAGTAAAAAGCATATTTCTAAGTGTTAAATCATCGTGGTACAAAATAACATTCTATGAGTTATGTTTTTGTCTATCGAATGGAACCAAACTCCAAAGAACTGGAGTAATCACGGCTTGAGAAAAATCCGGTCTGATATGGTATATGAAGGCATGGAAAATCAAAAAGATTTTTTTTATTTAAGGGATAATTATGCAGGAATAGGGCCAAACTTAAAACCTATAATTAGGTGTTAAACCTAAAGCATGAGAAACTCATCTGTTTGGACTTCCCAAAAGATTGTTTTTGTGTAGGTACTTCTTGCAAAGAAAGAAATGCAGAAAAGTCGCTTTTTGTTCTGCTTTAGATTTAAATTTATTTTTTATAGTTATATTTTGAAGCAAATACCCTAATTTGTACAACAAATAAAATCCATTGGAAACATCGTGGAACATTGACAAGTCCCTCATAACATTACACCTACATTTTGTTGAACATTTGAATTAAAAAAAACTTAGGATATGTTTTAAGCAACTAAATAAAAACAAAATGCATGAAATTTTTTTTTTGATTATTGCTACATTACAGTAGTACAATACAAGAGTCGCAGTTTAGATATAAACTGAAAATAAGTAGCTTATCTAAGATAATTGTTGGTCAATATCAAAATAACTGATATGGTTTATTTAAGCATAGATGTATGTCCATAAATCAATAACTTCTTTGCAGTGCCCGAGCATTAAAGAATAGTTTTGTGTTGGTTCAATGGTGGTAATATGTCGTATTCGTGGGAAAAATTAAAGGCATAAAGAATATCCCAGAAGTGGTCTAAGGCATAACACTTACCTAATGTTTAATAAATCTTGAGATTGTACACACAAGATTGGTTCAAAAACAGCACCTAAAAATATATTAACACCGCTCTTGCTCACATTATTTATATTTTAAACGTTTGAGCAGGATCGGATTGAAACTTTTAAACGCCCTAAGCATAAAACATGTATGGTATCCTCTATACTTGTGTCGTTTAATTTATAAGTAAAGATAAAATGCAAGAGCTTATTAAAAAATATGTATTGACAATGAAATGTATACTAACCCAATAGTTAAACAAAGCAGAAAATAAAAATCGTTTCAATAAAGTAATTTAAATATAAATTTAAATACACTATTAGCTGCGTTCAGACTATTTTAAAGGAACTTCTTATCTTTTGCGCAGCGTCGTATATATCTATATATAAACTGTAGATCAATCTGCCTTCAGTTGTTTTAGATACACAACTACAAAAATGTTTTTCAAGCAAACAAATAAGTAAACTGTGGTTAGGCGTAATAAGAATTTTAGCCTTCTGGTCGCCGTCAGCACATGGGACTTTAAATACCGCAGATGTAATATCAATCATCTAAAGGTCCCCAACATTTGGAAGCAAAACGTCGACTTGCAAAATTGAGGTCTTAAGAACCTAGTTTTAAAATTGCTAAGAGTAAGGTTGGGTAATGAGATATCAGACAATTTATAGGAGAAAATAATTTATAGAATTCGATTCGAAAATATGAAAATATTGTTTTTAATACTTTGCTGTTTATGAAAAATTGTATCAAGATATTTCTAAAAATAAATTTATCAATTCACAAATTATTTGTATGCATATTATTTAACAAAGTTTAGATTCCTATTGCAACTAATACAAGTTATTACTTATATCTTCATTTATCTTTTTTATTTACCAGTATTTATTTGAAAGCCTGCTAAGATTACTCTTTGGTGTGCCAGATTTGTAGTTGTGCCTCCTAGAAGAACTACACGCAAAAGAAACTATTTCAAATCGAATTTTTGTTAAAATAGATTTAATTTTCTCATTGAAATATAGTGTTTTGCATAATGCTAATCTAAAAATATGAACACCATAATCTTTATTCAAATGCAATATTTTACTTTACATGCCTTTAAAAATTTTATTTTGCAAAAACTAAGATAATGTAATAAATATACATAAGAATTAGGATTTTCGCAACGTTTGATATGACAACTGTAACAAAACTAATAAAGTTGTGCTGCACTTAGAAACCGAAAAAAAAAATCTAGAAATTATGTATGTATGTAATAGGAAATAAATAAGAGTCTGTTAAGTAATATGTAAGAGAAATAACTTTTGCTTTGAAAAACTCATTTTTAGTAAGCTATTAATACATTTTTTCTTGAACATTGTTACACAAACATGAAATCTTGATGCTGTTTAAATACATTATCATACATGTAAAAACGAATTCTAAACATTTTTTTCTTATAAAATCTTTAAATATCTCGTTGCCTAATCCTGCAGATGGCTTTTCTTTATTTAAGATGATTTAATATACTAATATTAAAACCTTCATGTCATTTGCGGTAAACAAAAATCACTGATGTCTTTTCTCGAATTGAATCGATAATAACTTCGTATTTTAAATGAAACCCCTTGTATATTGTCATACCTATTAACCTGTATATACGTCTATATTTTGTACTTTTGCAGTAAAAAGGGCTTTTCAATATTCTGGATACAAAATATCAAAAAGGACCATGCACACACCTTAGAGAAAACGGTTGAATTTGCACAACCTGTGGCTAGTTTTTAACATACGGGTATTAATCCTATATAAGTTACATGAGGAAAACATTTTTAATGTCATCCTATTTTCTCCATGTATTTTATATGAAATTCAGGTAAATTTTAACACCGTGTTTGTTAAAAACTGGTTTTAAGTGACTGTATATCAATAAACAATATTATTCTCTTCATTCTCTATCAATGTTGCTCTTTCTAATCTCCAATAATATACAGCTTGCGAACTAACGTTTTTGGGTGCTCAATGTTCAATTTCATTTTAAGTTGTGTTTTTAAAATTAATATATTAAGGTTTTTTAAAAGTGCAAAAAAAAACAATTCGGAACAAAACATACCTATATTTTAAGAAGTGATAATTGACAAAATTTAGTATTTTTTCTTTCTAACTTTACGGGAAATAAAACTACAAACTACTGTTCATTCATTTAGCGAATCTACTACTTCAGTTTCTATGCATAAAAGTGACAAATCGGTTATAGTTGAGTCTGCTAAACTATTTCTTAAGTAATTTTTCACCCTTTTGAGGGCTGAGAAAGGACTCTCTCCGCTAACGTTAATCGCGTATTGAGTTAAAAATATTCTTAATGCCGTGTCTATATTCAGGTATGTCACGACTATTTTTTTGTCTTACAGTTTGGAGCATTTCTGCCATCTTGATGTTCTCCCTATTATTTTCTTTTATTAGGCTTTTTATAAAACACTTAAATTAAACACATTCATCTGGGAAGTAGTTATCAAGTTCTAAACGATAATTCTGCAATACATTTGCAGATTTCTATTAATATTTGGTTATCTCTTTTATCGCATGATAAATATAAGAACATTATTTTATGCGTCTTTTTGTAAAATAATTAAGCTCACAGTTTATCCAGAATAAAGTAAAATGTGTAAATCTTCATGTGTTATTTTCCATCAAATTTAGTTTCATCCTCTTTACTTTTCCCTACATATTGTTTCTTATCCGCCTTCTTGTTATGTGCTGTTCATACGTATGACATTTTGACAATTTTTTGCCTTCTCTTCCGATTTCGTCACCAGTTGCTTGAGTTCTTACGATAGATGGATGATTATGGTCATCATGGAGAAGATTAGCCTTGTCAGATTCAATGAATACTGCTTGCAAAATGTCTCATATATATATTAAGGCAGAGAAGAAAATTCATTTAAAAATATAATTTGTTGCATTTAAACAACTTTTTTTATTTCTAAAATCTTATATCACATTTTATTTACAAACTTTAAAAAAACGTTCCAACACCGTCCTTGTATCGAAAAAGAAAAGGTAATTGATCAACATGCAAAATCAGGTGTGAAATCAGCACTAATTCGGTAGTGTTTACCTATCTCGAACTTCTCATATTATTGATGTTGCTAGTTACTCTATAAATAGCAGATTGTTTTAGGTAAATGCAAAATATGTCCTTTCTTCTTATAGGCGTATTCCTCTAAATAATCTTCAAGGAATGGATCAAACGTTGCAATTAATTTTAGTGTCGATAAACCTTGTTTTGATAAAAAATTTATAACGACTATTAATATTTTTAAAACATTTCTCCAATATTTTTTCCACAAGGTATTGTTTCCCTTAGACAGTTTTTAATTTTTCAGCATTTTAAGATATATGTTTTTTGTATTTTCTCTGTGTTCTATATTTTTCTCCTGTTTTCCAACTTTCCCGGATGTTTCCGATCATTAAATCAAAGAACGAATAATGATTGATTTGACGAGAATAGTTCGAGTTGTAAGCAATACATCTTATTTGTTAAACAAAAATACAAAAATCATTCTCTTCAAAGATTTTCCCCATTCAAAAATTTTACGAAAATATGTTTTTGTTTTAGTAAATCTTCAGACCTTTAAAATTGAAAAAACAATAATTAAAAAAAATTACAATAAACAAAAAATTACATACATTACGAGGTATCCGTCGAGCCTTGTAATGTGTTTAATGTTTTGTTTATTGTAATTTATGTGTGACGTGTCTTTGAATTTAAAGGTCCGATGATGCCCGATCAGGCGAAACATGTGTAACCGATCATCTTCAAATAAAAAACATATGACTGACACCGAGACTTAGTCTTTATATGCTTTTTAATATTTTTTGTTGTGCATCTATTTCGGCTATTTTTAACCTGAACTGACCGAAATTACAAATTGCACGGGAAGTTCACATATTTTGATTTGTTATAAAAGTACGAATTTCTCAGATACTCTGTTTGGGTTTTGTAGGCTGTTAAAATTTTGAAAACAGTTGAGTGTATGTATAAAGTTTGTTAATAGGATATAGGTAAAACTAAAAACCGAACGAGATGTTCCATTTAATGAAATTAATAAAACAGGCGTCAATCTGCCGTGACTGAGACCGAGACTTAGTGTTTAATAATTTTGTTGCTCATCTATTTCTATTTTTTAACATAGATTCTTTTGGATGTATCAAAGTAAACTAAATATAGATTTTACGTGAAGGGATTTTTTACAACGTGGTGGAAAAATACTTTGTTTACTACCTAAGTAAAGGGATGAAGAGAGTAAAATCCTTCATCTAAATATGATGCAAAAAGTGCAGTACACTCTGATAAATCTTCACTCTCTATCCAACTTTGCCTTTTGAGTCAGACTACAAAATTTGCATTCATAAAATTATCTTTGATTAATCAAGAAGGATAGGTCGCTCATTATGGCATATATTATTCTTTTTTTTTATTGTACTGAATAGTTTAAGTAACATTAAAACTACACTCAACTGTTTTCGAAATATTGACGTCTCACAAATTACATTTTGAGACATTGAGAGCCCAATAGGCGTATTTGAAAGCAAAACGACTTACATCTTTCTACCTTACTTTTTACAGTTTATCAAAATATGCCAATTTCTGGTTAACCTGAAAACCTGACCGAAAAACAAAGAAATTGCACGGGAAGCTGATATATTTTGATTTGGTATAAAAGTAAGATAGGGATATGTAAGCCCTTTTGCTTTCAAATATTACGTTTAGGTGCTGTGGGCTGTCAAAATCTAAAAATGTATTTTCTTTGAGACGCAAAATTTTCAAAACAGTTGAGGGTATTTAGAAAGTATGTTAATAGGGGATGTTCCATTTAAACTAAATTATTAAAACTCGTCAATTTGCCACTTTAAAAATTCGATATATCCTGAGAAAAGTAGTTCTGTATATCTTATTCAATCGTCCCACATATCTGTGTAATATACTGAAGGAAACAAAAGTTAGAGGGGGCTACCTGGACTTTAGGTTTTTACGGTCTAAAAATATAATAATTATACGCAATACTTTTTCTATGCGAAAGTAAATTAGGACATCCTTTCAAACCTTTTATATTTACAACGGACCTAAGTAAGCTCTACGTTTACGTACTAGTATCAGATATAGTACCAACTTTATCTTTAGCCTTTTCCTGTATTGTCAACGTTGTTACATGTATCTGCAACTAAGGATGAATGTTTACAGCCTTTTGAACTAGTTCGTCACTGAACCGGAAAAAGTAGTGGTGTGTACCAATATCGAACTAAATTGATAAAATAATTCGATGATTGAATTTATGTCTAAGCGCCCTAAGCCCGGGGACCATTTGGCCCTGTGGTTTATCCGGAACTGAGGTAACTTGGTAATACTATTTACTTTGAGACAACTAAGTAGGCAATTTTAGATAGACCATGAAGGCTAAATGCGTAAATACTCCATACGGAGGTTGCCTTTGGAGTGAGCCCCCCCTCTCACAGGAAGTTTATTATAAATGCGGGAATTAAAGACTTGCAAATTTGGGGAAAAGTGTTACCTTTGCTGGTAACATATTCCATAACTTTCTTGGTTTTTTGCAGTCGTGAAGGGAAACATGCTAGTCGATTTTTGCGTCTACCTGATGGGATTGCAGATATCTACAGAAACTTTGTCTCATAATAATTTTTTTTTAATAATATGATTATAAAATAACCAACAAAATTATTGTATTTCCAAGTTAGTTAACTATAGATTATTTATTATTAGTACGTAATTATTTAAATTAAAGTTCGGATTCAGCTTTCATATTACCCAATAAAAAATCCTATCTTTAATTTGCTTCAAATCCATTAGTAAGACGCGGCACATGTTTCTTTTGCTAAAATATGTAAAGTAATATTGCGTTTACACCAGTGGCGAATCGCGCTAATTTTAAAACGGACAAAAGCCAAATTGATCATTTAAAAAGCAGATTACGTTATTTTGCATTTTAAAAAGGATTTTGAGTCACATAATGATAAACGTTTTTTTATTTTATTTAGACTATCCTATCGGCAACAATAGCAATTATTGCTAATCAATTTTATTTATTGGCCTAAAGAAATAATGATTTTTATGCAAAAAGATTTTCTTAAAAGTTCTAGCATTCGAGTTCGTATTCCTTCTGAACGATCCATAAAACAATATTTCTATCCAACAAGACTAGTAGGCCAATTTTCTTCAACTACCTTGGGACATTCTTCATTTTATATTGAAGTGATATCCCTTCGTGCAACCTAATTTCTGTTTAGCAAACTACTGTGAAGTTCGCAACAAAGTTGGGTCCATACGGACTATAGGTTATTTAATTTATCGGTGCAGCAGTTTCAGAAGGCACTAAATTGTGTCCAATCTCCCCGATTAAACTGAACTGGAAGATTAATAATTAATACTTAAATTGTTAATCGATGCTTTAATTAAATAACATTTTTTGAAGTTGCTCTGTAATATCTAAGATTGAAATTAATTGAAATACTGAGGAATGAATTAATATAAAAAGGTGCAATCCATAGTGAAAAGAACCCTATAGGATTTTCGGCTGCATAAATCAGATAAGTGCTTTAAAAAATTGCGGTCTAAAATTAATTTATAGAATATTCAATTTTAGCTTGAAAATTAACTTCCTACTCATTTAAAAAAGTTAAACTTTATAAGTGTAAATTTTACCGCCATAAATCAGAGGGTACATTCACCTTTTGATTGATGTACTTGTAGGTTTCCCTCCAAATTGCCTGCGAGAAATAGTTTTGATTTTTAAAATTTATCGAAATATGGTTCAGTATATCAGAATTTTAGTAGGATTAAGTCAAAAAATATAAGCACTATGATATTATTGGTCACATCATCTGGATAGTTATTAGTTTTCTTAATTTATATTTGCTGGTTGGAAGTTGGAATTTTTTTTTGTGGAGACCTCTAATATTAGGCATCTTCCAAAGTACTGTTTCTCTTCTACCAATTTTAGTTAAAATGATAATTACACGACAAGAATGTTCTTTGTAGAATTCTGTGTGGTTTTTGGATAGGTCATATACCATCAGCCCTTACTAATGTCACTATCTGAAAAATCATGAATGATGGTGAAGTGCACTGTTTGGTACTGCTAAATTATAACAGGGCACTTAAACTGAGTTACCACAGGCTGATTGCTAAAATTATATCCTTCGGCTTCTTAAAGCCAGTATGTTTGTGATTTTCTAATTCATCTCAAGTACAGCTGGTAAAGTTGGATGGCGCAAGATCTGTAACGACAGACTTGGGTGTACCTCAAGTATGTACAGGGTGTTCCAGCGAGGACTGAATAGGGACCTATTTTCGACCTTCCTTGTATTTTGGAAAAATTCAAAATAGCCAATCGATGTATTTTTTCTTGTAGAATCCAAAAATGTCATCGAAAAAATATTTGAACCAGAAACAAAAGAGTTACGCTATGCATCAGGTGTTTTTTAAATGGAATGTATCGTTTTTTATACGATTTTTGGAAAGAGTGATTTTTTTTATGTTCGTTCTGATTAAAAGATTTGATTTTGCGATAGCTGTTTATATTACATTTTAATGTTTTACAAACTAAAATTTTAGCTTCACCTGTTTAAAATATACGATAGGTTGGTATAGGTGATCAAGGTAAAATGACGTTTAAATGCTTTGTCAATAAAAATTGACATTATTTTAATTATTGTCGAAGTCTTCACCTAAAAAATATATATTTGACTCTGATCGAAATGAAATACTCTTTGGACGAGAGACTACAGATTGTTATGCTATTTTACAAGTGCCAAGAAAATGCAAGAGAAGCAAGAAGAAGATTTATTGCAAATTTTCATAGAAATATATCCATCAATACAATTCTAAGGATAAAAAACCTATTTGAGGAAAATATAACTTTACATGATAGAAAAAGAAATATACAAAGAAGAAGAAATCGAGACCAGGCATTATAAATTATTTTCAAGTTAATCGAACCAAATCTATTTCGGATGCAGTTCGGGAAGTTCAGTACGGTGGCGGTGTAAGGCGCAGAAGAGTTACCCGAGGGACTGTTCACAGGACTCTGAAAATTCATAAATTAAGGCCTTTTCGTATCCTTCCACTTCAGCACCTAACACCGACACAAAAAGAACTTCGCTTCCAATTTGTTTCTCAAATGGTAATTCGGCAAGAAAACGAAGACCCTGATTTATTCAAAAATATTGTGTGCACCGACGAAGCTACTTTCACAACATCGGGAGTATTCAACAGACATAATAGTCACCACTGGGCCGTTGAAAATCCAAAAAAGTTCCAGACTATTAAATTTCAAGGGAGGAATTCTATTCATGTTTGGTGTGGGATAAAAAACAATAAAATTTTGAGACCAATATTTTTTAACGGGACTTTAAATGGGCACAGATATTATGAGTTTTTAGAAAACGAAATTGAAAATTTTTTAGAAGACTTACCATTGGCAGAATATCAGAATTTAATTTGGCAACATGATGGGGCGCCTCCTCATGCCGTGCATGATGTGGTTCAATTTTTAAATCGGCGCCATAACGAATGGATAGGGCGAAATGGAACATATGCTTGGCCGCCCAATAGCCCCGATCTCTCAGTTTTGGATACATTTCTTTGGGGCCATTTGAAGAACGTCGTATACAGACAACGAAACGAAAATATTCAAGAGATCATGGGAAAAATTGTCGATGAAATAAACCGCCTTAACCAGGAAAATCATATTGTTAACAGCAAGTTTAGAAAGGCTACAAAGGGGTTATCGATGTTGATTCGAGAAAAACAGCGGTCACATTGAAAACTTATGTTATTAGTAGTTTTATTTTATTATTTAATAATTATTTTTTATTGAATTTCTTTTTCTATCATGTAAAGTTTTATTTTCCTCAAATAGGTTTTTTATCCTTAGAATTGTATTGATGGATATATTTCTATGAAAATTTGCAATAAATCTTCTTCTTCTTGCTTCTCTTGCATTTTCTTGGCACTTGTAAAATAGCATAACAATCTGTAGTCTCTCGTCCAAAGAGTATTTCATTTCGATCAGAGTCAAATATATATTTTTTAGGTGAAGACTTCGACAATAATTAAAATAATGTCAATTTTTATTGACAAAGCATTCAAACGTCATTTTACCTTGATCACCTATACCAACCTATCGTATATTTTAAACAGGTGAAGCTAAAATTTTAGTTTGTAAAACATTAAAATGTAATATAAACATCTATCGCAAAATCAAATCTTTTAATCAGAACGGACATAAAAAAAATCACTCTTTCCAAAAATCGTATAAAAAACGATACATTCCATTTAAAAAACACCTGATGCATAGCGTAACTCTTTTGTTTCTGGTTCAAATATTTTTTCGATGACATTTTTGGATTCTACAAGAAAAAATACATCGATTGGCTATTTTGAATTTTTCCAAAATACAAGGAAGGTCGAAAATAGGTCCCTGTTCAGTCCTCGCTGGAACACCCCCGGAATAGCCCAAGTAGATTCAATCTTGTGCAGTCCAATACCAGCTTTAAGCTGGTTTTTTCCCTGAAGAGGTAGTCTGAGCTATACAAGAGATCAATTCAGATTTGCAAGAGGCAATATTTGTCTGGTCAGTTGATCATGGTTTAGTACCAAACGCGAAGCATAATAACTACTTAATATTAAATCTATATGTGAAACATTATAGATTTAAATAGTGATCGGCCTCTTTTGCCACTTGCTCAGTCTAGAAAGAGGTATTTATTTAATAGATATGTTCTTTCTATTATCTTTTTATTTACCGTTATGCCACGTATTTGTTTTTGCAAATACCTGTATTATGTTATAATTAACAAACATTTAATTTATTTTAAAGATTAAGAAGGCAGGTCATTTTTAAAAATATATTTAGTGTTTGTATTTCGTTTTTGTAGAAAAATGCATTGGCATGTTAAAAAACACGTAACACTCTTACATATCTTGTGAATTTTTGGCGACCAACCAAATTTGCTAAAATTTTGATGTCAGTTAGAATGCTAAAATAAGCATTTTTTTTAGTTCCGCCAACTCTGACCTTTACAAGTAAACGAACACACTTGTTTAAAATTTCCCCTTAATTTATTTGTCAAAAAATCTAAAACGTGACAATTGTTTCACTAACACTGTGGGTTCATCAGATGTTAGATCTTAAATAAAAGTATAAACCAAACTGTGGGTATTAAATACCTGAACCCATTTTGCGGATATTATAGAGGTAAAATGTTTTTTATGTTTGTTTATTTCCATACTTTCTAGTAAATTAGGTTCTACATGTAAAATTTCCAAGTTCTCAACGAAGGTATATTTTTCCTGAATTAAATATTTAGAGTAATTAGAACTATATTTAAGCTTTCTGTAACTAAATTTATGCTCATTAATTCTTTTTTATTTAAACGTTTTGCCTGTTTATCCAATATAAAATTTTGAACAGGTTCCATAACTTAATTTGTAAACACCGGATTTATTCTGTTTTTTTTTTTGGTTTTCGTCTTATTGTTTTTGATATATCTACCAAGGCTGTTGTTAGTCCTATACGCAACAATTACACCTTTATTTTAAAAAACTTAGCAACTAGTAATGTTATTTTTCCTGTATAAGTGAAAGTATGAAATTAGGTATTTTTTTTTTGAATTTATTAGTAGGAAAAACTAAATGTTATGCTTTGTATATTATTTCTTTTTTACTACATTTTTTATGAGATTTTCCTAAAAACTGTTATTAACAGCTAATTGTTTTATTATATTTAACACTTTAGTATAACTTTCAGTGCTTAGAGGTATGTTAATCAATCTATGAATAAAACTATTATATGCTGATATTTTTTATGTTCACAAGGAATATTAAAAGTATTGTGCATGGTAATGTCTATATAATGGCTTCCATAGTCAATACTTCCAATCATCATTTTGCACAACATACCTCTAAGCAATGAAAGTTATGAAGAGTTAAATATAATAAAACAAATAACGGTTATCAGGAAAATCTCATAGACAATAGAGTAAAAAAGAAGCAATATAAAAAGCATTACAGCTAGTTTATCTTACTAATAAGTTCAAAGAAAATACACATTTTCATACTTTCACTTACACAGGAAAATTAATATTCAATGCTAAGTTTTTTAAAAATAAAGGTGTAACTGTTGCTTTTAGGACTAACAACAGCCTTGGTAGATATATCAAAAACAATGAGTTAAAAATCTAAAAACAGAATAAATCCGATGTTTACAAGTTAAAATTTAAAAATTAGAAGATTTTTTATTGGACAAATAGGCAAAAAGTCTAAAAAAAATTAATGAGCATAAATTTAGTTACACAAAGCATAAAGAAAATTCCAATCACTCTAATACATTTGATGAGAATTTTGAAATTTTACATGTAAAACGAAAAAGTAAAAAACTTAATTTACCGGAAAGTATGGAAATAAACAAACATAAAAATAACAACCCATTATTAAACAATCAATTGGATCTAGATAGTTCCCCATCGTTAAATCCCTATTAGGCTATAATGGAAAATCCAGAACATTTGACCTGTATAATATTCGCAAAACGGGTTCAGGTATTTAATACATACAGTCTGTGTTACACTTTTATTTAATATCTAACATCTGATGAAGCCGTAGTGTTCGCCAAAGAATTGTAATGTGTTTTATTTTTTGTAAAATAAATTAATTGGAAATTTTAATGTGTTTTCGTTTACTTGCTTATACTTTATATTACGACTGATTTTAATATTGTTTAATTTTAATGTCTACTTTAAATAGGCAATTTAAATTCACCTAGAAGGATAACATATCTTTTTCGTAATGGTAACACTATACGCAAGATCGCAAGTCAACATTTTAATTTAATAAAATGACTGGGTTATATAAGAAATGAAATTATCAGACAAAGAACGGACGTAGCCATACCAATTACGAAATAAAAGATAACTACAATGGTATGGTCGCACTAGAAGAATGCCAGGTGTAAGGTGGCCAAAAAGGTAATACCAATATTATCCTCCAAACAGAAGAAAAAGGGGGGAGAACGGAGAAACCTTTCAGAAGATGAGTGGCTTGATAAAACCAGTTGAAGATTACGATTATGGACGTTTATCATTATTATTTTTAATGATAAACATATAAAAATAATAATAAGTAATTATAAAGAGCATTTTCAAAATTTTATATAAATAAACAAACCCAACCATCAGGCTTCTTCATTATTTTAATGGGTTCTTGAAAACTTCCTTCCATTTTAAGTGTAAAAATATATGTTTAATAGACCAACGCAATATTTAAATTCAACAAAACAAAAACCCAATCTAATAGATCAAGAACTTGTTCGTTTCTCCAACCTATAGCATATTAGAAACGAAAATATACATAAACATCAATGTCACTAACTGTCATTTACATACTGTTCTAATCTTTGAGTAAAAAAACTAAAAAAAGTTATAATATATGCGAATTGTAGGTTAGGTAATTAAAAGAAAAACAACAAACAAGTAAACCCTAAGTATTTCGGAACAAAATTTTGAACTACTGAAGTTCTTGTAATAGTTATAGCAAGACTTATACTTTAGGAGGATGAGAAACAAATAATAGATTTTAAAAAATTCTCTTTAATGCTGTTAATTTAATTGATCCTAATAAATAGAACATTTTTTGAATATTATTGAACTCTAAGGGCTGACATGTATAAAAAACATTACGAAATTAAACTTTATTTCTACTAATTGATATAGCAGAATGAACGAGACAATGATTAAAATGATATTCAGATTTATACAGTGTTGTGTAATTAAACTAAATTCTTAAACGCCCCAATTAATTCTTTCTTGTCTAATCCTGTCGTGATTTTTCATTATCAATAAAATATAATTTTCTATAAGAATCCTGGAGTCATATAAATGATTGGGACATCATCAAAAATCAGTTATCAAACATTTGCATATTCTTACTTACCTCGTAAGAGGGAAGTTGTAATAAAAAAATCACACTCCCAGATTTTTTCAGCTCTTCTCTTTTCGGTATCTTTAGATACCAAAACACGTCATGTTTTCTCTTTTCCGTTATGGTGGGTCTGTCTGACTATTCGCGGCATTGCTACAAAACTACTTACTCGATTAACTTGAAATTTTGGTCAAAATTAAGGAGTCATTTGGGGGTGACATGGTAATATCTTGGTAAAAATCCAATCTAGCGGACAGTAAAATGTTAAAGAGAAATATTACTAAAATATAACAAAACAAAAACAGTCTGAAAAACTACTTATTCAATTGATTTCAAAATCTACGCAAGAATGAGGTGTGATATAGAGAAGAACTGGTAACAAGCAGCGGATTCAATTATACCAAACTTTGGTCAGAAAATGAAGTATGATATCAGTGGAAACTGGAAACAGCTAAAATATTGGTACGAATTTAATATGGTAACAAAATGACGACCTATGGAAAAAACTACATAAAGAAATTGGTATGTTTTCTTTACCCGGAACCCATGTTATTAATCATTTCTTTCTTTAGGAATAGTAAAACATGATCCAATTTTGTTTTGTCTACAGCCATTTAGTAGTTGCATTACCCAGACTTGTATTACCTTTGAATTTCTAGACAAAGATAATTATTTCTTGCAAGGGAATTTCAGGGTCTTCTTTAGTGGAAACTTTCGTACGGTATACATTGTCTTCCAAATACACCCAAAGAACTGTCCTCAAATGTGTTTGATAATTCATACCATAATTATGAGCTGGTACACCATCCCACTGGAGCCCAATTTCGTTAAAGGCAGCCAAAGGAACCGTTCCTCCGCAACCTTATTCATTTTGTTGTGCATATGCTGTTATGCCCGTTAAATGGAAATCCCCGATTCATGGCTCGAAATAATGTTATTTAAAAATTGTTGTTCTCCTGCAGCTTAGATAAATTGAATTAATATAAAATTTCATGGCTGTTCAGAATTGAAGATTTTGATATTGCACTGGCGTTGGCTGCTGATTTGTAGAATTCTCTCACTTATTTTCATTGGTTTGTGGCTTTCTTCTTTAAAGTGGTTTGCGGAATGAACCGTACTGCAGTCTGACTGTCGTCTATGTAATAAGAATTTCTCGGGAAACCTGTCCTACAAGTTCTCAAAATGGTTTTGCCACGTTCTCTGTAAATTATTCAAACTTGGACAAAATCTTGAATAAATTATATCATCTTGATGTGCTTTTCAGTTTCACAAAAAAAATATATTTTAACGTAACGTAAAATCATGGCAAGGAAAACTCCATTACCGGTATCTGTTTACGCCTACTACGGGGGCGCCTGCTAGCTTTAAAAATTTTCAACGTTAAGTCGATTATAAAAATGGTTATTTAAAAAAACTTTTTTGGCACTCTGGTAGAAAAAAATCCCAGTATAACAGACATCAAATAAAAAAGTAACATTCCATTTTACGAAGTAACCTGAAAATGTAGTTTTCGGAAACTTAAAAAAAAATTTTGTAATCAGATTAGTTTAAATGCGGAAACACCTCTAAAAGTATTTAAGCTAAGTTTGCAAATGAACAAAAGTTTATCGGGATAATTTTAAAAATAACGGAGATAAGAGTGGTGGAATTTCTATATGGGAAACCTTATATATATATATATATATATATATATATATATATATATGTATATATGACTACGTGCGGAACTAAATGAAATCATACTATATTATCCCTAATAAAAGATAATATTCATAGCGCGGGAAGTATTGGATAAAGGAAATGTACGGATTTTTTAAATTTTTTTTATTTCGTAAAATTCAACTGCGGTCTTGCGACCACCCTGTATAAGGGGACCTTTTCCTAGCCTATACTTGTAGTAAAGTTATATTAAGTTTTATAGTATTGGAGAGTTGGCGCAATAGAAGAATATGTTTATTTTTGAAAAAATTTTAGAAAAAGCAATTGGTCGCAACAAAAACCCTAAGATGTGCCTTTTGTAAATTGTCATTAAGAATAGTATTTTTAAATATTTATTTTAAATTGGCTTGAAGATTGGCCATTTTTATTTATTAGCATAGTCTGCATAAACAGAGCTATCGAGGGTATCTATGATCCGGGTTGGCCTCTATGGTCATGCCTATTTCTAATTCATCTTTTTAAATAAAAAGTAGCGCAAATTTCCCAATAAAAATTTCAAAATAAAAATAGTAGTTTTAAAAACTTAGACGGGTGTCATTTAAAATAAGGATCACCAGAATGTCAATTTAAAACACACTTTCCAAGAGGTAAAAAATAACGAGGTTAAGCAAGTTGCACAAAACTTGTTCATATTACAAGAAAATCAAAGAAGTAGAAATTGTCTTTTCACTTGTATATTTTGTCTATATAAGGCAATACTGTCGCATATCGAGATATATTTATAGTCCAGAAAACACACTAATGAAATCCATACCCATATTTTGCTGTAACGGGCCATAACGGCGTTGTTTGACCGTCTAAATTGCGGGTTTTGATTGTACCTGTCAGCTGTGTGAAAAAAATGGGATCCTGTAATGATTTTATGAGTTATTCCATTTTTATGAACCAATAAACTTTTATGTATATAGGTTAGACGAGCGCTTTGTTTTATTACATGGACAATGATAGATGAGGAGCGAAAATGATGTGTTGTTTCGGAAAATATCAGTAAGTTTGCTAGTAAATCGCATACAATTTTGTACTTAGTATTTTTTTAGTGTAAAGATTATTTTGGGGTTGGCTATTAGTTCACTAGATACATTTATTATATAATTTGAATTTTAAATTATATGGTGCTCCAGACACTATCTAAACTCAAGTCAAAATGTTATACTATTTAGGCAAATTAATTTTTTAAATATGGTTTTCTGAATTTTGTACTCTATAAGAAAGTTTTGCGGTATTAATATTTGAAAAGTTGTCCAGGCCTTATTTACTTGATAGGTTGAACAACGCGATTGTTTTGTATTAAAGTTTTTTCTTACAAGAGCACTGACTTCCTTAGAGAAAACGGATTTCTCATAATTTTTGTTGTGTATTCTTATGAACATTTTTTTTTTGCCTATATCTATATCTAAAAATACCTTTTTAGTTCAACTTATTCAGACGTAACCCGAATACCCAAGAGCAACTATTAATTTTTTAAATTATTTCAACAGTTCAGGGTTTTGTTAGAAAATAAAAGAAATTTATATTTCGCGAACAATTGGGCCCCGCACTTTTGAATTAGAAGAACGGCTTCCTTGAATTCAAAAAAACTTTCGATAGCAAAATGAGTTTTAAAAATGGTAGTAACCCATTGTAAACATCTATGTGATTTAATTTCCAACCTTAATTTATTTTACTTAATTTAATAACTTTGTGCTCTGTGCCTTTTGACCCAACATAAAGTAACCAATATCTCTTTTTTATTTCATTAAAACTTTACATTGCAAATAGAATCCAGAAAATATAATATTCTGCATTGCCGTTTTCTTGAAGTTCTCTTTTAAGAATATTAAAATTACCAGCCTTTCATCTGCATTCAACATTTTTCCTGAGGTAAATCAATATATAAGCCTTATCTGAGTATTAGTAACAAAATTATTAATTACATGATTTTAAATTTATAAGAAAATGTCTCCTGACATACTAATGAGATCTAGAAATCATTCATTAAGAGCAAATCATATTTTGTAAACTGAAATATCTGAAAAATGATAAAAATATTACCAAACTGTATTTTTTTTCAACGGCGAAGTGCAA
This sequence comes from Kuschelorhynchus macadamiae, assembly GCA_030620095.1. Taxonomy (NCBI): domain Eukaryota; kingdom Metazoa; phylum Arthropoda; class Insecta; order Coleoptera; family Curculionidae; genus Kuschelorhynchus; species Kuschelorhynchus macadamiae. The sequence goes on along the minus strand of JAUTXW010005140.1, from coordinate 42,735 downwards.
GTATAATTTTTAAATGTGCTACTCAGTTTCTGTTTATTGTGCTGTATCTATAAATTTTATCTTCTTGTTTACTTATAATATGGCTTCCTCTATACATTTACCAAACATACTCGGCTATAAGGAATTTGATTGTGTTTTCGAAGTACAAAAGTAAACAAAAATAGACACTGTGCGGTTTTGTCAGCTACTTTTGGTAATTTGAAACGGTTGGAGATTAAATTTTATTTATACTGTATATCTTTATTAAATAAAGCATTCATGTAATAGTGGCTTTCAACCATTATGATAAATGTCAATGTCACACCTTATGAATTACCGAAAAATTTTACGAAGCGTTTGGGAACTGTGTAGAGCGTGCATTGTAAGTTTTACTCAATTTTTAATGAGTTTTGAGTTAATAAAAAATGGTGAATGTTGTTAATAACTGATACTTGTATAGAAAGGATATTTTTGCCAACAAATTAACGTATTCTAATGAGAGAAAAGAGTTTTTTCTAAGACGGTTATCTATTTTACAAAAAAAAACGATTTTGAATTAAATAGTACTTTGTTCAACCATCTGCATATTATAAAATCCTTTGTTTAACAGTTTTATCAATTGCATTAGAGAAAATGTATTAATGTATAAATTTGAAAAGTACATCACGGTTAAAAAGAAAAAAACCTATACCGTTGAAAATATTTTTATCATGGAAATAATTATATTGATTAACGATATAAATATTGTATACACTATTGATATATCCAACATACACAATGATAACTGAATAAAATAGGCACTAAAGTGTACGAAATTATACTTAAAAAAGAGGGAAATAGGTTAACTACTGAAATGAATACCTTTTTGTTCACTTTGTTTTAAACTTGAGCTAAATTCATTTTGTTCCTATTAAGATATTAATAGTATCTTGTGACATATTTACCAATTCTTCGAATATACTACTATATATACTAGGTAAGAACGGTTTTGTAAAATTTTTTGCCTTATCCATAAATACAAAATCCTGTTTCGTACAACTCGTGTCGCCAGATATTGGTAAAAATTGATTTTTTCATATTTTCTCAAGATCGGGGAAAGACGCCGGGTGTTCGAGCTGTCACAAGTATTGACACAGGTTGTTGAACTACAAGTACCAAATATTGATGAAATTTTCAACAAGTTTTATGTGGAGTATTTTAGGTTTCAATAGCTTTTGACGTTCAAAATAATTGAAATAGCAAAATGTATGTTCGGTACCAACAATTTATTTAAAATAAATACATTTCAGATTGGCGTATATAAAGTTTGCTAAGGAAGAAATTAAAACTTCAAAGAACTAGTCAGATCTGTTGTATCAATAAAATAGATATAATTTCAAACAAATAATAACATTTTTAATCTTTTGATAGTAGTTAAACGTTGTTTTCGGTTTTTAAAGTTGAAAAACCCTGATATTGATATCAATGTTATCATATCCCATATAGATTAACTGTCACAGGTAATTTATTATGTCGTGCAGTATCACTTGAATAGGGCTTATGATTATTCACCGTAATGGAATAAGCAAGTGACTATAATTTCTGAATTACGTACTTTATAACTTAATCCTTCTAGTTTATGCTTTTGGTTTTTGCGGCCGTAAGTCTGTTTTTTTTTCAAATGTCAACGTACATAATTCATTCACATGATATTTTAATTAAACATTTTATGACACTAAGAGCCAATCATCTTAAAGTCATTTTTGCCAATCCGCAGCTCTCTATATGAGGAAAAAATGACTCATGATCTCGTTAACCCAAAAGCTAAGTTCATAAAATAAGAAACAAGGAAATAGGGGGGAGATAAAAATTGTTGCGTACCCTATCCTACTTATAACAGGTTAGGTTAATGTAGGTTGGTAAGCTATAAAAAATAATAAAGAATATTCTGACTGTTGTTAAATATTTTAGTTTGTAAATGCTTAAACCATCATCGCTATTCAATAACAACAAAATTTGTAAAAATAAGCAAAAGATGAGTTTTGATTTGATTTTTGGCAAGGTTAAAATCAGTAAAAACTCAGTAAAAAAGATATTACAAAAATTAGCATAAAAACAGTAGATTCTTTTTTATTCAAAATTGAATTATGTTTTAAATTCAGAGTGGATATAAAAAATAAAAGTTTGTAAATGCTTAAGGTTAAAATTATCAGTAAAAACTCGGTAAAAAAGATATTACACAAATTAACATAAAAATGGCAGATTCCTTTTTATTCAAAATTGAATTATATTTTAAATATGAATATAAAAATTGTTTCTAATTTTACACATTTTAAATATATAAATAAAAAGGAGTTGATTTTAAAACTGCAGGGTTTTCAAATAACGCGATTTCGATTATAATTAATGCCATGTGGAAAATTTACTTTATAATAGATCGGTAATTTTTTCAAAAACTAGCTGTATTTTTGTTCTGTTTGTAACATGAAAAAGAGTAAAAAAGTACAACATTAATTTTTTTTTCTTTATCGGGTCACTGAAGTATAAGAGCGGGAAGGATAGTATATCAGAATATCTGGATGTCCTGTACTGGTAGAGCCATGCTTCTGAATAACTTCATAGAACCCGTGTTTCGCCCTGAGAGCAAAATTTTTAAAATAATTTTATTTCTTTCGGGTCAATAAATTTAGAAATTTAAACATGGATGAGTGGAATGATTATCCTATCTATTTCCGAACAGGACTTTCATGGACAAACAGATGTCTGTCAAGTTATGTATCCGACTGATTCAGGCTAACTAAAATGGTGAGCTGTATCCGAACTAAAGTTGTATCCGTTGAGGTAAGATTAGTTTGCTGTTTTATTTAATGGGTTATGGCAGATCTAGTAAACATGTTTACAGTAGCCCAGAGAGTATGGGCTAGTCTTCCTATAGGATGTAACGCAAAGAATAGTCGATCTATCTTTCACTTATTTAATAGAGTCTTTGGTACCCCAAACTTATGTATCTACGCAGTTAAACTATTTTTTTTTATCTGTAATAAGTTTTATAATTTTTAACTTTTCACTAGGGGAAACGCTTGTATCAAGAAAACCTAATCACAAATTTAATGTACATAATGTTGTAATTTTAGGGATAGTTAGTAAAAACAATTAACAAGATTATTTTAGCAGATAGAATATAAGAAATAAGAGGTGTTGATCAAGTGGCTGTGTATAGGAAAATCTGTTATTGCTTTATCGTTGCCTTTTTTAATTCAAATGTATTGTAAATTTAAATCGTCATATTATATTTGGTAGCAACTAATAAAACATATTATTATATAATATTAGTAAGAAAAACTTTTTTGTATTTTCTCTTTTTCTTTGTATATTCTAGATATTTTTTAAAATTGGGAAACCGGGAATATTCTAGTTTTTTAAACACATTTCCTTTTTTATAACTTGTTGCAAATTATGAAATATTTATCCCTGTAATTGCAAGATTAAGTTTAATAATGATCATTGTCTTAATATCGCATTGATAAAAACATATTATTTTAAAAGATATCTCGGAAATATTTAATATATTTTTTCTGGTATGACAATAATCGTATTGATCATTTAAATTTACGAATTTGTTCTCTAGTAACAAGTTTTCATAGTGGACATAAATAAAATGTTTGTAAACTATATCGTCAGAACCAAATTTAAAATTAATTATAAATTTGGTAGGTTAAGCATAAAGTAACTATTTATATTTAAATGCAAATTCACCAGTATGCGTAAAATTTATCTCAATTTCACAAAATATTAGTTAATTAGCGATTAATTATTTGAGCGTCAGTTTTATATATGTTCTATTGTAATGTTCACAAGATCACTGGTGATTTTGTTTTCCTAGTATGCATCTTGCTTTTGAATATGCATCTATTACATATTTATTGTCGTAGTGTTAAAGTTACGAAATGTTACATTTTCATTTTAATACATGTTTATATCTTTTAGTATCCATCCTAAGTAAATAATGTAAATAATCATTTTATTCAAATTTCCAACTTTAAGTAGTAAATACAAATTACAGATACAGATTTATTAACCTAAATGTAATTTATTTCTCAAACCTAGAATTTTACTACTAATACTTTTCACTAACTGTATTTTAATTTGATTGAAGAAATTAGAAAATTATTTAGATTGGAAGAAATATGGTGATTTATTTAAAAATATAAAGGTGTAAAATTGACTAGAAACGTTTAAATATCACCTTAGTCAAAGGTAATTATTGTACTAATAACATATAATTGTAAGATTTTGCCGTCAACGAATTTTTTGTATGGAATTATAAAGAAACTGTATGACGATTTTGGTGGCGCGACGTAAAGCGCCTAAAGTTTAGCTTTCTGGCTTCTGGAAAAACACATTTTTAGTGAAAATAAAAAACGTGTTTTTTTTTCTACCCTATTTGGAACAATGTTTTACAAGGAATTTGGCGCTAGTCCTATTTGTGGTACCCGTACTCCGTAAAAATATTAAAATATATCAAGCTAACACCGGAGGAAAATTTGGTCTTTGGAAATCATGATCTTGGAATTAGGCCGTCAAATTGAACTTAGTATCCGACGCACCTTCGATCGCACTAGGCACTTCCAGGAATCTTTCTTCCACGTGATTGAAATTTGAACACTTTCAGTGTTTAAATCTCGTGGAGTAAAGATCCCTAAATATGCCTCGTGCAATTGTTAATTGATCAAAGTCTTGAAAGCTTTGGTTCTATTTTTGCTTCGTGGTGCTACAAAATATATTTTGATAACAATCTGGATTAATAATACTTTGAGGTTCCAAGATTAATTATTATTGAATAAAGAAAACTGCATGTTTTTAAAGGTAAAGAAACTTATAAAGATAACAGATTTAACTACTTATAAATTTAAGATTGTTAGAAAGTCAATTAGAGAGGTAGTTTAAAATCAGTTACTATATAGGTAACATAGAATTTTAAAAAATCTTGTTAATTGTAAAATATTATAAAACTCAATTTATCTTTATTTATGTAAAAATTGCAAGAAAATTCCCTGTGATCGCAGCATATATTTCGCTAGAATATAATGCCAAAAACTACTGTTAAAATTATTCATTTAATTTCATAGTTTTAGGGCTATATCATGTAACTTAAAATGTTTTAGGAAACTATGAAATTTTTTGTTAAAATCTTTATTATTCTAATACAGACATAAGGTTATTTTTTAAAACAAATTAATAGGTTTGCTTATTTAATTAAACATTTAAAATTTGCGTTTTTGTACGTCTTTACTAAATTTGTTACATAAAGTACATGCATTTGTATAAAAGCAAGAAACTGCCTTTTTGTTGTATTTAAAAAAAAACAAATTTAAAGAATCAACTAACAAAAAACTCAGCCTAATGGTGGGCTAAAATACCTTAATTGACAAAATCGATAAATATTGCTAAAAGGTCTAAAAGACGATATTACTGAAGGCAAAAAAATAAACTCCTGTTACAAAAATTAGAAATCAGTTTAGGTGTTTAACAAAGAGGCAACGAAATAGCCAAGCCTGAAATTTCCAAACGAAAGTCTTTAATGTAGAGTGTTTTAGTTTTTTTACCAACATCTACCGAATATTTTCTTGAGAACGGATTTGCCCTTCTCTTCGAATTTTTTTGAATGAACATTAAGAAAATCCTGAATTTTTGCATTGCAAGACGATCGGACACCATTTTTTTTACTTTTGTAGAAAATCAGCGTACATCTGTTCGATTCATAGCGCGGCAATTCCGAATTTTGAGCAGATAATCAAGTAGGCTTTGTCCTCGGCAAACTATTCGTCCGAATCAAATCTTTCGTTTTTTTTTGTGAATTTTCAAACATTGAAACCCATGAAATCCAAGCAAACGTAATAAATAAGGGCCGCTGCTGACTATTTGTTTCTATTAGTCGGTTCGATTCGTTAATTTGATTCTTATATTCATATGGATGGCGAATCAACGAATATTCCATCCATACCATTCGTAAATTTTTGTTTAATGCCTTTACATGGGTTTCATGCATTTCAATGTTTGACAATACAAAAAATAAAAGATTTGATGCGGACGAGTGGTTCGCAGAAATCAAAGCCTACTTGATTATTAGCCCAAAAGATGGAATCGCGGCGCAACGAGTCGAACGAATGGAACCCTCCACACTATGCGGACGAATCAACGAATGGACGATGAACGAACGCAGCGGCCTGAAAAACTATTAGAGATCTCTTTGCCATTGACATCTCCTACTCCATACTAATTTGGGCATGCCTGTTTTGCAATATAAAATAAACCCTCATACAGCAGAAAAAACTTTTTAATGGTTTTATTCACCCGAAGGCTGCTATTCTAATAAGAACAGCATTCCGTAACTAGAATTAAACTTTTCTGCGTTTAAGATTTTCATTTTCCGTCCCCTTAAGACAAATTATTATACGCGATATAGCATTGGTGTAAAAAACGTATTTATATTTATTGCACTGTTGAGATACTGAATGTTTTTCATTTTCAAATCAGCATAATCTCAGCAATCGCTGGTTCTTTGGTAAACATAATTTAAAATTGGGAGACTTATTATCGACCATTTTATAAAGCAAATTTTTATAAAATACATACCAGTCGTACACCCTAACATCTTCTTAATATTCTGTTCAAAATCGGTTTTAACACGAATCTAATCTTCTTGTTGTTGATCATGGAATAAAGTGTTTAGTCTCGCTTTAAAAGTAAAGAAACGTCATTAAATAATTTAATCAAGTAGATATTCACATCATAATTGCGTAACGCTTAAACTAACTTATGTATTCTTGGAGGAAAATGCCATAAAACTTCAGCTGTAACGTTGTCATATCCTTTGCTATTTGCATACATGTCAATCGTGTACAATATTGACATGATATTAAAAAACTTAAAGATTTTTATTCGGTTATTATGACTAGGTCTTATACAAGAATCATCATTCACCAATGCTGTAAGCACTGCAAGATTACGAATAATTATTTTTCCGTTGATGTATAATTTAACTGACAACCCTTTGGAGTTGAGCTATTGTAGACTACAACTTATTTTTCATCTTTATTTGAAAGTTAAAACAATCTATTCCCACTACGTAGTATGAACTATCGCACTGAATATAAAAAGTTCGATTGAAATCTGCGTGCACCGCAAAAATTGATTTTAAGTATGCCTCTTTAATATTATTGAATGCTTTATTTTGTTCAGCTCTCCTTAATCAAGTTTGTTTCTTCTTGAAAAGTTTTAATAAATGCATACTTAAAACTCAGCATAATATTTGCTAATAATTGACAAGTCCTAGCAATCCTCTTAGTTCTTCAATATGGAAATATTCAAAAGGAAAAGGATCATTATTTTTACGATTAATTCTTTCCGGGTTAATTGAAATTTTATTAGGAAATAATATGCACCAGAAAGGTCCCTTCGTTACGAAAACCTGGAAACTTTCGTAGTTTCATTGTTTATCCCGAATTTTTCAAAATTTTTAAACGTATCTAAATCTAACAGTCGGTTGCACAAAATTTAAGTGCTGCTTAGAATATTTCACCGAGCTTTCGGATTTGACAAGGTGCTTATAGAAATCTAGGAACTCACTGTCAAATTTGACATTCCGTTAAACATTCTAAAATTTATTTGAGCTTTCAGCAACCGGCCGTAAGTGTTTAAAAATATAGGGAAATATTGTCAGAAAATACTAACAAATTATCCACGTATACACAAGGCGCATTCTTTACCTAGAACAAAATTCAAACATCTAATCAGCCTAACCAGAGTAGTGTTTAAGCCAAACGGCAGCCTGGAGAAAGTGCAACTTTCTCCATCGAACATAAACCCAATATATTTAGTGCTGCATATTCCAATCTGTTTAAAACTTAACAAAAGTTTGTAAGGGTACGGCGAATAAGAAAGTCTTTTTTCATTTTGGAATTAAGCAATCTTGTATCACGCTTTTATCCTTTTTAACAGCACAGACTGAAGGCCATAAATATTAAGTCTTATTTTTTGATAATTTCACTCGACAGCATTTGATATATTTGTTTACAAACAGCCGGATATTTATCTATAATGATTGTCTGCCTAGTCGGAACTATGCTCAATAACAGTTTTGGCATAAATTAGTCTTTAATCGGTCCGACTTATTTGCACGAAAACACATTATCGTCTTGTTAAAAATGTAATAAAGGGCCTTCAAATCTATTCTTAAACATGTACATCCAGTTCGCTTCAAACAATATACCGCTATTTAATTAGGTAGGTACTATTAACCATGTGATATATTGGTTTAACCCGCATAGTGCGTACATTTTAACCGGTAGACAAAGTTGTTGTTTAATTCACTCTTTAGTATCTCCTGTAGCCACCGCTATCGATATATTTGTAACAGGCAAGATCGGTATATTGTAAGTCTCATTTTTTAATTTTTCGTAAAACGACTATCTAACAAAATTTCCACCCCGCTCGCACCAATTGAAGCTTTCACAATAGGTGCTATTATTATATTTTCCTCAACCCCTCTGTCAAAACCAGTAAAAAAGACTAAAGTATCTTGTTGAAACGAAATAATTTAATAACATTTATTGTGTTATTTGAATTATCTCGTTTGTTTTTCTTACAATTATTTTTAAATCGGGAATTTGAACTGTTTCGGTTGGTGATATTACGTATTTCAGTTTCTTATTGGTCTATTATAGGGCCTGGAGATATCCCGTTGACCCTGACTGGAATCTGTAAAAGTTTCATCAATCTTGGTAAAAAATTTTTAACGGCGTCTATCGTATTAAGCCCGTCTTTAAAAACGACCCTTTGAATTTCCACAGAAAAACGTTTCGTTAGCATATCGATCAAATTCCCCACTGTTGTGTTACAAATTTAGCCTGATTAATTAAATTTAAAAAATATTCCACTCCACATTGCAAACGTCCATAATTTAATTACTAAAAAACATCTCGTTGTTTTTTCATCCCACAGGACCTATCTATAAACGCAGATTCAAAATCGCTATAGGTAGGTATAAAAATGGTATTCTTTTACCGGCTCCCATTCTGCTATAGTACCGAGAAAACAAGTTAACTCTAAGCCTATTTTACTTTGTTTGGCCCGCCCGATGCTTTAAAAATTATCAATTATCAATAGGTATTGTTTCTTTCCTCAAAATTCAAATATGTTTTGCCCTTCCACATATGATTCGCCAGTCTGCAACAATTCTTACTTTTTTTTAACTTAGAATCTAAAATATTGACCACAGACTGCATCTGGGTCATTCCTAATTTTATTTGCTTCAGTGTTGCCACTAAATTTAAATGAGATTCCATTTCAGAATCAAATTCTTGTTTTTTTTTTCTAGGTGGCGCCATTTTACAGCACTTTACACAAGACGCAAATAGATTAAAATAATATAAAAGCTTAAAAGCGCAATCACATACAAGTTTTTTAACCACACTAAATTTCTTACATATAATCAAACATCACAAATTAATTGTACACCATAAGAAATAAATTTGCTTGCACAAGTCAATACCAAAAACGACAAGTAAAATACAGGTGATTCAATATATCCTATACACTGTAGTACTATTCTACGAAACATATCAATATAAAATACTCTTTCACTCTCTTCTTTTCAATTTACTCTTTAAACAGATTAGATATTGACTCAAAAACAAACTTAAGCTTAAACTCTTAAATTTTAACCAATATTAATGTTTATATTTAATGCGATTTTATGCTTCGCAATATAAGCAAATAAATGTTTATGCTATGCACAGTTCGAGGTCATAACACTATACCTACCAAATACTTATTGATTTAAAAAATATCCCTACTCTGATGAAATATTTAAAATAAACCGTGTCTTTCTTTTCTAAAAGTCTTTACGCGTTATCCGAGAACTAATCTCAAGTAGAATAAAACTGAAATTATTTCACCTATTTCCTTAAAATAACTAAATACGGGCCTGGTATATCGGACGTCCTCAATTGGAATTTGCTTTCCACTTAATTTCCCCTGCCACTAGTTGGGTATCAAAATGCCATAGACTCTCCTTCTCAGAGCTTTTTCAGTTGGATCGCAAGAGAAATCGCTAGCTGCTGATCACTTAACTAACATTTATTATTGTAATTTATAATATCAAGGGTTTTCCCATAATTGTGGATGCCTAATTTGAACAATATGACTAATCAGTTAAATCAGTTCAGCAATAAATATCTTCCTCCAGGATTTAGTACTTCACTTACACCGGCACCGCCTACCCTGTGCCCCGTAAGTATCGCGGTGTAGCAAGAAAAAGCATCAACTTCACCTTGAAATTTCCAACAAAACTCCGCTGGATTTACTTATTTATTTGTTTATTCACGGAACCCAATCAAATATATTCAAAAATAAAATATATAATACTTCCCACTACCTGCAATTCCGAATAAAACTGAATCCTCTGTAGTTTTTGTGCAAATCCGTCAAATTAAATGTTTTATTTTTAAATGTTATTTTTTAATTTCTCTTTAAAATAGTAACTAAAAATTATTTAATAATATAAACACCTTATTTATTTTCCAAACAAAAATATTAAAAATTGTTTTTTTTTTGTTGAATACTCATTTTCATAATTAAATGTAGAGGAAAAAGTGAATAAACTTAAAATGAAAACCAAATAATTACAATAAATTATTGATAAAAATAATTATATTAAATTTTTTTCAATTCTAAAATAGACTATATTTTATCTCATTTTTAGATATTTTTTCAATAAAAGAAGTATTAATATTTTTTATTTATAAAATAAAATTTGTTTAATTTATAAAATATTACACAATATAGAATGTTTATGTTTTGTTTAAAAATAAGCTTTTGTAACTATTTGATTTTCCTTTGTGTATAATGAATTTTTTCTCTACATTTTATTATAAAGACAAATATATAAAAACAATAGACTAAATTCTGTCATAAATGAGATTGTTTTTATGGCAAGATATTAAATACAATTAATTATTTTAGAAAATATTTATAATGTCCTTTTAAAGAGAATAAAAATCTTATATTTAAAAAAATATCATTTCATTTGGCCGGTTGCATAAAAACTACAAATGATTTTTTTTTCAAATACTACTGTAGTTTTTAATGGTTCTATTTTATACTTAGACTTAATTTGAACGCTTATTAGAAATATCTTTTTTCTAATTCAAAAATGTATTAGACAGGACTAATGTTATGCACAAAATTCAAAAATTCTCCTTGTCACGAGGTTTAATTATTTTTCAGATTATGTATTGTCTCCCTGAGTCATCGTAATTTTATTAAAAAAAAAATTATCCGATCGAGCCACTATACTAATGATTTGTCGTAAAAAATTGTCAAAGACGTCTTTGATTCATAAAGTTAAGAAAAAATTACTTCCGATCATCGTGCAATGCCAAAACCTTAGTGTTCTCTTCCTCTATGATACCTCCTACATCTTTATACAAAAAAGTAGGAAAGAGGTGTTTTTTTTTTCATGCAAATTTCCTGTAGATCGAACTTCTTATAAAGCAGATTTACTTCACGGAGGAAAAACTTACTCCATGCACTTTCGTAACAAAAAATATTTGTTCAATTACTATATTTGAGATCGTTTCTGAGCATATCAACCTCAGTGCTGTCTAAAAGGAAGGGCTTTTGTGACTATTTATATCAGAACGAGTGTTTATGTTAACTACTGATAATTTGTCGGTCTTATGTTGACTAATGATAATTTGAAAAGAAAAAATCACAAAACAAAACAGAAATTACGAAACAAGATTAAATCAAAGCAAATGCACCGTACAATAAATTTGCTTATTACAAAATCAATTTTATAAACTAATTTATTATTTCTTTTAAAATATAATTTACATTTTTAGTTAAGAAAACGATTTAGCAAAGGGTTCTTTAGTCATAATGTGCAATTTTTGTATATTTCAGAGTTCGGCACTCTTAGTATTTCATAAAATAACCCTTACACGCTTAACCTTTTAAGTAATTTTAGGTTGAAATACGGCATTTCAAAAATATATACCTGCATTATGTCAACAAACAAAAAATAATTGTAGATTTCGATTTTTTGTCTTTTTAAATACAATCATACGCCATACACACAAAATATCAATTTAAGTGGGACAGTAAATGGACTAGTTAGCAATATAATTAACTTAATACTGCAAAAAGGAGGTATGTTGGATAATTGAATCCTTATTTACTAAAGATATTTTCATTTTTGCCGTGCCAGGATGCAGTCGTTTTGTTTTTTAATTAGTTTAATTACTGAGTCAGTTGACGTTACGCATTTTGTTTTGTAACGACGGCGACGTTCTATATTTGAATATTTTCCGTTTTAAGGTTTATATGGCACAACTGATTTTGACTCTTAATAACTTTCTCGTATATACTTAACCTAAGTTTTCTTACCCAAATAGTTAGAAGCTCCTGCTTTATTAAAAATAAACACTATTTGATTTTAATTTCAGGCAAAATGGCCTTCAAATATCAACCTATAATTTAGAAAATAACCTAAGATGTCGTATAATTAGTATATAAATAGGTAAAACCTATATGTGGGCTTTAAAAAGAGCCATCAAAATATGTAACAATGTCCTTGTATACTTTTACCTATTAGCATATTTCATATAAATGTAAATTCATATAAAATAGGATGTAAATTTTGCTGTAATGGCAATTAATATAAATGTTAATTATATTGATTCCAAATTTATCCTCTGAAATTTGAATTTTTATTAATTTTTAAATGTATTGAATGTATCTATTTTATTTAATGAAAATAAAATGTTTTCATCTCAATTTCTGTTGTTTTTTTTAGTATAAAATTACAACAATAATTTAGTTATGAGAAGTTATTTTATACATCGCATTGAAACCATTAATATTACTATATTCAATTAGTGCAGAGTCAGTTTTTATGCTGTAAGTGTAACGTTGTTAAGTGCAAACGTTGCTTATGCTGAACCAGAACACTAAACCACATCAAATTTCGAGCAAAAGCTCAGGGGTTGATTATTAGCAGCAGTTGAACGAATCGCATCAACAACACAGGGGCAGGTTGAAAACACGGTGGGAACTGAGGAATAGAGATAATTAGGTAATGGTGGCTGAGGTTTGTCACGGTCGGCTCATTATATCTTGCTTCGACCTACGAGCGTTTGAAGCAGCAGAAAATTGATTCTTCATTGGTCAGCCCTGGTGGCCTCTTCAAGTCATTCTTGGCGTACCAGATACAATATAATATATAAAATATTCAACGAATTTTCTTTATTTTGTTCAACTTCCTTCTCATATTGGAAGACAACTTACTCATGGATATTTGGCTTGGTGCAAATATATATAATGCATCTCTCTACTCTGATTATAAGGCGTAGACTGCGCCTGTTTTTGGAAAGCTTTAGACAACTTCTTCCAGTTGCTGTATTCGGTAATTGTAAACTTTTCATTTTGAATGTAAATTTCTTGCCGAATATCCTGCACATAACAGATAGTATCTTATATCCTCAGTAGCGCTATATTCTAACCAATTTAATTTCTCATACATTTGAGCGGTAAACGCTCGTAATTTATCTCAAAATTTTATATGGAGCAATTCAAGCCTGACATGGTCCAATTTGACGCGTACACTCTTAAAAATGTGTTAATATTTATTCCACAAATGTAAACAATTTTTACACAAATTGTTACTGAAATGGTTCCAGTAACAAAATGTGTACTAATTCATCGTCAAATTGTGTATGTTATTTGTTTTTGTTTTATACAACAGTTATGTATTTTTTTACCTAATTTAGTTCCTTTTTTGTACAGTTTATTTTGTTTATCGAGTACATAATTATTGTAAATAAGGTACACACAATATGTTAATATTTTTAACAACTCCGTGGAGGCCCAGTATACAATTTATGTAATAAACCTAAATAAATTGTGTACTTTTATAAAAAAAACCGAAGTAGGAAAAGTACACAGCTTTTGTAGCCAACATACACAAACATGTATTTTTTTAACATAGAGAAAGTAACGAACGCCCACAATTTCTATGATAAATATAGATCATCTGTGTACTCTTTTAACATATAAAATGTATTAAATATGCATTTTTTAATAAAAAATTACACAGCCTGTGCACATTTTTCACATAAGAGAAAGTAATAAATGTGGACAATTTTTGTATAAAATGTACTGAATATGTGTAATTTTTTTACACAATAGAAAGGAACAAATGTGCACAATTGTTATTATACATAATAGAATGTACACAATTTTTATATTAAATGTACTTGCTCTGTGGACTTTTTCACATAAAGAGTGTGCACAATTTTAGTACTAAATGTACAGGGTTATTGATTATAATCCCCCCCTAAACTTTCTTATTTTTAAAAATAGGGAGCTGAATCGTTTGTGCAATATTTTATCGTTAATAGAAATTTGATACAGGGTGTTTTACAAAAAGCGAAACAAACTTTTGTATTTTTAATGGAATACCCTATAAATTGTGGCTTACTTGAACAGGAACTTATTTTATTTAGAATTTTTCATGTATCTTAAACTGTTTTAGACATGGTAGCTGAAAAATGAAAATATCACACTTTAAAGGGCTGTCAAATCTCAGAAGATCAAATTAGACTAAAACGGTTTGCAGTTTCCTCTTAGTTTTCATGTCTTTCTATTGACACAAATGTCTGATTGAAAGGAAAATGTCAATTTTTAACAGTTCTGACAAAATCTGAGATTTCACAACTTGAAACATTAGTATCATTAGAGCTTTAAAAACTAAGGTTGGTTAAGATTGGAGAGTCCTTTAAAGTGCCAAATTTTCATTTTTCAACTGCCATTATCTCAAAATCAGTGAAAATTTTAAATATGCAACAATATATATGGCGTTTCGTTAAAAATATATGTTCCGTTTCCTGCGTTTTTGTGAAACACCTTGGAACATATTTCTGTTAGGTATCAATAAAAAAATGCAAACAATTCAGTAAAAAATTCAGCTCCCTATCTTTAAAATATCAAAGTTAAGGGTGTAAGTTTATAACAAATAAACCGTGTATATGCTTTTTGCTAATAACAGCTTCTGACCATTTTATTACTAAAGATAGAAAAAACTTCTAGGATGCCTGTAAATAGAAAAAAATATTTGAATATCGCTCATATATATTTTTAACTATTAAATATTTATAACATTTTACCTAAAATATTTAGATACAGCTTAAAATTAACTTTCTAAAAATATATGCAAAGGTCCATATTTGCTTCAGTTGATTTAAATTTATTTTTCATTCATCCATCAACACTAAATAAAAATCTTACATAATTTTGAAAAGATATTATGGGGAATTGGATAAATTGTTATACATTTTATATAAAAGATTTTCCTATATCTAGTAATACAGTGAATAGCAGCTGTTTCGTAATGAAGAAAGTCTGTAATGGAGAGGTGGTATATAATAAGGGTCATAAAAAACCATTTGTGTATTGTTTTAAGTTTTTTAATATAATTATTAACAAAAGAAATAAACGTTTTTTTAAACTAACTAGTACTGAATTTATATTTCACACCGTATACCTACAAACAAAAGTTTTGCCATTTGCTTTCGACACTTGGCAAGGCCAGTAAGAGTGAATATTCTCTATTTTATATATTTCTAAATTCGTGGCATATACTTCAACTTCGTAAGCAAAATAATGCTTATTAATGAAATCAGTATAAAATAACGAACAAACAACATAAGCTATTTTCTCTTTATATATATAAATATTTTTTATAGTACCAAATAATGGTAATAAATCATTTTCATTACACTTTGAAACTAGAGTCATGTCAATTTTATAAAATATTTTAACCATTTTACTGAAATAAGATTCGAAGAAAGGTCAAAATGTGTAAAATATTTGTTACGTTCCAAAGCAGTAATGGGTTTAGCTACTCCATATTGTATTTGTTTTTCTAATGTAAAGTTATTTATAGTTCTACACAGTTTTAATTGAGATTTTACTGATAACGTGTGAATAATATTTTTAAAATTACATGACACATTTGAAGTCATTTTTGATTGTTTATGTTTCTGTTCCGCTCTCATACTCCAAAAATGTACCAAAGGCCCACTCATTTGCATTACCCGATGGTAATGTACCAAGTGGTGATGTTTTGGTTTTAACTCTTTAAAAAATAAAATATAGAGGGTATTGTGTTCTTCAACTAATATTTTTAGTCTCTTATAACTGTCTCGGTGTTTTACTTGTGATGTGACAAAATCAATTATCTCCCTAAGCTTTATCCACAGCTCCCATATTGGTAAATCTTTGGGTATTAAATCCCCAATCATTAACCCTAAATATCGAGAAAAACAAAGCATTTCACTTGCAGGCATTTTAAGAGTGCTTTTTAAATTTTCAACAGAAATAAGTGGAGTTTTCTTGCTCATTATAGATAAAATATTGTATTCTTGAATTTAAGGTTTCAAGGGAGAATAACTTATATGAAAAAATTAAGGTATTAAGTAAATTAGTTAAATCATATATACAAACGCCTTCAAAAATGTCATGCATTATATCAACGCTAAAATTGGAAGTTACATTGAATTCTGAAAGTTTATTCCATACACAATTTTCTTTGACACCAGTCAAACTGACGTTATTGAGAATCACATGATTTGTATGCATTTCAGGTGTTCTAAGTAAATTTGTAACTTCTGAAACTGCTTTTTTCATGTCACATTTATGCATTGTACAAAAGCGACAGCAATAATTCGCAGAAAAGGTTTCTGTGAACCCAAGTATTGTATGAAGCCAAGGTTATCACCGTTAATTAAACCTAACTTGAAGAATACTCTTTCCGATTCACCCTCACTATTTTTTACTAACATACCTCTTTCTTGTAAATAAATGAGCTCTTCTATTAACTTTCCAAAAACAGCCCAATGACCAAAAACTTTTAGATCGTCTGAATAAAACAAAGCTAATAAAAAGATATTTTCTAGCTTTGATACTAAATTAGGTGGCATCGACGGTAGCGTTATGTAAACTGCCCCTAGCTTATTTATTCCTACATGGGAACCTAAAGGATTCCCCGTTTCATAGTCATCAAAAAACATGAATATAGGAAAAACCGTTTTATCACCATATGATTTAGTTTTGTTCTTCCAAAGATCACATTGAATAAAATTACTTACAGTGTCTTTTTCGTTAATTAAATCTTGATAATATTTTTTGAAATTATCCAACATATAAGGTTTTTTGAAAAGAGCTTGAAATACGTGCCTTAGTGGTATTATTTTAGCATTCGCTGGAACACTGCATAATTGTACAGAAGTTGGAGATATCTTTTTTTCAATGTTTCTATGACCAATAACGTAACTAGTGGGGGGTATAAAATGTTTGTGAGTTTTCAAAAATTTTATGCATTTATATTCAGTGTCAAATTCGTTACAACATGATTGATACGCATCAAATAATTCCGACAAAAGTTTAACATCTGTATCCCTATTAACTACTATACGTTTTAAAAATCCAAAAATATTATTCATTAGATTTTTTAAAAAATTTATGACAAATTGTACAAAACTACGCGGTACTAAAGAATTATCATACATATCGATTACAAAAGATAAAATATCTGTATTTAGATTACACTTTATTGTTTCAAAAGTTTCTTTAGTAAGAAAATGATTTGGTAGAACTTCAAGTAAATTAGGAGATTTAATTTGTTCTTTATTGGGCAAATCCTTGTTTATAGAAATGTTATTTGAAGAGTCCTTGCTAAACACAAGGGAATCAATTTTTTCTTTTTTGCTATCATCATGTGAATATAAGTGCTTTCTAAATGAGTTTACATTAGAAAAAACTCGAAAACACATAAGTTGTTTACAAAAATATTGTGTACTTCCTTTAAGTAAATGATCATCTTTCAAATGATTTAGTAAATCGTTCACTAAATGAAAAGAAGAATTACATTTGAAACAAACGAAAAAGCTCATTTTAAATACAGTTTTTGCTCTTATATCTAATTAACAGATTATTAAAAGCAGTGCTTTACATCATTAATGCAATATCTGATATTAAAGTTTTTACAGAAGTAAAATGCTTATCAAATTTAGTTTTAATGTTAAACACTGCCTTTTGTATAAAACTCCATGAGGCTTCAGCCTCATAAGGATAACTAGCATTTAATGCGTGGTATAACTTGAAGCATAGCTCTATAGCTTTCAAGGGTGTTTCAACTTTATACAAAGTTTGATTTATTGACACATAGGAAGCTAATTCTGATCCAACCAGGATTGGTACAGGCTGCGCTGTCAACTTCAAAGACAAATATTTGGCTGTCCGTCTTTCTAAGGTAGGCCTAATATCTGCACTATCCTAAAAATATTAAAAAGCTATAGTCAGCTTTTCTTCCTAAACATTTCTGTCACATTGCAGATTTTAAAAAAAATAGTTGCCTGGAGCAATTTTGAATTTCCAGTGTGAATTATTTTAAAAAGTTGCAGTTTTTGTATAACTGCACAAGTTAAGGGATTTTTTAACACTCACCTACCTGTATCAAATTAATTTATTTAATTAATAATTTTTAATAAAAGCTGAAAACAGTAATGAACGAAAAATACTAGTATTATTGTAAAAAAAGGCGCCGGGCGCTTTGTGTCATATTTTTCGTGTATCGGGCGCCCGACGCTTTTTTAAAATAATACTAGTATTTTTCGTTCATTATTGTTTTCAGTTTATACTAAAAATTATTTTTCACTTTTTAGTTCGATTTATTGTCAAAAATAAAATGCTAAGCCTGTTAATATGGCAAAAACCACGACAACGGCACGTGTACCCATGTGTAACGTATTAATCCCTACATAAATTTCATCTTTGCATCATGTTTAATTAGTACAAAAAAACTTTTATCGTATGTGTAACGTATTAATGTTGTATTGCCACCGATTCTTTATATACAGGTGAAACTAATAAAAGCGTGTTAAAAACGATCACTACCCTCTTGTTCCGTCAGTGTTTGTCACTTGTGATGGGCGATTCTATTCTTGACACATAGGGGAGGTCGGAATAACGGGCCCCGGAAAGTTCACAGGGGAGGTCGGTAGTACCTCTAGATTTATCAGAATTAGGTAAAAAAAACTTTTATCGTATGTGTAGCGTATAAATATTGTATTGTCACCGATTCTTTATAAGTGTACAAAGTTTGAATTAAATCTGTCCATTTAAAGTGGGTCAAAATCGAATCCAAAGGAGTCGGTTACAAATATACATACATATATACATACACATACATTCATACATACAGTTGAAGCTAATAAAAACGTATTAAAAAGAAATAAATGACAATAGAAAACTCATCGCGAACTCATTTTTGGAATCTATTGTTAATTCTATGTATTTTTTGCAATAATATGTTAATATTGCACAATATAAAATATTGTCAAATAAATTGATACTATTACTGCTTATATCTGCTATATCTACACAGGAGGTTTGCCTTTAGCATGCATTTAGATACGACTGCTGAACTGATGCGTGTAACCACCCTCGAAGTTCTTTGGAAATATCCAATTAGTAGAAATCAACGTACATATTTTAGGAACGGCGTTAGACCCTCTTATCTATTCTAGCAGTAATTTAACGTTTTCCAACGTATATTATTAAATTCATGAAAATATTTAAGCAACAAGTTACAACATACCTATTTCTTCATAGCTTAATTAATTATTAATAAAATATTTGTAAAAAGCTAAGCATCGAGGTAAAATTTAACTATAAAACTTACCGTCAAAATTTTTTCCCACTTGCTCAAGCAGGTCCCATTCTCTTAATTTCTCTTCTACAAACTTGTCCATTTTGCCATAAAATACAAACAATAGCAGAATAATAATATATTATTGTATTTAGTGTTAAGAATCAGGGAAAAAATAACAAAATACTTAACTACCTACACTAAAATGTAAAACGCAGCAAAAAGCACAAGGAAATTCAACTAAACGACGCAGATTCAACCCCACCACACCACAAACTAAAGAACGCCGCACAGTGATAGAAAATACTAATCTAGAATTCCAAAAGTCAAATTTTTGGTTGTAAGATAATAACAAATCAATCATCGTTTTATCTCTAGAAATATTCAGAAATCACAAAAAGTTGATATTTGAATTTATATCTCCGTAAACAATTGTTTTACGGAGTTCCAAAACTGGTATATTTACTTAGTAGGCATGGAGACATTATTTGTCGTTAGTTACCCGAACTTGAAAGAGCTGTCAGAGGTGCGTTGGGCAAATTGAGTTTACCAAAATTAAGATGGATATTTATGGAGGTAAGTATTATACTTTTTTCATGATTTGTTTATTTTTAAAAGAAAACTAATCACAGTAAACACCAACAGTAATCTGGAAAAAATTAAACATAATAATAATCAAATTAATATAAATTGGAGCAGAACTTTTTTGCGACTCGTTCCGACTTGGACCTTTTGTCACTGATGTCTTCTATAATTATTCTTCTTTTCAAATATCCATAAACGTTTTGCGTATACGTGCGTTTGTACAGGGTGTTCAAAGTTAAATAGACCCCTCCATTAACTTTTTAATTTGACGTTTTATAAAAAAGTGTCTCACATAAATGTTTAATGGTTTTAAATGAATTTTTCAGAGAATCTGTTTTCACATATACAGGGTGCTCCAAAATGTCTGGGCGTGGTTAAACTTTCTTATTTTAAGTTGATACCCTATTTTTGTATTTTATATTTAGATACTCCGTAAAATTTTTTAGGAGTCGCAACAAGTATCAAACGGATTGATTTATGCCGCGCATTATGGGAGCATGGCTTTTCCCAATATAGAAGTGCCCAGTGTATAGCTTTTTTGAGAAACTATATATATCAACATATACAGGAATCAAATTTGTCACATGATGACAATAATTCAATTGACAAAGTTTTAAATAACTTTGCCAAAAGCCTTATAATTAGGTGGAAAAAAGCTACAAGGTGTGAAATCTAAAATATATAGCATTTAAATCTGACTAAACTTTTTGTATAATTGGATAAGAAAAGTACAGGAAGAGTTACGTATTTCCAATAATACTCTAATTTTTAGATCTAAAGAACGATTTATGAGATACAATGAAAGTTGGCTCAATGAAATAATCATTAATTCTATTAATGTGCCTAAACCATCCACTAGCGGGATCAAAATTATGGGTCGCCCTAAAGTCTCATTTGAAGATGCGAGTTTACAGACCAAACGGAGGCGAGTCCAAATGGATATCATAGAAAAAACAGAAGAAGAATTGTGTTTAGCAGCAGAGATGAAGCTACGGGTTTCTGGAAAACGTGATGCGGCTTCCATGCTTTCAAAAATACGTTTTTCACCAAAAAGGGCTACCAAACTAAAAAAATTAGAATCAAAAATCAATTCAAAAGATGTCTCCCTTTCTGCTAATGAAGCCTTGGCATTTTATGTTAGTTTTAAATTTACCCGTAGCCAGTAAGATCTCTAGTTTGCAAAAAAGGTTTGACGAAATTATTTCCAACTTATGACAAAATTATAGAGGCTAAACGGGGATGCTATCCTTGTAATATTTTGGCAACCAATTTATTAGCACAAGTTCCTGTACAAGATTTATTAAATCACACCACATCTCGTATAATTGAAACACAACAAGAAGTAATTACAAATTTTTCCGAGACACTTTTTGAGCCTGACATACCTTTAACTATGAAATACAAGTGGGGTTCGGATGGTAGTGGTAGTCAAAACAGATACAAGCAAAAGTGTGAAGGTGATGATTCTTATATTCTAACAACATCAGTTGTGCCTTTACAATTAAGTCATACCAGTTTAGAAACTGAAAACACCACGATATTATGGCAAAATCCCAGAACATCATCTACACGCTTTTGCCGACCCATAAAAATTGAATTTCGTAAAGAAACTGATGATGTCATTAAGTCCGAATTCTTACTTATTCAAAATCAAATTGACCAGTTAACACCAACAATAGTAGTTAAAGAAAATAAAACATACATAATTTCACATGAACTTCAACAGACCATGGTGGATGGAAAAGTTTGCAATAGCTTAATGTCAGTTTCATCTCAGAAATGCTATTTGTGTAACGCAGGACCAAGTCAATTTAACGATTTGAACTACATTAAGTCATTACCTGTAAATCCAGTTGCCGTGAATCTTGGCTTATCTACACTACATGCCTACATTCGGTTTTTTGAATTTCTTTTGCATATTTCTTATCGGTTGAAAATAAAAATGTGGCGAGTTCCAAAACACCTTAAAGAAGTTTATAATCAAACCAAACAAACAATTATAGATAAATTTAGGGGAGAAACTGGCTTATTAGTAGATATGCCGAAAGTTGGGTTCGGAAATACGAATGATGGCAATACTGCACGAAAATTTTTTGCTGATCCAGTATTGTCCTCTCAAATTACTGAGTTGGATCAAAATTTAATATACAGGTGTGGTGTAATTTTAAGAACTTTAAATTGCAATTATAAAATAGATGCTTCACGTTTTGGTCATTATGCTTATGAAACTTCTAAAATAATAATCAATTTGTATCCATGGTATCCAATGTCCCCTACCGTGCATAAAATCTTAATGCACAGTGAGGAAGTTATCAACAATTTTTTACTTCCTATCGGTATGTTAGGGGAGGATGCTCAAGAATCGCAACATAAAGACATACGTTATTACCGAGAGCACAACACCAGAAAAATTTCACGTTATCATACAAATCTAGATTTATTTAACGCTCTTTTGTTATCTTCAGACCCTGTAATATCTCAAATGAGAGTATTACCTTCCAAAAAGGAGAGTATTTTTAATCGGGATATTTTAGATCTTTTGGAAACCCCCAAAGGCTAATAAATTATTAATAATTATAGGTACACATAGATCCAAAAGTTCTGCATCACCTCACCTAAAATCGTAAAATTTCATGCCTTGATTGATAGCGCAAAAAAAATATTTCGCATCTGAACAAGATGTTGCAAAACTTTTGAATCTATTGTGTAATATTTAATATACGAATTTAATAAGTTAAGTTTATATTTATAATGAGTATTTATAAGGGCATTCCTTTAGGAGTTTCCCAATTTTGTTTGTTTATTATTTTGTTATCGGAAATATTTCGATCATCTTTTGGTTCATTTAAAGTGTACACATGTTTAATTGAACTTTTCTTCTTGAAATGACCTAAGGGACCCCGCCCTTAAATATTGACATTCAATTAAAATCCAATGAAACACCCTGTATTTTATACTACCGAACAGATTTCCATTATTTATGCCCGTTTTGAAAGGTAATACCAATGCATTCTGAAAATCAGATATGTCACAATTTTTTTATGTAAAATCCGAATATGAAATAATATAGAGGGTGTTCTATTTAAAATAAGCAAGTTGACACTACTTCCGGTATAACCGGAAATGTCACCATCTTGAAAATAATTTTAAAATATGCACCACCAATTACCTAACAACTTTTGTATTTAACATTTTTTTGTATCACTGTAAATAAGAGAGATATATTTCCCCGGCACATCGTTGACTCACCCTGTACATTATAAATTTTACTTTAAATATCAATATTTATATCTAAGCACAAAAAGAAGAAAATAGAATAACTTTCGTAAGAAATAAAATATATTTTCTTACTAATGACTTTTGGAATTCTAGATTAGTATTTTCTATCACTGTGCGCCGGCCGGCCGGCAGTTTAGTGACCCCGCGGAGTTGCCAAATAAATTCTTTAAATATCTTAAGTTCAAGTAGGTATATATAAATCTGTCCTTAAGCAGATACACAGTTAAGATTACAAACTAAACTCGAATTATCTTGTGAGCTATTCATGTTTTATTATCGCTGTTCAATAAAGCACTAATTGGAATGATTAATGCTTTTCAGAATCTTTATAGACCAAAATCCCATACAAGTTTATTAATAATAATAACTTTGACAATGCTGCTAGCCTGTAACAAGGTTTTGGCGGGAAATGTTTATCAGGTTGGCAGGAACAATTATACACAATTGTGTAGAAAATGTACATCTCCTCTGTAAGAAATGAACATGGCGGGAAAGGTTAAACGGTTTGGGTGAAACAAATTATATACAATTTTGTATAAAATGAACACAAAATTCTGTTAAAAGCTAACTAGTGTTTGTTGTAATATAATAAAAAAAATTATTTTTTTTCATTTTTGTACCTAATTTTTGTTAACTTATCTACATGTCTGTTGACTAGTTGTACTCTCTCATTGTTTAATTTAAGTTGACACAGATTGTAGAGGAACTATACTCAATGATGATATATAATATACACATTCATATCTACACAAAATGACAGATTATTACTGCACTGGACTGGGTAGGTGTTATCTATAATTGTGTAGGAATATTGCACATTTTTTGCTACACAGAGAAATCAAAAATTATACACTGGTATTTTTAACAGTGTACCTGATTCAGTTATGATCTTTGACTGCGAAATTTGTTTATTTGAATTTTCTGATGAGACAAAATGTCCGTTTCTGAAAGCCTTTGGTTCTCGGGTTGTGTTTGCAGAGTTTCCATTTCCTGCAGTTTAAAAGACTGCTGGTCGATTTGCTGAGTTTTAAATAAATACAGGATATCTTTCATTTTCTTCATTTGATTTTATACCTTAAAAAGGAAACTCCAATTAACATCTAAATTACCGATTTAATAATATTAATTTATTTGGTATTTCGTGCGGGATAGCGGTAGAGAAAGCGCACTATGTACATCAAAACATTATTAAATTTGTTTTATATAGCTTTTCAACAGAAACTATTAAAAAAACAGATAAAAAGGACGAACCACTCTCTTAATTTTAAAATATTTACACCAAAATTATAAACATACAGCTAAGCTTGCGAGCCTTCCAATAAAAAAATGCAAACTTTTCTAGGATTAATTAAATATCTGCTCTAGTCTGACCGATACCGCTGTACCACGCCATAGTTACGCGGAAGATGCGGGGGAGAAACCAGTTGCTCCGCTTTGTAATTTCATGCGCGGTACAGCGGTATCGATAGTTGACAATCGTTCTTCGTACTCTGCGGAATCGAAATTTATGCATTTCAGTAAGTATTAGTTGCTATGTATAGATAAAATATAAACAATAACCAAACCAGACTGGAACACACAAATAATTAAATAGAAATATGTATCACCCTCAACTCCGCTCAAGTTTCTTAGCTTTACGTACTTACTATGAATATCCCCATTACAGACCCAAAGTGACTATCAAACGGTGTAGATCTTTAATCTATAAACAAAGAATTAACTATTACCTAGTATACCTGGGGGTGAGGTCCTAAGGGTTTGGACCCTCTCCGAAACTTTGAAAATATTTTGGAATAGGCATGCTTCTTACTAGTTTTCCTGAGGTTTGACCGTTAGCACGTAGCCTGGGAGATCGTGGGGGTCTGGACCCTCCCTAAAACTTTGAAAATATTTTCTCCCCGTGCTCCGCTTTAAACGCTAAAATCTCCAAAGTAAACGTCTTTGGAAAAGATAACAATAACTTCAGAAAATTATTTGGCAACATAACCAAACAAGACAATTTACACCACTTAGTGGTGGAACTACTCTACTGCGGGGAACCACGACGTTTATAAAAAGATAATGCAAAACTATGAATGCCTTTTTTTTTTGGTCATCAATTATTTTCTTTACGTGTGGGGACCTTTGTCGAATCATGCAAGGGGCCTAAAAATATCCTTTTCTAATGGTAAAATTGAAAATATGTATAAAATAAAGTGAGGAACTGTTTTTGTTGTAAATCTCCGGGTTAACTTTTTTAAAACTGACAGTCCTACTGGTGACTAGCGCGAGAAGCGGCGGCAGCGTTTCGCCAATAATGTGTGCGGATTTGATAATTTTTGAGACTTAATTAACGAAGTGAAATTTAATTTTCCTCGGCTGCAGATTATTCAGTACAAAGAATTTTTTTCTGAAATTATTTAAGTGGTCAACATCCTTCTATATACGCCAATGACAATATACCATTATTAACTTATTAGCTGAATCCGTTGTACAATTCAAAGGGGAACAATTGGAAGTGTATAAGTAACAACAGTTACCCTAAATTACAATATCTAGTACCTAGAATAAATGTGATAATAGAAAAAGAAAGTTCAAAATATTCAAAGTAATGATTCTTCGTATGGTACATTTTAGTGTATTCTTTTATTGGTAAAGAACATAATTGATTTCTTTCGGTAACTCTAGAACAGGCAATATAAAAATGACTATACGAAAGGAAAGACGTCGGCAGATCAATTCCAGCCATGGATAGAGACTTATTTAAAGTTATAGGCAAGCATACTTCTAGAGGTAATTTCAGTCTTTTAATTTAAAAGAAAATGTCACTAGGAATAATTGAAATGGGAGAGATAAAAATGTTTTCAACTTTCGCACATCCGATTATAATTAAGCCTCAATAATGTGGAACTACTAATACTGCTATGCATTTATTTTTCAGCGGGCACCATTACAGAGTTGCATGCAATCTGCTTTTACTAATCTTTCCTCTGTAAATAATAGATTCGGTCTATATCTTATTAAATATTTAGTACATTTCTGACTCCTGTTCTATTCTTAAAATTTTAATACGACTCAATTTAAAGATCTCTTATATATTTCTACAAACGTAAGTTAGATATAATCTATATTTGTTTTATGTGAGTCAATGAAACGTTTACACCCAAATAAGTTGTTTTAAATTTAAAATGGATAATAAAGAAATATATAATGACCTATATTTTGTACACACATTAGCAGTTTAATAATAGGAAAACTTTCCTTTTGTGAGAAGCCGGTGCACAAAATCCCTAGGAGGCGTTTAGAAAAACAACACAGTCGGCAGGCTGGCGTCTGTATATAGTATTATTCCCAATGTCTATAGACAAGCGACCTAGATATTATATTTCGTTCCAAAGCACATTGTTATATTTTATATTTAGAATCGTATAAATAACGTTTTATTTAACATAGTTTTTGCGTGTATGTTGCCATGGAATGAAGATGGAAAATTTAAATGTAATAATATTGATTTTATATACAAGATGTTAAACTTAACGTGGACATAAGCCGATATTTGGATTATGTGAAGTCAAGTTTACATTATAGAGCTTCGTTTTCAATTCAAATGTCAGCTGTAGATTGTTCACAACCTAGAACATCCAAATGTTAAGTTTTTAAAAAGTTACCACACAAAATCATCTTTATGCTAATTTTTATCAAAGCGAAACCGACGCTATTTTATACGCTTTTTCGAATGGCTGTATATCAAAGGCTTTTTGAAATATCTTGTAAAAATCCGTCAAAATTGACATAAGTTTAACAGCTCAAATCATTACCAATCTTGACATTGGGATCTTCTGGGTTGTAAACAACCCACAGCAATATTATATATAAAATAAATTCTGAAATTACTCCTGAATATATTTAATTTCTGGCCCCATAAAAACGTACGCCTTTGCGGTATAGCAACCTAAACCTGAGCAAAATATGCGTCTCTTAACTTCGCATAATCATTAAAAAAGAACAGGATCCAAAACAAATAAATGGGATATCGGTATTTATTATCAGACACAGCATTATCAAGGATCACAGTGGAGATCATGCTCTTTGCCAGAACTGAACCTTACTAAGGGGACCCTAATAACCAAACAAGCATTAAATCCGTTGGTTTAGAAACATACGTAAAGTGAAAAAACTAATTTGCCAATACAGCGTTTTCTCAAAGTTTGACTTTAATTAAATCCATCAGTTTACACAATTGATAAAATTAAGACTCCTGCAGAATGAACAATATATTTTTTCATACAGGCCGAAGTCAGAATCGAATAAGCTAAAATGTTTATAAATAAAACCTACATCTAGTATACATATTTTTTTATCTAAACCCCCTAACCTATTATTAGTTGTCACAATGTCACAGACTATACCTACCAGATGAGAAAGTATTAATATTCGCCATACCCACATGTTTTGCATCGAAATAGCCGTAAGCCCGCTACTCACTATTCGATTCTGTTCGTTGGTTTGATTCGTCAAATCACATGCAGGAACGCATTGGCGCTTCAACGAAGTGACGAATATTTCAACCACTCTATACATGAATTTGTATTCAATTTGTCTTGATATATTTGACAATATACAAGAAACAAAAGATTTGATGTGGACGCATGGTTTGTCGAAGTCAAAACCTAATATGATGATTCGCGCAAGAGCCGGCATTGTCGCGCAACAAATCACAGGGACGAAACGGACCCTCCGGACTATGCGGACGAATCAGCAAGTAGTGAGTAGCGAGCTTAAAGAATATATTGACGATTGGCGTTCGCCGAAAAACGACAAAAATTAGCCCCGCGCTGTATCGAGAAGTTTTCCATAATCTGTGACAAGGTTACATACCGGGACAAATAGAAGAGACGATCTTAGGAGGAGAATATTACAGATTCTGACTATTCTTAATAGTTTTTACACTTTACCAACACAATATTTATTCAATGACATATATAAAAGATTTACTGCATGACACATTGAGTCAAACAAGTCTTCCGTCTCGGGTCAAAACATCAACAGAGCTGGGTATTATATTACCAATAAGATTTAGCCAATTGATGAGAGAGGGAGCCCCCTCTACCTCCTATATATCCGTTCCTGGTTATATATAATTAATGAAAACACTCAAAGGAAATTTTAGAAACTATCGGATCAAACTAAAAATTGCGGATATACTAGAAAGAACCTAAGATGCCAAAGCAAAGGGATGGCAATGTTGATTAGAAACAAGCAATTTGCAACAGAAATTTCGACTTGACATTCTTAGCTTAAGAACAATTTTATCAATAGAGGTTGCGACCAAAAAGATGAGGCGGCAGCACATTTACCCTGGGGTTGTTCGGAAGTCGTGTCAATCAAAAATCCTCTCTAGGAAACCTCTTTTTTAGACTTTTCAGCTTAAGAAAAATACAGCAGGACCACATAGTTGAGCGGTAGCGGATAAAGCACTTAAACTACCTCATGCACACCTTTCGCGTGACACGTCCCACCAGGCATAGTTATGGTGATAGTTTCGTGAGAAGAGAAACGTCTTGCAAATATAAAGCGAAGAGCAAAAAAAGGTCCACATTTTCACAGCAAAATAAATCAAAGAGCAAAAAAAGTCCTCATTTTTAACACAAAGTAAATCAAAGAGCAAAAAAACAAAAGTAAATCATCAATTTGCTCATTTAATAAGTTCACCTTTAACCTGTTTCACACTGTTTAGGGTTCCTTAAATAGAAAAGATCGCTAGGCCAGTGCCAACAGGATACTCTGGCATTTGCTTCTGGAACACATATATATTGTACACCTATCTACAATTTACAAAAATGTATACTGCATAAGTGTTATGAATCAATTTGGATAATACTTAGATCTAAGCTAATAAATAAAATGGCGGCCTAATAAAAGATTTAAAAAATCAGCCTCAAAAAACACCTTATTAGATTAATTTCAAATTTTCTGCAAGTATTAAGTGTAATATATGGAAAAACTAGCAAAGTTGTGTTACGAACTTGTCAAGATAGCGTAACAAAACCGCGGTGTGTCAATGTAAAAACTACTTGTTGAATTAATTTTATATTAAGCCCAAAAATCAAATGTGGCATAGGTAGAAATTGGTAAAATATTGAAGGGATCGAATATATTGAATGGCAGGAAGTATACTTTCTGTAAGAAACTCCAAATACTTTTGTACAATTTATGTACATTCTGTAAAATAAGGTCCAATAATATTGTTACCCAGTCTCCCCGCCCCAAAAATAAACTTAATGTCGTCCTTCCATTCAATAGTGGCTATCTCTAGAACAAATTCGACAATTGTTTCTAATAACTTGGCTATTCAAGCAAAACAGTAGCTTTGTCGCTGAATACAATTTTATACACAAAATAAGGATCTTGATTAATCATGACCTCGGCGAATTCAGTGCGGCGGTCAAGATCATCCTCTACTTGGTATTTACTTTTCGATTTTTCTCTGTAATTTTTCTAATAAAACGCTTAATTTAATTTCATCACTTGCAGAGTTTTTGGGCGTCTGGTTTTAGGTAAACATTGTATTTACCATATTTCCCGGCATGGTCGACAAGCTTTGTGTATGGTTGAGTTTTTAATTGGTTTGTTTAGATAGCGGTCATTAAACAAGTCGCACACTTCTTGATATGTCCCTGTTTTATTTATATATCCGCGGAAAATCAAAATATCGATACGTTGAGTCTCTGATAGAACAAAAGCCATAATAAACAAATAATTTCGTAATCAATACAATATTAAGCTGCTTAACTGACAGTGGTAAGATGATTAATTTGTCATTATGTAGCATGGGAATGGCAAGTGCTTCAAAAACAACTGATGCAGCGCCTACTTGTTACAATAACCGTTGATCTAGGAATGCTTTGAGGTGCGGTAAAAAATGGATACACGTCTCAAAAAGTATAGAAATATCTAAATAAGTTATAGAAGGTATTTTATATACGAAAAGGTTGTAATATTACAAAATAATAAATACCTATATTGATGGTGTGGAGATTTAAAGGCATGTATATTTATTTTTTTTTATTAAGGGATTTCTCGCTTTTAGGTAACAATAACCGATGTGTTTACTTCTTCCAGATTGTTTTGGTAACGGCTGTTAATATATATAAGTTCGAAAAAATTGCTTTGTTTCAACATACGCAGGACTTAGAAGTAGTTATATTTTTACTTTTGCTTTATCTCTATGTACTGGATAAAGTGTGAAGGAAAGACACCAATATCACTTAAAAAAACCTTCATAACCAAAAAGTCAGTTATTTTAATAAAAATAAAAGAAGCATTCCATTTAAGATAAGAAAATGTCTATGTGTAGTGCAAAACTGAGAAATCTGGCAACTATGCCGATACTATTATTCAATTCCGTATCCCCAGAAACCCCCAAAGCTGAATATTGTTAGCACAACTTTAGTGGTTTTAAAGATCTTGAAGCTATCTGGTACTTTTAATTTGGGGTCTTATTAAATTTGAGACGGCCAATACGTTGCGATAAAAATCAATGAGGCATTCTATTTCAGAGAAGAAAACATCTACGTGTTGCGCAAATCTGGGAAACCCAACAACAATTCCAATACCAATTTTTCATTTCACATACACAGAAACCCCCAAATGCCGAGATTTTTAAGCATACCTTTATCGGTAGATATTTAAGCGTTCTGGTTCTGTTTTCTAACCCTATATATATATATATATATATATATATATATATAAATATATATATATATATATATATATATATATATATATATATATATATATATATATATATATATATATATATATATATATATATATATATATATATATATATATATATATATATATATATATATATATATATATATATATATATATATATATATATATATATATATATACTATGACAATGAAACTACTACTCAGAGCGCCATTTGACAACGGCTAGAGATAAAAATATGGAATTTGGTGTGTTGATAGGGTTGAATATTATGAACATTCTTCTTCGTTATTTTAAATAGAACACCCTGTTTTTTTTATTTTAAGTTTGATATAGTTAACAATTCTAAACGACTTTTGTATAACATCACCTATGTCTAAAATGTATAATTTCCAAATAAAGCCACTTAAATACGTGCTATAATTCCCACTTTGTATTTTAAACGAAGCAGGCCAGGATACAAAATAAAATACTCTTTATTCAAGCCTTCGAGTTTTAAAAAAATGTGTTTTTGGCAAATCGATTTTTCAAGTTTTGATCATAACCATAACGGTTCAACTGACTGGAACAAAACCTTCACTACCCAAGCTTACTTTTTTATCCTTTATCCACATAATATGACAAATTCAACTTCCATATACCGCTGCAAACTTTTTGATATCCTATGTTCATGTTGTTAATGCTCATCTAAAGCGAAAATCAATATTACTAGCACTTATTTAATTATAAAACCTGCAAAGCATGCCATGGATTCAAAATAATCTCTTTTAATTCATTTCCATTTTAAAAAAGAAACGAATATGGTAAGGTGAGAGCAAATGAACTTTATTATGTAGAGTAATTAATATTATCTCTTGGTAAAAGAAATAGAAAGAAGAGCGTACTAAATCATAATTAAAATTTTTAAAAACACGACCTTGTTCAATATAGGTCTCATTTTACAACAATTTTCCAAAATTCATTTTCTTTTTGAGTTATGCTAATATTATTAAAAGCACTAATAATTCGACTTCTTAAAATGCCCAAATTTTTAGGTTGAGTTACAATTTTCCAAAATTCATTTTGCTGGCCACCTTATAGGAAAATTTATTCATTGGTCCCCAAACCTGCCATTTAAATAATTTATACAAATTCGAGCATATTACCATTAAAAGCACTAATAATTTGACTGTTCTTTCTAGAAATTCAAATAAGTTTGTGCCTCAAATTTTTAGGTTCCGAAAAACAGTCAGTTACCCGTTATGGTACAGGGTCCGATCAAAACTTGAACAATCGATTACAATTTTTTTTAAACTCGCATCATTTTCTTTGTTGACATTTTTTTGGTTGCATAAAATCGTGACCCAACTCCGTTTTTCCAGAATTATGAATTTTTAAAAAAACTATACATTTTAGATATAGGTCATGTTATACAAAAATTGTTTACAATTGTTAAAAGAGTTAAAAAAACATAAAATTTACAGGGTGCTGGCATTTCCGGGGAAATCGGAAACGATATTCAATTGTTTTTATGTTACAAATGTTCACAATACACACTTCCACACACCATACTTATTCATTGGTCCCAAAACCTGCAATTTATATATATATATATATATATATATATATATATATATATATATATATATATATACATATAGCATTATGGGCCAAAAGCTCCATATTTTTACATAGATTTACATTTTTTTTTCTCATTTTCCTCCTTTATTAGAAAATAGATAAAGTTGCTTACTCTTTCCGTATATTAATGTAAATTTTAAAAGGCAAAGTTTTTTTTTTATTTATACTTGCTTGTAGAAGTTATTCCTCAGTGTAGGGAATACAGGATTTTCAGATATATTTGAACTCAGAGTCGATTTGTTTAGGAAGATTTTCTCTTTAGGCTCTTTGTTTGTCTAACATTGACACTCTATTATTATGACAAGTTTTAGTTTTTGTTTACTTGTTCCCTTCTCTACCTCACCTGCCTGCTGTGCGAACAGAGGTCCGGAACGCCATAGAGCAAGCTTCATGGTTTGGTCATCTTCAAAATAATCCTACTTTAAAATGAAGATAATAATAAAGCAACGTAGGATTGCTGGTTAGAATGCTAGTTACAATAGCAAGGTAGGTTGCTTTTTCTATTTTTTTTAACACGTACCCTTTTATTAGTAAAGCCAAGTCTTTGTTCGCTTATAAGTGATTAAGCGACAGATATTTAATGTAATTGTACAATGGGATACCCAAAAGTTTTTATACAAATTCTAATAAAAAATCGTTGACTAATCAGGCATATAATTATTAGACGGAAAGACATTTGAAATTTCAAAAAAGTAATTTCGCGATTAACGGATGTGTTTTCGCAGAATCTGTTTTACCCTGGAATTCCAACCGACCAATTTACTTATAATTTTAAATTCGTCCCGAACAAAAAATTTCACGGCTGGAACCGGCTTACCGCAGCGAAGATAACGAAATTATAAACTAATCCAGTTTCCATTATCAAAGAAGGCTTTATAGCCGCTTCGTTATCCTTTGTGTGAAACACGGACGACCTGCCCTTCTCGTCTCTAATGAGTTGGGCACTGCGACCCACTAAGAATACCTAAACACTACTTGAAAATCCACAAACATGCGAGTTCGTAGATTAAATTCACCCTCTGAAGTTTTGTGTCGATTCGTCTTTTGTTTAGCTCGCTGTGCACTTGAAACGTAGTTATCTTCACACTAGTTGCCTTCGCCCGCTGAATGGCTGAGAAACCTGACGATATCAGTATCTGTTTGGCTTTTTGAATGCAACGAAGTGAGCAAAAGTAAAGATGTTTTCTCATTTATTTCTGCAAGTTACTTTTAAATTTCTTGAAAACAGAATACTTAAAACTGCATTTGATTTTCGAAATATTTAGGATTTGGTTTTATCGGTTTGGCTTGAGCTATTTTGAATTATTTTTCAGCAGCTTTAAATTAAAAACAAAAGTTTTTTTGCCGGTGTGGAGACCGTTTGACAAACTTCCTCAACCATTTGTGTCCTAAAAGTGCGATGGCAAAACCTGTTAAAATACATTAGGTTAATCCTAGGGACGTAATTTTTATTTCCATTTTAGTAAGGCACAAATTATTCAAGATCCTACGCGTATATCCAATAAAACAGTTTCCCTTATAGACCTTATTTGTACAAATATGGAAAATATAACGGATTCGGGTGTGGTAGATTGTAGTATTGTGGATCATTTTCTGATTTATATGAAAATTGAATTAAACGTTACTAGAGATATTCCGGTAATTTTTTTTAATAGAGCCAGGAAAAGAATCAATCTCAAAGAATTGTTGTTGAATTGTTTTATTTGCAAACTAAGACTAATAATTTATTGTTGTATATTTTTGATGCCTATCTTAAACAATTTAGGAAAAATAGAAATTATAGTTATGCTCCTTGAATTACAGATAATATTAAATTAATCCAAAAACTTAGAAACAAGGCTTTAAAAAAGTTTAAACAAACGATAAAGCCGAAGCACTATGAATCATATAAACAGTTAAGATACTATACCATGTCTGCAATAAGATCTGAAAAAAGCATACTTGCGAACCAAGTTTCAAAACTCAAATCAAAAAGAGAAATTGTAAGAACTCAAAAAACTTATTGTATTAAACAAAAGACTTGTAATTTGCCTCATAATTTATACAAGCATAATAACATAAACCATTTGTAAATTCTGTAAACAATCAGAACAGTCGAAACCAACAAATTTTAGACCATTATTACAATAATCGTTTGGAAAATATCCAATATTTCCTATTATAAATTCTAATTAATCCTAAAACGATTGGTGTCGATAAGATTAACATAATTATGATTTATCTTTACTCCCCTTTTATTGTGCATTCTATTAAAACCATTAACTAATGCATTTTGTCATCGTTTTTTCCTCTTTTACGGAAGAAAGCTTAAGTGATCCCCTTACTGAAAGTAAATAATTCCACAGAGTTTAATCATCTACGATCAATCAGCACACTGCCGACGTGGCCTAAAATACTCGAGAAAATTATGAATCATCAAATTCGTGACCGCTATCGAATCTTGCCAATAACTCAGTCCGGTTTTAGGGCCCATCATAGTTGTGAGAGAGCCTTGGTACACATAACTGATGATATCGAAAAGAGCCGTCGATGTCACTTGTTTCCTAGATTTTAGGAAAGCATTCGATATGCTTAACCACAGGATTATGTACTCTATTCTTCTCTTTATTTGTTTTAGTACTAAGCCTTGTAACTTCATATAATCTTTCTGGTCTAATCGAAGTCAACAAGTTGTTAGTGACAGACAATATTCAAAGTTTTTACTTATAAGCGTAGGAGTACCATAGGGCAGTATCTTAAAACCCCTGTTATATACAATTTATGCTTAGAACTTTTCCAAATCAATTAAATACAGTAA
Organism: Kuschelorhynchus macadamiae; assembly: GCA_030620095.1. Taxonomy (NCBI): domain Eukaryota; kingdom Metazoa; phylum Arthropoda; class Insecta; order Coleoptera; family Curculionidae; genus Kuschelorhynchus; species Kuschelorhynchus macadamiae. The sequence continues at coordinate 7,008 of JAUTXW010005140.1, read as the reverse complement.
ATCTTAATTTTATGCGGATGATACCCAATTATACTTTTCTTTATGAGAACATCAAACGGTTGAGACACAACAATTAATAAATTCACACATGGCTCACTCTTTTAACGTGGCATCAAATCACTTACCTAAACTAAATCCGACTAAATCATCAGTCATTTTATTCGGTAATCAAACTCAAGTTACATATGCTACTAACAATGCTTACATCAAAATTAAAAATTTTGGTATAACCGTTATGACTACCTGTAAAAGTTTAAGACTTACGCTAGATTCTAAACTTCGTTTTAAAGAGCATGTTACCTCAGAATTACGTGTAGTGTATAGATATTTAAAGCGTATTTATGATCTATCTAGAGACAGCAAAAAAAACTTGTATGAGACTTTCTTGTTCTTTCTCTGTTAAATCACTGTTCAGCTGTGCTTTATCCATATCAAGGCCCTTCTGATCCAAACAGAATACAGAAAGTACAGAACTCGTGTTTGAGATTGATGTATAGTATTAGAAGAAGAAATCACATTTTTCCATTTCTAGAGCAATCAAGATGGCTTAATATATCTAATAGGTACTCTATTTGAGAAAATATCTATTAGGCACGATATTCATAACATTAAGTTACGTAAGAAACATTTATTAACAGTACCTGAACAAAGAAAAGAGATATTTAAGAGATCTTTTACGTACAACTTATCTAAATTTATAAATTCGATAGAGGATATGGATTTAAATTTTTACTTTCCTTGTAAAAGGGAAGTATTGTAATCGTGAAAATATCACTCTCCGAGATTTTTTCAGGTCTTTACGTTTCAGGGTCCCTAGATGACGAAAAACCTGTTTTCTCACTTCCGTCGGTCTGTCTGTCTGTCTGTCTATATGTTCGCAGCGTAGCTAAAAAACTACTTACTCGATTGACTCGAAATTTTGGTCAAAAATTAAGGGTTATATGAGGATAACCAAGTAACATTTGGTAAAAATGGCGGCCAAATAAAATGTTTGTGATCGTGAAAAAGTCACCTTTCACTTTTAACGTCGCCAGATGCCAAAAACTATTGTTTTATAAACTCCGTCGGTCCGTCTGTCGGTCTTTTTGTCTGTCTGTCTGTCAGTTCGCGGCATAGCTTAAAGACTACTTACCCGATTGACTTCAAATTTCGGTCAAAAATTAATGGTCATATGGGGATAGCCTGGTAAGATTTTGGTAAAAATGCAACATGTCGAAACAAAATGGCGGCCTCTTGAAATGTTAAAAAATATATTATTAAAAAAACTACTCATCCAATTTATCTGAAATTTTGCAAATAACAACAGGTATTATGTTTAAATCAACTGGTAATATTTTGGTACGAATCCAGGATGACGGAACAAAATGGCGGCTTAATAAATATTTAAAAATTCATCCTGAAAAACTACTTAACGAATTGATTTCAAATTGTGTGCTATAGCTAATTGTGGTATAGGTGCCAACTAGTAAAACTGTGGTACTATTTCAAAATGGCGGAACAAAATGACGGCCAAATAAAATGTTTGTAATCGTGAAAAGAATCACCCTCACAGGCTTTACATATTTTTACGTTTTAGCCTTACTAGATGCGAAAAAATGTGTTTTTTTAATTCCGTCGGCAGATCTGTCGGTCTGTCTGTCTTTCTGTCAGTTCGCGGCATAGCTTAAAAACTAACACGATTGACTCAAAATTTTGATAACAAATTTAGAGTTATATGGGGATGATCTGGCAATATTTTGGTAAAAATCGAGTATGGCAAAAACAAAATGGCGGCTTAGTAAAATGTTAAAAAAAAAAGTTGAAAAAGCTATTTGTCGAATTTATTTCAGATTTGGCATAAACATCAAGTATTATGTTGGAATCAATTGGTAAAATTTTGGTACGGATCCAAGATACCGGAACAAAACGAAAAACTACTTAATGATTTGAAATTGTGTGCCACAACTAATTGTAATATAGGGTTCAACTAGTAAAACTAGTTACTAATTTAAGATGGCGAAACAAAATTGCGGCCAAATCTAATTTTGTTATCGTGAAAAAAGCACCCTGTCAGGTTTTACTTATATTCACGTTTTAGCGTTCCTAGTTGCCAAAAAAACATGTTTTATCAATTCCGTCGGTCCGTCTGTCGGTCTGTCTGTCAGTTTCCGACATAGCTTAAATACTACTTACCCGATTGACTTCAAAAACAAAACTTAAGAGTCATATGGGGATGACCCATATATCCTGCAGGAAACTCATATTATCAGTATTTACCTACTCCGTTGGTCGCAGATATTTCCTAGATATTAAGTTTCTAAATGGTTTTTGTGAACAAACCTCTTGTTATGTTAGAGTGGTGTATTATTTGGGGTTAGGGTCCAGTAAGAAACAAAAGTTTTTAAATAGTCGACGTTTCGCAACTTTATTGTTGCATCGTCAGGACGCATATATAGTTTTCATATCCTGCATGAACCCCAAATTATCAGTCTTTACCTACTCCGTTGGTCCACATATATTTCGCAGATATTATGTTTCTATGGTTTTCGCTAAATGTGGTTATGTTAAAGTGGGGTATTATTTGGGGTTAGGGTTCAGTAATAAAACAAAAGACCTTTTTAAATTGTCGACGTTTCGCAACTTTATTGTTGCATCCTCAGGACACATACATAGATTCTATATCCTCCATGATGCATATTATCATTCTTTACCTACTACGTTGGTCGTCAGATAATTTCCAGATATTAAGTTTCTAAATGGTTTTCGTAAACGATCCTGTTGTTTTTATGTTGGAATGGTGTATTATTTGGGGTTACGATACAGAAAAAAAATTTTTCTTTAAGTTGTCGACGTTTCGCAAATTTATTGTTGCATTCTCAGGAGACATATACAGGATTTTATATCCTGCATGAAACCCGTATTATCAGTATTTACATACTCTGTTGTTTCGCAGATATTTCCCACATATTACGTTTATAAATGGTTTTCGCTAAAGATCTTCTTGTTAGAGTGGTTTATTATTTGGGGTTAGGAAATATCTCCAGACCAACAGTATGTAAAGACTGATAGTATCAGTTTCATGTAGGATATAAAATCTGTGTCCCGAAGATGCAACAATAAAGTTGCGGAACGTCGACATTTTAAAAAATGGCTTTTGTTTTTTTTACTGGATCCTAACCACAAATAATACACCACTTTAACATAACAACAAGAGGATCGTTAACTAAAACCCAGTGCTAATTCTATTTTGAAAATTAATATAGCGGCCTGATAAAATGTTTAAGTACTCGATAAAATTACATTTTCTAGAATAAAACCTTCTTTGATGGGGTTAAATAATCAATAACATGTTTTAATTTTTATAGGCTATGTAAATAAAATTTAAAAAACTTTAATAATAAAATAAAAAATCGGTAAATTTCTTTACAAGAAACTTCCCTCGTAATGATTTTTTTCCATTTGTTAGGAATAGTGAAGTGTGACCCAATTTAGTTCAGTACACACTGACGGTATATACGTGTTACATATATCGTCTTTTCATATTTATTTGTTCTATCATATTGGATTACTATCAATATTTTACCATTTTCTTTCTATCTATACCACAGTTAACTAAATAAATTTAATAAGTAGTTTTTACATTGACCCATACCTCCATTTTGTTACGTCATATTGAATTCGTACCAGTATATCCCATTTTCACAACTAATTTTTCTGCGAAATCAATTGAACAAGATTTTTTTACATTAATTTATTACAAATTTCATTTGGCCGCCATTTTGTTTGGCCATCTTAAATTGAAACCTATATTATAAGTCTTTACCTACTCCGTTGGTCTGCAGATACTTCCCAGATATTAAGTTTTTAATTGGTTTTCGTTAACGATCCTCTTGTTGTTATGTTAAAGTGGTGTATTATTTGCTGTTAGGATCCAGTAAAAGAACAAGAACCATATTTTAAAATGTCGACTTTTCGCAACTTTATTGTTGCATCTTCAGGACACAGATTTTATATCCTACATGAAACTCATACTATCAGTCTTTACATATTCCGTTGGTCTGCAGATATTTCCTAAACCCAAATAATACACCACTCTAACAAGAAGATCTTTAGCGAAAACCATTTATAAGCGTAATATGTGGGAAATATCTGCGAAACAACGAAGTAAGTAAAGACTGATAATATGGGTTTCATGCAGGATATAAAATCCTGTATATGTCTCCTGAGAATGCAACAATAAATTTGCGAAACATCGACAATTTAAAAAAAACTTTTTTTACTGTATCGTAACCCCAAATAATTTACCACTCCAACATAAAAAGAACAGGATCATTTACGAAAACCAATAAATATGAAAAGACAATATATGTAACATGTATATACTGTGACTATGTACTGAACTAAATTGGGTCACACTTCACTATTCTTAACAAATGGAAAAAAATCATTACGAGGAAAGTTTCTTGTAAAGAAATTTAACGATTTTTTTATTGTATTATTAAAGTTTTTTAAATTTTATTTACATAGCCTATAAAAATTAAAATGTCATTGATTATTTAATCCATCAAAGATGGGTTTATTCTGGAAAATGTAATTTTATCGAATACTTAAACATTTTATTAAGCCGCCATATTAGTTTTCAAAATAGAATTAGCGCTAGAATTTTGCCAGTTTATCAGCAAAATTTGACGTCCGTTCGAATAGTTTCTTAATAAATATCTTGTAATAAGTTTGTTTTTTTATCTCTTCTTGTGACACTTATTTTTTATAATAAGTAAGTACCATAGACATAACCTGAAAAAGATCGCATTTGGAAGTATAATGACCAATCAAAACAGATTAAACTATTATTATAGCTCACGTTCTTAACTCCGGGTTAATTAAAAAATGTATTCTAAACGCCGATTACTCCAACTAATATAGTATTTAAAAACATAACTCAGTCCAACAAAAGTTGCCCAACTATAACTGGAACGCATTAAGCGTGCACATTCGTAAGAAAGTTAAATTTTGAACTTTCGTTAATTTTGGCGTCAAATAGTTTGTAGAAAGAAGAAAATAATTCTGAAATATAAGATTAAAAAAGGGCTTATAAAGTTTTCCATGACACAAAATAATAACAAAAGTAATGTTTGTTAAATTCTAATGCAGATTTTATGTCATATTATATCATAGAGCGAATATACAAGCAGAGGAAGACAAAATGTGGTAAATTACAATGTCTCAAAAATCAGATACGCTAATGAAGACTTTAGAAGAAGATATTTCATGGTCTATTAAGAAAAAGTCCGTTCTAAGATAGCGGAGCGCCGCATTTTTTTCTTTGGTGTCATCATATTTGACTCAATGAAGGTTTTAAAACGATATATAAAAATATCTAAAAATCAAAATGCTAAAAATAATATAACTTTAAATAACAGAGCATAACAAAAGCTCCAAACGGAAAGGTTTCTTAATATAAATGCCCGTATTTTGGGATTAATATTTTAAAAAAGCTATCATTAATAGATACTAGCTGGCCCGGTAGGCTTTGTACTGCCTTTTTCGTTAGATGGAGCGATGAGTTTCCAGTAGAATTATAAGAATATGGGGGCATTCACTGCATCGCCCAGAACTGTTATTGAAGAAAAACATATTGGTTTTATATAAAAAAATACGCAATAAAACAATATAAAAAATAGCGGTGAAGACCGAGACCTTTATTGCAGTACAACTCTCACGAACTCACGAAGATTAACAGATATTTGCAAATTTTAAAGGCATTTCGGGATAAAAACATTGCGACCCTGTCAAACTGCTTATTATGACAACTCTGCAGAGCTGACGGAGTTAGGTCATCTTGAAAAAGTGGTAAATTCAATGGCAAGTGGAAAAATAATACATTTTTACTCGAAACTAGATTGTACCCAGTTTTTCAACAACTTCGGATTAAAAAAACGTGAATCTATATCTTTTAAATAAAAGATGGATTTTTTTGAAATATTTAATCGTTTTTATCCCAAGAGGTAAGTACCGATTTGACTTTACGAATTACAGAATTTGTTCACGCTACAATTCAAACAATTCTCAAAATTCACCCCTTACCCTTATCGAGCTGATTTTCATATCAGTCTAGGAGAAATAAAAACGTTCATCTTGGATCAACCGTTCATATAGGGCCAAACGTAAAACCATAGGGAAATATATGAAATCAAAATTGCAATTTTGTTTCTAAAGGGCTCGCCCTGTATAAACCGGAGTCTAATTTTGGCGATGTGGTTTTTCAATCCCTCGGGGGAAAAACACAAACAATTTCCGCCCCGTCGTTACTCATAAAAATGAAATATGGGAAAAGTGAAAAGGTAGAAACTGTTCTTTTTTAGTTTTCCAATATTGATTTTAAATATCCTTTATGTTCCTTATCGAACCCCCTTTCTATCTTGACAAAGTAGTCAGGGTTTCGACTGCGGAAAACGCCTTCAAAGTTACCCATTTTTTACGTGACATGCCATGCTCAGATATTGATACTCACCGAACTTGTCTAAAATATTTGGACAAAAAAAGTGAAAAAATCGTAGCGACCTGAATTTTGAATCATCGAGGTTTCGAAAAAAATGCCCCTATGGGACGCCACTGGATGCTTATTCCAGGTCCCATTGAAAGCGTTTGTACCAAAAGAAGACAAAATAAACTTAGTGCTTCAAGAGTAAAAAAAAAAGTTTAGTGTGCTCTTTGCCCTTAAAAATCAGCTTAGTTGATGTACAGGGTCATCCAACATTCAATTTTAAATATAAAAAACATACTAAAATAGCTATTAAATGTAACTTTCTCTGCATTGTAAAATGCCAATAAACAAATAATTGATCTGAAAATAAACGAGCTATGACATAAATCTATTATTTCTTAAATGGAAGCTCCCAGATTTTTTAGGACTATATTGGTAATTTTTTTACAACTTATATTGCACTGAATTCATTTTTTTAGAAAAATTGGGCTTCATTTTATTATAAACTGCTTATTTGACTTTACCAGGTATGATTGAAGTGTCCC